>OU015491.1:43904203-44209203 GCA_907164885.2 Dolomedes plantarius | reverse complement strand
ATGTCAACGAAAGGGAGTTTAGCGGAAGCGAAAAATTGGGGAAAGTAACGTCTTTTACGACCCAGAATTGTCCGCTTGCGATGGAGAAATCTAGAGTACAGGTGCTTAAAGAGAAGGGATTCCCGACTCGTG
Source organism: Dolomedes plantarius (assembly GCA_907164885.2). Lineage (NCBI taxonomy): Eukaryota > Metazoa > Arthropoda > Arachnida > Araneae > Dolomedidae > Dolomedes > Dolomedes plantarius. The sequence continues at coordinate 44,209,071 of OU015491.1, read as the reverse complement.
CCTTTACGAATATGTACTCTGGGAAAAAGGGATTTTTACTGAGGAGTCGGAAACGACTCACGGGCATAACTAAGAAGTGGATTGTACCACCGGCAAAGTTACGGAGCCGAATGATGAACCCCTGTAGTGGCAGAAATTTAAAGTTTGCGGAGAAAAGCTGCGGGAAGGATAAACCACGAAATTATTCTGTTGGATTACGGAGGTACATTGTAGAAAGGGGAATATTGAAAGGGAGTCGGACACGACGTAAGGTTCCAGAAAAGAAATGGTTTGTGCCTCCGGGAAAATTGCGAAACCGATTAATGGTCCCTGGTAGTAGGAGAAATTTAAATTTTTGGCAGTTTGGTCTGGTTAAAAAGAATAGAATTTTGGATTATCAGGCACCTAAAGGGAAAAATTTATCAAGTGGAATTTTAGAGCCAGTAGAGTATTCCAGGCTGAACCAAGGGTTGTACGATGTTCGTAACCTTTATGGCATTACGGGAAAAGCGGTTGCCGTGTTATTTGTCGCCTTGAAAGGGTTATATTATTTTCTAGATAGGCAAAAACTTACAATCGTGACAGCCCACAATCCATTTATGTGGTCCTTCAAACGCGGACAGTCTGAGCTGTCGGCAATTTATTAGGCTCTTGACAATATCAATTGACGAACCATGCTCTTGATTTTAAATTTATGCCTATTAATGTACAAATTAATTTAGGAATTAATTGTAATAATAATGTGTACTGTGTTTTTTTTTTATGTTTAAAAGAGAAAAAAATTGTTCTTGAATATATATATAGAGTGGAGTGTATAAATATATATATTTTTTAATTTCTTAATAATGTGTTTCGCATGGTAAAAGTACTAGTACCATTATGTTTTAGTGGGTCACTTGCCTTATGTTTAATGCTAAGTGCTTTTACCGTGAATATCTTCATGGACAATTTTTTTGTGTTTGTGAGCGAGTTTTCTTCCAGCCCTGCAAGAAAACTTATTGGAGGGGGAAGGAAAGACTGTTACGTCTTGGCCCTTTTCGGGGGAAAAAGGCCACCCAAGCAAAAGCCCATCCCTTTGCGAATTCTTCCCGTTTCCAAGAAACGATCGGGGGTGGCTCCTGCAAACCCCCTCACGCCGGCCAGCTGGCTGAGAAGAGACGCAGAGATTTTTTGGGAAGCAAGGAGAGAAGGTGGCTGTATATTGAGCCTCGAATTTGTCCGTCGAATACGGTGCGGGAATGCGCCGTTGCGGACCGAGTGCCTGAAAATTTCCTCTCTCGACTCCCGATCATTCCTGTGGAGAGATACATCTCTATTGAGAAACTTGTAGGAGATATTGTGGTTCCTATAGAACCTCGCATATGCAGAGGAGCCTAGACTCTCTGTTTTGTACATAGTGTACAGTTTTTTATTTAATACAAGCTCTGTGTTACAAAATTGTCTCTCGTGTGTCTTTTTTTTTCCACCGAGGACGTTACAATATATATATATATATATATATATATATATATATATATATATATATATATATATATATATATATATATATATATATGTATATACAGAGGCTGTTCGCACATTTTTTAGACAATTTTGGTAAGCGGTAATAATTAATGCCGCAAGTATTTTTTGTAGTACAGCTGCCTGAACACAAGATTGTGTAGTATGTACAGAATAACACAATATAGAATAACATAATATACGTAGTAAAATAACACCAAAAACTTACAAATACGGTACATTTAATATGAATTTTGAAAATTTGGTGGTTACATGTTTGAACATCAATATTTTTTGGGCCAGCCGTTTGCTTTAATTCCATCTTTTTGGAATGGAATGCACCAATTTCTCAAGTTCTTTCATGACAACATAGTTGAAGGAAAATATTAAAGCTTCAATTAATTCACGTTTGTTTGAAGGTTTTTTCTTTGAAATATCATAACCAATTTTATTGCATAGGTTCTCTATTAGATTAAGATCCGGAGACTGTCCTGGTCAGTTCATCCTATTCACAGTATGGTCTTCGAACCATTTCTGGACTACATTTGCACGGTGACATGGAGCATTATCGTCCTGAAAAAAAAAGACTGATTCCCAAAAGGATCTCCTGCTGTTGGTAGCAATTTATTTTGTAGTATTCCAATGTAATCCCTGGCTTTCACTATTCCGCTCACGATGTGAAGTCTTCCGACACCACGAGAAGACATACAGCCCCAATATCATCACTTTCGTCGGGTGCTTTACTGTGGGCTTCAGACACTGAGGGCTGAATTCCTCATGAGTACGTCGTCTTACATAGGCACTACTTTGGTTAACAGAAATACAAAACTCACTTTCATTACTAAATACTTATCCCAGTCTTTAATAGCCCATAACGAATGATCCCTTGCCCAAAGCTCCTCTTGCGTTGAAAATCGGACAGTCGGTAGTTTTGAGCGAGTTTGCAGCCTTGTTATCCAATTTCCAGCAGTCTTCCTGTCATAGTTCTTGGGCACATATTCACATTCGATATTAAAGTCCATTGTTTCAAAATTTATGGTGAATTGATTTTTCTGTTTGAAAGTGAAATCTTGTGCAATACCCTGTCTTCACTTAAAGTTGTTTTAATCGGTCGTCCAGATCGCTCCCTGTACGCAATAGAATTTGTTTCAGAATATCTTTTTAACGTTCTCACGACAGCATAAAGACCACATGGTACTTTAGCAGCAATTTGGTGCATAGGATAACCTTCTTCCTTCAAAAATATTATTTTGTTCCATTTATCATCAGGCAGAAATGAAAATTTACCCATAATTCCAATATTTTCCACACAAGCACTTCAAATTGCAACACACAACTGCTTTCAATACACTAAAACATGCTGCATATTCTGCTTTCAACCCTTCATTAGTACTAGTCTCTGATTGGTTGGAATAACGGAGCATTTCATTAGTTGAAAAAACAGTCACTCATTATTACAGTGACCTTGTGCTTGTCTTATCATGGTTTATTTCAAAATATCGATGAAACTATTTACTTTACATGAATTCTATGAACAGATTTGAAATCAGCATGAAAAAATACATTAAAATCTTTAACAATAGTTACGATAGTACGATAATTTCATTACGATAATTTCATAACGAAAAATTAAGTCAAACACAAAAATTAGGCAAAAAATGAGTATGTTCAGGACTTTTTGTCACCACTGTATATATATATATATATGTGTGTGTGTGTGTGTGTGTGTGTGCGTGTGTGTGTATGTGAGTATGTACACTCTTAGACAAAAAACAAAAAAAAGAAAAAGAAAAACGACGCACCAAGGAGTTAACCGAATGGGACGAAAATCGGCAAATGTGATGTACATGTACAGAAAAACAAATGATTACAGTCTGAGAAAAATTGGATGATTTATTGAAGAGAAATTGAAGAGAAATTGATCTTCACAAAGTGAAAAAGTCAATAACGCGTTGGTCCACCTCTGGCCCCTATGCAAACAGTTATTCGGCTTGGCATTGGTTGATAGAGGTGGCGGGTGTCCTTCTGCGGGATATCGTGCCAAATTCAGTCCAATTGGTGCGTTAGATCGTCAAAATCCCGAGCTGGTTGATGGGCCCTGCCCATAATACTCCAAACGTGCTCAATGGGAGAGAGATCCGGCGACCTTGCTGGCCAAGGTAGCTTTAGGCAAGCACGAAGACAAGCAGTAGAAACTCTCGCCGTGTGCGGGCGGGCATTGTGTTGCTGAAATACAAGCCCAGGATGGCGTGTTATGAAGGGCAACACAACGGAGCATAGAATATCGTCGACGTATCGCTGTGCTGTAAGGGTGCCGCAGATGACAACCGAAGGGGTGCTGCTATGAAATGAGATGGCACCCCAGACCATCAATCCTGGTTGTCCACTCGTATAGTGGAAGACAGTCAGGTTGGAATCCCACTGCTGCTCGGGGCTTTCCAAACACGTATTCGCTGGTCATGGGAGCTCAGTTTGAAGCGGGACAATTCTACTCCAGTCAGTGACATTCCAGGTCGAATGTGCCTGACACCACTGCAAACGGGCTTTTCGGAGTACAGAGGTCAATGGTAGTCGGCGCAAGGGGCGTCGTGAGCTCAGCCCCCTTTCTCTGAGCAGCCTATGAATGGTCCTTGTGGTCACTGAAGCACCAGTTGCACGTACGATCGATGATAATGATGAATCTGGGGCTGTGAGTGCCGCTTTGACGATTGCTCGGTCCTCACATTCTGTTGTTTCTCTAGGCCGAGCGCTTCCTTATTGACGCTGTGTTCGGACATGGTTCACCCATTCCTGCCAACATCGTTTGATTGTGGCATCGCTCCTATCCAAATGTCGAGGGATTCACCGATTAGACTAACCGGCTTCTTTCAGCCCAACAACACGTCCTCTCTCAAATGCTGACATCTGCGCATATTGTTCGCGCACCTGTATGCGAGGCATAGTTACTGTCTACCTGAGTACACGGAATGAAATTCGCGAAGAATTTATGACCTGGAATCGAAATTTATCCTCTTTAATATCCTGCCAGTTAAGATGCTTTGCAGCGTCACATGTTCATTCATTGGCCGCCAAACTTTAAAATTTTGCATTTTCCGTCGAAACATGTATGCATATCAATTTGTGTCCAATTTGCATTACCCCTTCTTGGTGTGTCTTTTTTTTTGTCTAAGACTGTATAAGCTCCTTTGTAGCTTCGAAACAGCCGTATGCAAAAATTATTGCATCTTACTGCTATTTGTGCTTTGTTTACGTTAGTTTTCCTGTTTATTTAAGACTATATATATATATATATATATATATATGCTGGGTTTTTAAACCCAGATCTGGATCTTTCAATTACCATATGGGTTTATTGAGTTGTTTTTTTTTTTTATCAAAAATTTCTCAAATTTCTCATGTAAGAGTTATTTAATTATGTAAACGTAATTATGTGATTTGAATATGTAATTTTGTAAATAAATGAATGTAAAATAATACAAATGAAGAACATATCGTTTGAATCATAATATATGTGTCTCTTTTGCGAAATCATCCCAGAATTTTGGTATTTGTTATGTAATATCAAAGATGGATCTAATCATCCTAAAATATGAAATCTCATCAATCTTTATAACCCTCTTGACGATTTTAGCTTACGGTTCTGTGTACGTAGAGAAAGTTTTCATAAGTTAGTAGAAAGAAAACACACAAATTCTAATATTTTACAGGTTAATTGCTTAACAAATTTTCACATTTTTGAAAATTTTCCCTTTACAGAAATATTCTAAATAAAGAAATGCAAAAATCAAGTACAAAAGAAATAATCCTTATATACTGTATCAAATAAAATACACATATGCATTTTAAAATTGTTTATAAAACCGTCAGAGTTTTCATAAAAGACTTTGTGAGAAACGTGTTCGTAACTTTAACTGTTTTTAAACAAATGTTGTAGGAAGAAAACTCAATTTTCTATTAAAATTATTTTTTCTCATTTCTAAATTGTTAACGGGAAAGCTTATTAATCGATCTACTTGATAAAAACACATTATTAAAAATTAAAATTAAGTTTAATATTAATTAAAAAATGATAAATAAGGAATTGCAAAACTGATAAATTTATTTTCTTTGAAATTAAAGTTCTGGTCGCATAGCTAGAGCGGTAGATTTCCAAATCCCAACTAACTGTCTGTCTTATCACTAAAATGCAGGAAGTTAGTGTGTGTGTGTGTGGGGGGGAAGAATTGAATGTGAAAGGCTGTAAATAGGGGAAGATATTTGACCCCATCCCCTTGTTCAGTCGAAGTGTAGGCAAGAACCATTGATAGCTTTGTTGACAGTTTCAAATTACGAGGGGGTTTTCTACCCCTTCTCAACTTCGAAAACTATTGCCTCTCTGATTGGTTGCTTTTCTGTCAATCATGTCGACATAGTCCCTGCCTTCCTCGGGAGGTTTCTTGTGGGTTTTAGCGAACACGGGGGGAAAAAAATAACTCCAGCGGAGCCTTAACCCAACAAGCAAGACAATTTGTGAAGGTTGATAATGGCAATGGCGAATAAATATTAACATTAACATTGACATTGACATAAAAGACTGTAGAGGCACCGGGAGCAAGAGCTCCTTATCCTCGGTATCAAGGTTAGTATGTGACATAAGATTACCGTTCTCAAGGTTACAAATAGTGTTGACAATTCGAAGAAGTATCATTGATCATAACAAATTTCAATGTGCAAAGCTTAGTCGGTCATTCTAGCGATGTTGAAAGTGATGAAATTGTCAAGAAATCTGATTTTATAGCAATGTCTTGGGTGCCAGAAGATCAGCCAGTTAAAGGGTTTAACTGAAAGCGTATATGAATAACACATTAAAGACTAGCCATCAACGGCGAAAAGCAAGTGGTATAGCGATCTACCAAATTCTAAAAAGCAAAGCTGATTGAGCGCCCATTCATTTCACACAAAACCATCAAAGAAAAATAGAAGATTCGGGAGTTGGTGATATTTGTATGGTACAATCCACATTACTATCTCTTTAATTATGAAAGAAACTGTATTTGGCTATATAGTTAGCGGAACAATAAAGGGTTCGTCAAAACCAAATCATTGTGGTTTCATCTCCCAATTAGATGAATTAGAACAAAATGTTAAACAATTTTGGAACTTAGAAAATATGGAAGATTCACCCAGTTTAAGAGATGATGAAATGGAATGTGAAAAAATCTTTTGTGGAACGTATCGTAGGGATGAATTTACTGGGAAATACACTGTAAACCTACCAATAAGGGTTAATTTGAATTTGGGAGATTCTAAAAATTTGGCTAAAACGCGATTAGAAGGTTTATGGAAAAGATTAGTTAAAAACCCTGTAATGAAGAAACTTTATACTGATTTCATGAAGGAATACGAAACATTAGGACATATGGAGGAAGTGACATTGACAGATAATTTACATTGCTATATAATGCCTCATCATGGAGTCTTAAGAGAAGATAGCACCACAACTAAGCTGCGTGTGGTCTTTGACATCTCGGCGCCTTCGTCGAATGGGATTACATTAAATAATTGGTAACTCAAAGGTAGTGTTGTTCAAGATGATTCATTTTCGATACTTTTGAGATTTCGTAAGCATAAAATAGCCTTTGTTGCGGACGTACAAAAAATGTACAGACAAATTTGGGTAAATCCGGAACAAAGAAACTTGCAGTGTATATTATGGAAGATTAATTTTAAGGAAGAGGTTAAATTATTTCAGTTGAAAACGGTTACGTATGGTACTTCAAGCGCCCCCTTTTTGGCCACTAGAGTATTAAAACAATTGGCTCTTGATGAAAGGGACCATTTTCCCTTAGCTCCAATTGCTACAATGTCGGAATTTTACGTAGATGACGTCTTAACAGGTGCAGATGATATTGCTACTGCACTTAAGTTGCAACAACAATTAACAAAAATGTTAAATAGTGGGGGTATGGTACTCCACAAATGGTGTTCGAATGAACAACAACTACTAAATCGTGTTTCGGTCAGTCAAAAGGAATATGACTTCGTGGAAACTAATAACACCGTAAAAACACTTGGTATATGATGGGAGCCAAAAGAAGACAATTTTTATCTTAAGATCTCGTTAGGTTCAGGCTCTCCTACGAAACGTTCGGTTTTGTCAGAAATAGCTCGTCTTTTCGACCCTTTAGTTCGTCTTTTCGACCCGTAGCGAGCATAACTGACGTCCGGGGTATGATATTTTTTTGGCGCACCCCCCCCCCCACGAAAAACAAATAGTAATATAATGTATAGAGTTAGTTAAAAGAACCATATGATGCCCCTCTGCGAGTGGCGGCCGGGGCATGATAGACCCTCTTGCCCACCCCTCGCTACGCCACTGCTGGAATTATATTTTAGAGAGCAGATTACCATGTGATTTAATTAAGCTGCTAATTTTCAATGCAAAAAGATTAATAGTAGATTCCTTAGCATTCAATCTACGTGGCCTCTTAGCTAATTTTTGTGTTTATCTCTCAGTACACAAACTCATTAAACAATTAGAGAAAAAAAGAGATTCCTAAATATATGCCTATGGTCTAAAATATTATAGGCACTCCTTATGAAGTGAATGTTTACTTTTCGCGACAAACAGTTCGAAAAACATCCGCTGACAAGAGTGTCCTTAATTCTCTTCCCAAACAACACGCTTGTCTATCCTTGAAAATTATTTGTTTTATACAAATATATCCAGTCGTTGCCAAAATTTACTTAATATTTCTAAAGTAAGACGCATTTTGTATGAATATGTCAAAGCATTACAGGTCTAAAAAAACTGTATAAATCTTAAAATTTAGCCCCCTGCTAAGAAAGTTTTAAACAGTCTCAAAAACGTTTTCAACGAGGCGAGGTATTAAAAGTTTCTTACTCAATTCTCCATTAAATGCTTGCTTATGAGCCAAGGCACGCTTCCAGTAAGAAAAAAACCTTGATGGTTATTTGACATCAACGATGACACCTTATTTTCCTCAAAAGCAGGGAGAAATGAGCGACTCTCTGGGAAGCAAAAACAAAAATGGTGGTAAATCTAGTGAAAGATAATTTTGTGTTGCAGATCGTTCTCATGCGCTTAGCAAATCTCACAGAGCATGCTCTTAGTGCAGGGGGTCTAAAACTGCGGCCCACCAAGCTTTAAAGTGCGGCCCGAAGGATTGGCACTCATTGGCAAGCATTGGCATTAGTGCCTGAAACATACAAAACTATTAAAAATGTGCCACCTGCTGCTAACGTTGTTCTCTTCAAGGTATCTTTGTGAATCATCCAATTCTAAAATGAATTATGCAAAGGACGTATATAGAAATCGGCTTACTGATTCTTACGTTGATGATGTACTGAGAGTAGCATGTAGTAAGTATAAACCTGATTGGTCTAAAATTGACAAAAAGTGTCTCAACATTAAAAAAAAAAACTCGTCTTAAAAATAAACGTTTGAATATACACTCATGGACAAAAAAATTAGCGCACCAAGAAGGAGTCGTCAAAATGAAACGAAATTTTACATACGTAATGACAACTTTGATATAAGTAAATGATAAGAAAATCAAAGAAAAAGGATAATTTATTTCAGAGAAAAAGGCAAAAGAACGGAGGAGTTAATACTCCGTTGGACCCCCTCTAGCGCGAATGCACGATGCGATACGATCGGGCATTGAGTCATACAAGTTCTGTATGATATCTTGAGACATTTCGTTCCATATTTGCTGTAACCTTGCCTCTAGTTCGTTCAAACTCGTGGGACGCCCAACTCGTCGTCCCAAATGATCCCAGATATGCTCGATTGGAGACAAATCTGGGGATCGGGCAGGCCAAGGAAGGGTAGTAACAGTGCGGAGACAGTCTTGTGACACCCTTGCCGTATGAGGCCGAGCATTGTCTTGTTGAAAAATGGCTCCTGGGAGCCGTTGCATGAGAGGCAACACATGTGGTTGCAGGATTTCATGAACATACCGCTGGGCTGTCATGGTGCCACGGAACAATACTAGGGGTGACCGTGTATTGTAGGCAATGGCACCCCATACCATCACACCAGCTGTGGGAGCGATGTGTCGCTGTACAGCAAAGGCAGGATTGAAGCGTTCACCACGGGCTCTCCACACACGAACACGATTGTCATCACTGCCGAGATTGAATCTGGATTCGTCGCTAAAGACGACCTGGTTCCATTCCGCTGCAGTCCAGTTTCCTCGTGCGCGGCAAAACTCCAAACGGAGGCGTCGATGGGTGGGTGTCAAGGGCAGCACACGTAATGGGCGCCGCGATACCAACTGTCCTTCAGCCAGGCGCCTTCGTATGGTTCGAGAAGACACAGAGGCCCCTAGTGAAGGTGCTACCTGTGCCTGGATGGCGGCCGATGAAGCAGTTGGCTGTACGCGTGCATTTCTTACGATGCGGCGGTCTTCTCGACGACTGGTCTGTCGAGGGCGTCCTGAGCCTAGTCTTCGTGTACATGACATCTCTCGGGTCCACTGGTCCCAACACCTCCTCACAACACAATCAGAGCGGCCTAATTGACGAGCTACTCGCCTAGCTGACCACCCAGCTTCCATCATCCCGACGATTCTCCCCCTCTCAAACTGCGACAACTGCTTATATTGTCTTCGAACACGGCGTAATGGCATGTCTATCTCAGCTCTTCCTTTGTAAATGATTCAGAACACTCAAACAAGCTTTGGTTACCTGTTTTATACTCCATAGAGTACGATGTTCAACGCCCTCTACCGGCTATACGTAATGCGCAATCACGCTGCATTTCTAATCATTTGCATATCTCCCCGACATGTACCTTCATTGCAAGTTTCGTTACGATCCCGCAATTATTTCTTGGTGCGCTAATTTTTTTGTCCATGAGTGTATTTTCATTTAGGAGCAGAAGGAACTCTGTCATTTATTCGGTCCAAATTTTGGATAGTTAAAGGCAGAAATATGTTGAAATAAATTTTCCTTAACGCAACTTATCTGATTTACGGGCATACCTTGTTCGTACGGCTGATCACCATAGTTACAAATCGTAACTCTGGCAAATTCCTACCCAACTCAATCATTTTTTTCTTATTTAAAGAGGATTTTTTTCTTCTGGAAATACTTTACATTAATACTTTATCTTAGCACAGATGATACAGATAATGCGGGTGGGGAGGGAGGAGGTCTGTCCCCAAATATTCTTAATAACTGAAAATACTTAAAATACTGATTTTTAACTTCAAGACATTTAAGATCTAATTCGTAAATAATCGGTCGTTTACCTCCTTCGTATTTTCCCCCCTCTTAACAAGTTTATCTTTATACCGTCTTAACTGTACCAAGTGAAAGACCTGCTTGAACACTTTGTTTCTCATTCCCTAATTCAATAGATTTCGACTTCTTCAGGAACAGTTATTTGCTAGGTCAAATGTTCAGTGGCGTAGACAGGGGGGAGAGTAAGGGGGTCTATCATGCTCCGAGCGTCACTGGCAAAGGCGCGCCAAATGGTCCCGAAGACCATTTGACCATTTTTATCCCACCATGGACCATTTGACCCCGCCATGGGTGGAGGGGCACGAAAAAGTTATCTTGCCCCGGGCGCCAGTTATACTCCCTACGGCACTGCAAATGTTGTGGATTTTCTAGTTCGTGAACATCTTCCGTAAGATTCAGTCACTTAAACATTAGCTCTAATGTCTTAGAATTCATGGGTTTGAATACATTTACGCGAAAAATATATAAATTCGTTAATAACAAAATCATCGAGAAATTCGATTGAAGATATGCTATTATTGTGACAAAGTCAAAAAAAAAGAATGAAATGATATATCTGTAAAATTTATGATTAAAATAGTTAGCAATAAATACTTTTTACCAATTTTCATTATGGATGGCATATTTATGGTGTAATAAAAAGCCTCCTGTTTATAAATAATTACTTGATTAATAATAATAACTGATATTATTGGTCTTCAGTGAAATTGAACATGTTTTGCAAACAATTTTCTTATTACTGTATCAAGAATTGTCAACTATTTTTATCTTCAACTGTAACATTTTAAAAAACATTAATCTCGTGAAATCATGTGTGTATGTGTCTAAAATTATAGACATTTTAACTTACCAAAGTTGCCAAATTAACCTTGGATAACAAGATAACAGTCAAATAGTAATATAACATTCTAAAAGCTGTTTTCTATTTAAGACTAAATTTAAAGATGGATGAAGCAAGAAAAAATGAGGGTCCTGATCTGGACAGAATAGGCCTATTTAAAGAAATGAGTTATCATAATGAATATGTTCCAGTGAGAATTTGTAAGTTACAATCGTTAATTAATTACTTTTAAAAATTTTGTTTTCCGATATAAAAATTTCAGGTATACAGAATAGGTCTCCCTTGGCGGCATTTTTAAAAAGTCGCCAGTCTTACTCAGCTAAAAACGCCAAACCATTTTCACAATGGCATTTTTGGCTATGTCAATTATGTTTTCGCATTACGTTGAAATTATACAGGGTTAGACTACTTCTGTAAACATACTACGATAAGAGTCATTTAACGATTATAATTTGATTTTGTGAAAATACACTGCTGGCCACCCAAATTGCAACACCAAGAAAGACAAGAGATATCACAACAAAATTTATTTTGTAGATAACATGTTGACCAAGTATCAAATGATTAAATTTATAGACTTCTGTGAAGTGTGGTTCCTGCCAAAATCAGTAGCCAGAGAAGCCGCCATTGTTGGAGATCACCGCTGCCACACGCCTCGGCATTGATTCAAAGAGACTTTGGATGAGTTCTTGGGGTACAGCAGACCAAGCAGCTTCCACACGTTGCCAAAGTTGATCTGCTGTGGCAGCTGGGGATGGAATCTGGGTCAATCGTAGAGCAACCATGGACCACATGTTTTCTATCGGCGAAAGATCCGGAGAGCGAGGCGGCCAGGGAAGCAATTCAATCTGGCGATTGACGAAGAACCGTTGGACAATGCGTGCCACGTGTGGTTGAGCATTATCCTGTTGAAATATGGCTGTGGGCAAGCCCTGAAGGTAAGGAAGGACAACTGGCTCCAACACCTCGGAGATGTAGCGCTGGCTGTTTAAAGTACCGGCAATGCGTACTAGAGGTGTGCGAGAGTGATATCCAATACCGCCCCATACCATAATACCCGGTGCAGGACGAGTGTGGCGGTGCATAACGCAGCTGTTCAGCATCCTCTCTTCACGGTGTCTCCAGACTCGAATGCGACCATCGTGGTGTTGAAGACAGAAGCGTGACTCGTCAGTAAAGACAATTTCATTCCATTCTGCCGTCCACATCCTTCTGTCATCGCACCATTGGCGGCGGAGACGTCTGTGGTTCTGCGTCAAGGGTAGACAAAGCAATGGACGTCTTGCGGACAGACCACTCTGCTGTAAACGGCGTCGAATGGTACGCGCAGACACTGGATGATGCGTTACAGACTGCATGTGCTGTGCTATGGTTCGTGATGTGACTGAGCGATCCGTCACTGCCATGCGCACAATTTGCCTGTCATCACGTGAAGTGGTGCGCTGAGGTGGATGCGATCGAACACGCCGGTCCGTCGTACCCTCCTGCATCCAACGATCACATATCCGCATTACAGTTGTTTGGTTTCGTCCAACACGACTACCGATTTCCCTGAAAGATAATCCACAATCTCGGTAGGCCACTATCCTTCCTCTGTCGAACTCGGATACTTGATCAAAAGATGATCGCTGTTTTCGACGAGGCATAATTGATCGTTTTTTTTGAAAAAACCACAAGAAAAACACAATTGCCGAACTTGAAATCGTCGAAATCTCCAAGCCTTAAATAGCGCTTTGAAGTGGCACCACAGGCGCGCGTGATGTGCGTCTGCGCTGAAATTCTAATCATTTGTATATGTCACCTCCGCTAATGCATGTTGTAAATTTCATGTTATTTACATGTTTCCTTCAGGGTGTTGCATTTACAGTGGCCAGCAGTGTATTTCTCTACTTAGAAAGTTCTACTCAAACGGTTTTAAGAGTTATTTTTATGTGGTGATTTAATATACTTTATAATAACATGATCTTGTGAACTTTATATTATGAAAATGGCTGTCAGTTACACATAATTTTTAATTTTGGAACAGCTTTGTCAGACGCACCTCTGTTAGCGAAAAGTTGGCGCCAAAATTTTTTGCGCCTACGCACCTGCGTTGGCGAAAAGTTATATGCAAACGCATAATGTTTATATGCAAACAAGAAAATAAATATGCAAAATAAATATTCAATTTGCATTTAATAGGCAAACTGCTCATGCATTTTATGTGCAAACTGCGCATGCATTTTGCATGCAATCAAGAAAATAAAATTCTCAACTCTAATGTTAAAAAATTAAGAAAACAATCAAAATTATAAATCTCATTATTTATTATTAAATTTAAACTCTCAATCTAATTACTGTCACAACCGCACATGACTAAATCCGCAAAATACAAAATCTCGCCAAAATCTCATGGTTACCATGCCATACACAAAATCACCAAACTTGGCAGGGAGGTGCGTCTGACAAAGCTGTACCTTTATTTTAAACGCTACATCGTATAAAAATAAACGCCAACATAAAAGCCAATGACTACAGTGACAGAAAAAGTGCTGCACATCACGAATTTAAGTTTGAACATAGATCGATTTGGCCTTTACCATATATTGACCGATATAGGGTAAATACGTTAAGATCCTCATTTAAAAAATATTTTGCAAGTCACTGAATTTTTTTTAAAAAAAAGACTAAAAATTTTTTCCTTAGATTTATTGGCGGGTCGTGAAATCGTACAAAAATCGATCTTTTGAAATCAATCACATGGTAGAAATTGAACTTGTCTTACAAGCGGTCTTTTCTTGTCAATCAAAATGAAATTAGTGGAATGCGTACACGGTGTTTGTTGTGCATATGAACTATGCAGACTATTATCGCGATGACCTATCACAGTGGGGAACTGTTGCTATATGGACACCGTGTAGTCTATGGATTTTAAAAAAAAAAATAAATACACAAGTTCGATTCCAATAAACGGTAGCATGAGATCGTCAGTAATTCCTTTTCTCAAAATTTCTTAAATAATTAGGAAGCTCTTAAAGAGTGTCTAGCAAAAATAAAAGGTATTAAAGGCTCTTGAGAATGAAATTTAAATTCTAAAGTTTTAAGCACAGTAAAAATCCAGTTGAAAATCAACTTGGCTCTATCAAGATCGGGAGATTTCTCTTTTCCAGAGAAATGTACCGACTCTTATACCATCAGGCCATGTCACTATTTTTTTTTTCGAATTAATGTCATAAGGTTTCTAGCCGATCTCATATAAAATACTTTTACTTATGTTACATCTAAAGTTGTTCACATGTCAACAGATTAATATATGGTAAGAAAACAAAGTTACGTGTATATTACATAGAAGGCATGAACAAATATAGGTTCCTTTAACAAACGAATAAAGCTAGCTCAAATACATCAGTTGCTGAAATACTGAGCTCAGATGGCAAAGATGAATAGGTTCACTTCAAATCTGCGAATAGGCAGTTTTAAACAGAAATCCAACGTAATAAAATATAATTAAATTATGTAAATTATGAATATAACTACTGATAAATGTGTTTGAACAAAATCAACCTCAACAAGGTAAATGGTTTATTTTCCCTTTTTTCTCAGCATTCAACGATTCTTCGAAAAAGGGAAAACAAATGATGACAAACTGTACCAGAAGCAAAGCCGGTAATCAAGATGGCTTCTTCGATGACGCTTTTCAAAGAGTCTTTGAAGGCGAAGGTTTTTGTGATAGAATTCGCTTAAACAGGCTATATCGTCTTGAAAATGCAAAAAAGAACCTGCAACCGTGCTTCAAATACTCATCCCCAATAAAGAAACCGTAAGCAGATTTGATCAGTTTCAAACAGTTCACGGGATCAAGATGTCTATTATTTTTTTAATTACGAATCTACGTTTTAAGGTACTCGGGCACCTGCTAAATACTAATAAGTTTAGTTTAGTGTATCCAATGCCCGCTCTTGGCAGCAAAGCCAATTCGCCGCCGCGCACACCAGTAGAGCTACTGTTAAATAACTGTATTAGGGGAAAGAACATAAGAGTTGGTAAGGTGCTGTGTGATTGTGGAGCTAAGCAAAAGATTAGATGTTCTTTTGTGTTATCGGGAACTTTAACTTGGATAAGAATGTGAAATTTCTATTTCTGCTCTACAACGTGGGCCGAGCATGGGATATTAATTGAGTAAGGATTCTATATTCAGTATTACAGATAAACTAGGCCTATCAAAATTTGCAGTAAGAAAGATCGTGGAGAGACAGTACTGATGTCAGCTTTAAAAGAAAAAAGTTTTGAAAATCCACATAAACTGACGGAACGTGAGAGAACAACCATGTATAAACTTTAAAATTTATATTCTTCATCCGCCACTCCCAAAGGAAAAGCTTACGGTGGCTGTCTAATTAGCACCACAATTATCTGCAGAAAATTCAGTGGTTTCAGTAGAGCAGCTTCCCCAAGTCCACACATCACCATTGGGATTGCGAGACGTCGTTCGGATTGGCGTGATTCTGATATCTTGTGAATTTCAGATGACTGGAGAGTTTTCTTTGAGCAATTAATTAATACCCCATCCTCCTCCAAACAGGTGGTTATGCTTAGATTTGGCCGGACATTTGTCGAACTGGGGTCTTCCTATTGTTACGTTCGACTGAGGCTCCATCACGGCACGACACTTTCTTTTTCCGTGGACTGTACTCGACCATCTAATTATTCTATTATGAACTCTGAAGTGTGCTTTCATGTTATGAGCGATTTGACCTTTAGAAACAGTGATGAATGACCGTGAATTTTTCATTCGAACACTCAACATCACATGACTGATTTTCTGAAAATGTATAACTGGTCTTGAATTAAGTATAACTTATAAATTGGCCGGCTCAGATTTCTCACCTAAATGCAACACTGGGATGGATTAGAGCAGATAGGTAGAAAATAAAGCTCAACGTCAGTAACAGAGACTTCCAATATTTCCAATGCACCAGACATGGCCCTACATGGCAACTAAGACCTTCTAGGATTGAATTCCTTCCAGCGTGTTGCGAATTCATTGTTTGTGAATGGGTGGCTCTGCTATTTTGTTCTTGTTATTTTTGTTCCATTAAAAGATAAAAATCGATCAATTGTATTTGTTCGTGTTCGGAAATACAGTGAATACCTTACCACAACAATTTTAGACCGGGTACCCTCTGAGGCGACATATGGAGGATTCCCCTTTTCCCACCCGTACAAAGGGACTTTCGTTCCTTCAGATTGAATGTGCTCATACCCAGCATCGATATGAAAGTATTCAGTGGCGCTTGTCAGTACTCGAACCGAGCACCGTCAAGGCCGTATCCCGGCGCGCTATCTACTAGAATGCTCAGGAACCCCGTAGTAATAGGGATTCATTGGGGCACAGCACCACAGATAAAGTGGATTCTATATCTGGACTCATAACATAACAGTCATAGGCGAAACATAAGCAAAAGTAGCGTAAGCGAAAGGTATTGATTTTTGGTTGAGATTAATAGATCTTGCAGGGTTTAATTGATAAGATATTGATTTGGGGTAGAAAGGTATCGATTTCATTATGGCAATTAGTTATTAAAATAACTAATTAGTTATTAAAATAACTAATTGCCGAAATAAATTCAATTTTCACAAAACAGAACGGTGCCCGAATACTTCTGATAATATACAGATGGGGGACAAAATAATACAAACACCTGTGAAATAAAATAAAAACTTTATTAATAGAGGGTTGGACCACGCTTTGACGTAAGTATACATTGTATGGGACGTAGTACAGATGCATAGAAGTCATGCACAATATTTAATGGAATATGAAGCCATTCTTCCTGTACAGCAGTCTCCGAAAGTGTGGCTTGAAGCGGAAATCAAGCAAGAAGTTTGAACGCCAAATATCCGCACAAAAGTTTAATAATTTCAAGTCAGGAGACTGAGGCGGCCCGGCGAGATGTCCCACTTCATCGTCATGCAATTCGAACAATACTTGAACACACCCAGCAGTGTGATAGGGGTGTTGTTTTCTTGATAAATCGGACGCTCTTCGGGGAATAAAGTGTGGAAAAAAGGATGGACATGATACCCTATAATGCTGAGATGAGATAGTGAGCGGCTTTGATCTTCCCATGCAGAATAACAAGGGGTCCAAGACCGCGCCAAGATATCGCACATCCTATTATAAGGGAGCCACCTCCATACTTCACAGTCGGAAAGAGGCAGTCAATAGTGAACGCTTCTCTAGACGTTCTCCAGCCGTAAACATTTCCGGTGTTTTGAAATAAAGCAAATGCCGATTCATCAGACCAGATGACTTGTTGCCACTGTTATGGGGTCCAACTTCTGTGAGCTCTACACTATTGGTGTTGCTGTAAAGCATGGCGTGATGTCATCAACGGTTTACGAACTGCCCCATTACCATAAATGTTCGCAGCATAGAGTTTCCTTTGACAGTTTTGGCTGAAAAGGGGTCCTGCAGATCATGTTTATGTCGGATGTTATCTCGGATAATGATTGCTTGGGCTTTGGCACCATTATGCGCTTCAAGACCCGTCTATCTTTCTCAATCAGCTTTGTCTTTCGTCCACTGTTGTGATTTACAGAGGCCATCTTACAGTCTTTCATGCACGCTGTTATAAAAGCTGATACCTTACTCTTTGCACACCCCAAAAGGTTTTCTGTTGTCGCCACCGATGCTCCAGCTAAACGCGCTCCAACAATCATGCCTCTTTCAAACTCTGACAGGTCTGTCATAACAACGTCTTTCAGAGAGTACGATAAAGGCATGCAGCACATATGATTGCTGTTGAGTGACTGATACCCCTTCACGGCCACTATATTGCAGAATTGTGTACTGGGTGGCACGCCTGTTCTGCAGGTGTGAAATGCGGCATACTTTTTCATAGGTGTTGGTATTATTTTGTCCCCATCTATAAGTGCATAGTTATCTGTATAATGATAAAAGTTTTATAGAGTCTGTAATCCAATGCAACAAAAACTGCGCCCAATGTCATCACATTTGTAAGAACGCTTTGTTTTCCCCAACGTGGCAGAAATTTGTCTTTTCGACATTCCCCCATTCCACACTATGAATTTGCTGATTTCTTATTATGAGAGCATTATAGAGGTGAACCAACATCACTCCCTATGAGGGAATAAGATATCTATGCCTTTGTGGAATTTCGAACCATTTGTAAGAATACTGGATTCATGATATGCGAAGAAAGGGAATAAAACACGTTTCGGTAAAACTGGTCCACAAATTTCCGAGTTCCTGCATGTCATAGTCATGATTAACTTCAGACAGATGACAATTCGTCCCATATTTCATTATTATCATCTATCGGCAAAAAGTGAAATCTTTTGTTTCACAGAAAACTATTTCATTTTCAACTAACGTTGTTAATGACACGATTACGTGGCCTTTCAGCTGTAAACTGAAAAGAACAAACAATGTCCGAGTACTTTGAGAAATAGCAAACCAACCAAAACTGTTATCATCAAAGACATTCTTCGATATTCACAAAGAAATTACTTAAAATTAAGAACACTGAATTCCAATATTTAATTTTAAATTACGAGAATGGATGAAAATATTTAATTAAATCATATCAAGATATACATCCATATCGGTAAGAAACTGAAATTTTCTTTTCTTCACAACCTACGGACGGTTAAGACCTAACGGGTGATGGAAGGTCTAGATACTATTAGTACTTTTTAGATTATTATAATGTTATACCGGTTTTTGACCAAAAAGAAACATCTAAAATTCAATTTATTTCGAACAGGTCTGGGAAAGGTTCTAACTATGGAACGTTTGCGGATTACGACAAAAAACTGGAACATTTTAGTTCGAAACCATCTGACCGGGAGAAGTATTCACCTTCCAAGAAAAACTGCCTCATCAACCCAGCTAAAAAAGGAACAGGTTATGGGTAAGAGGAAACAATACGTTCGTTTTTTACTTTAAATGGGAAATTACCTTGCTTTTTCTACCTCCTTAGTATATCGTACAGCAAGTGTTTAACTTCGTAGAGAGTGCATATAAAACTTTTTAAAACTCTTTTTTTTCTTACGTCTGGGGAAAGTCCAGTGACCATAATTCCCCGCAGGCAGTCCAGTAGTGGTGAGCTCTATTGTAAAAATTTACAACTGGAAAATACTTGTCTTGAAGAGAAAATCACGACAAAAGGTTATAAAAGTCCATAAGTTCCCCAGAAGAACATAGGGGGCAGTCAGGAGAAGATGTAACGCCGATGCGATGTAGGTGTCCACTTAAAAAGTCATGCGATGTAACTATTCTAAAATTTTCAACAGCAATGTGTATTGGGAGGTCCTGAGGGATAGGGCAAGACAGCAGTTCACTCCAATTCTTACACGCAGCCTGCAGTTCATGTAAATTGCCAATTACCTTCTTGAATTTTTTGTCTATCTCAACACTGGCTCGAAGATAGGGGAAAGAGTGCACAGGTTGTGGTAACCTACAACCCTCTTTAGCCGATAATCAGCTCGCTCCAAAATGCACGAGGCGGGACCCGTAGCGGCTACATTGTAGCCATCCGGGTTTGGATTCCCGTCCGTGGGTATAGACCGCAGACGGCGGCTACTCCGCGCACGACCCCAGACCAGTCCCCTGCCCCCGAGCGGCACACACACCGGACGGCAAGTCGGAAACGCTACCCGCGCAGAGGTACTGGCTGAAGCGCCTGAGAGTAGGCGAGAGGGGCCAATTAGGTCGGCCTGTAGAAGAACAATTTTGAAAAAGCGATGAAGGGCATTGTGCCAAAATGGATGCTTGCGGGCCAAGAAAACGAAGAGTTCCCAACGAAACACAATTGGCGTGGGGTGGAGCGAAACGCGAGACCGGGAAGAAAACAAAGCCAAGGTGAATTTTGCGGTATCGCTGCAAGGACTATCCGGTTGCCAACTTAGCCGAAAGGGAAGTTCTGGTCAATTTTGGAGGCGACAGCGCTT
Source organism: Dolomedes plantarius (assembly GCA_907164885.2). Taxonomy (NCBI): domain Eukaryota; kingdom Metazoa; phylum Arthropoda; class Arachnida; order Araneae; family Dolomedidae; genus Dolomedes; species Dolomedes plantarius. Next base: position 44,188,547 of record OU015491.1, on the reverse strand, counting down.
TCCCCGGGCCCGTTTCTCGCATACTCACATATGTCATCGACGCGAGACGTGGCCCGCCCCTGCGTAAGTTCCCCCGTGAAGCGGCGTGCTCAAAACTCCTTCGGACTATCGCTATTGTCCTCCGGAAAAAAAATTCAGATCATTAAACCTGAGAAAAAAGTTAAGGGGGTGACTAATAAAATAAACAAAAATAAACAAAATGAAACCGAGCCGTACCAGGTTACTGACGACAGGTTAAGCCCATGCGATTTCACGCAAGTACATGCCACTTTACTCATTATAGCAGGTCCTAACAAATTAACCCTACCATGCCCGCTTAGGTTGGGGCTGAGCCCTTTCCGACGGCGGGGAATCCTAACTGCCAATAGAACGTTCTAGACCAGGTAGAACAAAAACCCCTTATTTTTTACTATGAGCTCAAACTAAAATACTAAGCTGGGGATTGAGAAAATGGAGGACCCCCCAACTAAGGGAAGCTGGCGAATTCGATGCTTGCACTGAATCCGGAGACGTCTTCCGCCCGCCCCCCCCCTCCTTGCCTAAACAAAAGTTACCTACCTTAGTCGGTTCTTGTGTGTCCTTTGTAGAATTATTTGAAGACGTCTTCTTTGCTGCTTGTTGTGCGTTCTCCCGGGAGGGTTACTAGCAAGTCCACTAGTTGTTTTTGATTCTCTGAGCCAAAGGCCTCTCCGGGAGAGCCGGCTGTGCCATTGTCGTCTTCTTTCCGTTGCCGTGTTCCAGGCTGTGCACCGTAGACCCTATCTAGTCCTCTATGTGTTGGCACAGATTTTTCTTCTTACTTGTCTTGGTACTTCTTACATCACTTGGAGAAAAAGTGGGGGGGGCGGGGGCTGCGGTTCGTATGATTATATACGAATCTTTTTTTTAAATATATATATAGGACAGAAGTGAGCAGACGCAGGATAGTAATTAGAGAGAAAGTTAGTGGTGTGTTAGTAGGGCATCTTGGGGGGGGGGGCTGAGTGTTATTAGTAATAATAATACGTACCTGGAGCAACGAAAGAAGGGTTGTGTTTTGTATTGTGTAAGTGTTAAGAGCGTGTTATGTTGTTGTGGGGCTTTTAGTGTGTAAGTCATTTATATTCTCTATGTTTTGGAACAGCCAGTGCATAATTTTCCTTACTTTTAGTTTAACCCATTTATTTTCTGCTAGTTGTTTGAACCAGATGTTATAATTAAACTGAGTTGGGTTTATTAGGTGTGGGCACTTGTGGAGGGGGCATTTTATTAAGTAGTGTAACCAGTCCCCCCTCTCGCCGCAAGCGCATAGGTCGGTGTCCCAAATTTTCAACCTATGCAGATAAACCAGGAAGTTACCGTGAGCTGTGTATAGTTGGACTAGACTCCGGTCGCAGACTAGCCTATCTAATCGGACGGCCGGGAAGAACTTGTATGTTTGTCCCCTGGTACTACTATTTTGCCAGATGTACTGCCATTCTTCCATAATGGCTGTTTTTAGTCTTTTCTTTAGCAACGAGCGTGGCCAAGGGATTTTTGCTATTGACTGGGACTGGGAATTAGCCGAAAGTTTGGCCAGCTCGTCGGCACGTTCGTTGCCTTTGATAATCAGCTCGCTCGTTATCCGCTTGTTATCGCAGTGGCTAGGAATCCATAGATACGTAATGTTCCAACCGGAGTTCAAGTCTTTACTGGCTAGTAAACGTGTCTTGGCTAGACGAGCAGAGTCAGCATGGTGACAAGAGCAAATAGCTAAAATTGCTGCCTGGGAGTCAATAAGAAAGACAGCTCTGTTGCGATGAAAGGAAGTCTAGAGAGGGCTTGATTAATGATCTCGATCTCAGCCTCGAAGTTGGTTGCGTGCATTCCAACAGCTACAGAACCTACAAACCTGCCCTCGTAATAAAAACTGGAACCCGAGGCACCGTTTGGTTCGGATGAACCGTCAATGTAGATATCAAGTCGATTGCTATCAGAATAACGAATATGAATAGTCTCCAAGAAATAAGCTTTTAGAGTACATGGTAGGGCTTCAATTTCTTTCTCATTATGGAATTCTAAAACAATACAACGATATGAAGCAATACGCTAACATTTCATAATGTAATTAATTATAATGACATAAAAGGAAACTGTCATATTAACGTATATTGAAAGTTAAAAATAAGGAGATATTAAATATTGCTATTACATAACGACCGTACGCCGAGAAAGGTTAATTGAATCTCGCGTGTCATTACTCCGAAGCCAGCACTCTGACTCCTAGACCGTCACGACGAAGTAGGAAAAAAATCCTTTTGCGGATTCCCCTACTATAAAGTTTTAACAAGGCGTTCCTTAAATGGCAGTGATTTACAAAATATAATTCTTTTTTTCTTTTTTGTTTAAAACAAATACAATGAAACTTCGCTAGGCAGCTACCCCTCAAAACGACCATTTTTTTCCGAATCATTACTGGCCGTCATAGGGAGGTTTCACTGTACGTGATTCTTATAGTTTATGTTAAAGAGGTTAAATGGTTGAGTGATTAAGCTAATAATATTAAACTAATTGGCTTATAATTTAAATGGTTGTGCTTGTTAATTCATACAGTTGGGATCTATTTGTGTTATTTAGACTTTTAAAATGACGTTTTGTTGAAACACGATAAAATCGTGCACTCGAACATTTTTTTTCCTCTGAATAGTGTTGCTCAAAGGGTAGAGTTAATGACTGCTTGAAGTATTTAAGAATCACGAATGTCCCTCCTAAGTGGGAAAAAAAACCTTATATGTTCTGCAGTAATGAACTAAAAAAAATCGTACTTCGCAAATCTTGGTATTCTCTTTTAGGAAATATATTGATAAAATTTCTTGCCATATTCGGAACTGACTACAGCAAGGTTCTTGCAAGAGAAATCCAGATGAGAATCTCGGAAAATAATTTTTCATTGTTATATATTACGCTCTACAGATTAGCATAAATGCAAACATTCGACAATAGTTTTTTATAATTCTGTGCATAAATGAAGACTAATTCAACGATGAACAGTTCTGAAAGCTCGGCGCCTTAAATCCGGAGAATTATTACTAATGTATTCAGGGTTATACATCTACAGTTTTGTTGCATGGGTGGGATGAGAAGAATAAAATCGAAGATCCTAACATTAGGAAGAACAATGTGACGCCTTCAAACGCAAGAAGGGTGCACAAAAGAAAATAACGATTAAAAAAATCCACTAAATAGTGGCTTTACCGAAAATACACAGCCCGAGAAACGACAGCGCAAATTAATGTTTGTAAAAACTATCCGATAACATGGTCTACACCAAGCGTGTCAAACTCAAAGGCTGACATGGGCCAAATGAACAAGGTTTAAGTTTATGTGGGCCGCAAAAATAAAAAAAACTTTAAAATCAATTTTCGTAGAAACGTAGGGTTATTTTGAAAAGTATAGAATAAAAAAATCAAGAACAACAATAATATTAATGTTTTCATTCTGACTCTTTTTGTTCTTGAACATTAACTTACCAGACACTGAAAAATTTCACAAAATAATGGGGGGGAGGGGGGAATGGTGCTCCTGTGCGGAAGACGCATAAGGTGACACGATATTTACATACCGTTATATTGGCTGGTCCTGGGCCGCATAAATAATCAATTAGGGCCGCGGGTTTAACATGCCTGATTTACACGGTCATAAACGTAAACCACCTATAACAGTCAGTGAAGCTTGTGACCACATAGAATTGGTCAACGAGCATTAAAATTGGAGATTTAACGACTGTAATAATTTAATCATCCGAAACTTGCTTACTGTTGAACATGGTACTGGATCCATAAGGTATTATTTCAGGGCTGTTCGTGTGTCCTCTGGCTGTTCTTAAGAAGTTAAGGATAGTCAACAGTAGCGGTTTTTAACTTTTTTAACCCCGTGAGCTCCCTTCCCCCACTGGAAAAATAAAATGAGCACTTCGCGATCTCCTGCCCCCGACCAAAATTTAATAACAGTAATAATATAAGCTGCATTTGTGACTAGTTCAAACTATTAAATGCCTTGATACCAACTTTTCGATATCCCCTTAACATGTCACCGCGATCCCCCCCGGGGGTCATAGCTCCCAGGTTGAGAAACGCTTGTCTACAAGAACGTATGCAACCATACGAAGAGAACAATCATTCCCAACGTTTGTCTCTGGTCCTGGGTGAGTAACGAGCTGACTCATACTGCCTAAATCACTCCGATGGAATTGTGTGATGATAAAATCAAACATCAACGTGATGTTATCTTTTACCGGACCTTAATGTTATCGAGCCGTTATGGGGACTTCTGAGTGGTAAGTCAAATTCCGGTATGATCATCCTTCCTCGACGTTTCACAGCTGGAAGTGGCTTAGACAAAGCTATAAATGAATGTCGAAGAGATTGATCTATATATCTCCATGCTGGGGAGAAATACTATTGTTCCTCCTGCTCTACTTCTTCTTAATCCAACAATTCAACCATCCATGTACTGTGTCTATCATTTCAACAGCCATTTGTCTTCGTGTATTTGAGTTTTATCATCTTCAATCATAACTCTGGCACTTCCAGTGACTCAGAAAATCTTCAATATTGTCATTGCAAAGGAGAAAAAAAATAGACTGAAAGATGGCCGTATCAACATCGTTATTTTTTACTGACTTTTGGAGCTACCGTTGCTGTGTAATCTATATAACACTAAAATTCTCAGCGTTTGTTGGTCTGTCATGTATTACAGAGAAAACGAGTCTCAGCAGGGACTTATTTGTAAGAATACTGTAGTGTTCCCGCTCCAATCTGCGAGAGGCGAACCACGTGACATCACTTCTTTCCCCCTTCTTTGGGGAGATGTGCGCCGTCACGTGAGAGTCGAGGAGAAAATCTCTCGCAGGTCGGGCGCGCTATGCCGTGCGGCGTTCTGAATTGTGTTGTCCGAATAAATGTGTTTAAAAAAGCCTTCTGACGGAGTCTCTGCTTTGTGTCTAGTTCTATAGAGGCACGACGAATTACAACCTCGTCGATTCACCTTACCGGGACTATTATATTGGTTACCCGGACTATTATATTGGTGACCGGCCATCGAACACAGCCTGCGCATTCGAACTGCGTCATTGGACTTCCGCTTTCGTTTTCGCCAGCAACCATGTCTCTCTCCCCTGGATCAACAACAGAAGCCTCTGCAGTCGTAATACCTCCGTATATATCGGTGGACCCCGCTTTATGGTTCCACATGCTGGAAAGTACTTTCGCGTTAGCAACACCCAAAGCTATATCTGAATCGAAAACAAAATTCAACTATGTTGTCGCCCACCTTCCTCCTGCACCTGCTACTATGGTGCGCGACGTTATAATGAAGCCGGATACTACACATCCATACGAGGACCTAAAAACTAAAATCATAGAAAGATGCGGAGAAAGCCGAACATTGGAAATACGTAAGCTACTAGCCGGTGAAAGCCTCGGTGATAGGAAACCCACCGAATTGCTGCGTTTAATGAAGAGAAGAGCAGAAAACCACAATATCAGCGACACACTTCTTTTGGAATTATTTACCCAGCAAATGCCGACCCCTGTGCAGACTATTTTCGCATCACTCGACCCCATCACTCCCGATAAAGCGGCAGAGATTGCCGATCGTATCTTGGATTTAACACCGTCGAACATCGCCGCAGTTTCGTTTCCCACACCTACACCTGCCGCCGCTCAGACGCCAGCGTCCACAGAGATGTTGTTGAAAGAAATTCAAGAGTTACGAAAAGAAGTCGTCGAACTTCGACATTCTAGAAGTGTTTCTAGAAAATACAATCATCCTCGATACCGCTCTAAGTCACGCGGTAAGGATTCAACAATTTGTTGGTATCATGCAAAATTCCAACAAAAAACAAACAAATGCAATCCGCCCTGTTCATTTGCGGGAAACCGGACGCGGGAAGAGTAGAAGCGACGTACCTCTCTCCCGCTACGTCTCGTCGCCTTTTCGTGAGAGACAGGAATACGGGTATGTGTTTTCTTGTTGACTCTGGATCTGACGCCAGTCTGATATCTGCTACCAAACAAGATAAATCACGACCAGTTCTCCAAACATTTCGTGCTGCTAATGGCACAAAAATTAATGTTTATGGTCGAAAGAGTATTACTCTTAGTTTAGGTTTACGCCGGTCGTTTACTTTTTCTTTTTACATTTGTGATGTTTCATGTGCTATTTTAGGAGCTGATTTCCTGCATTATTTTAATTTAAATCTTGATTTACGGAATCACCGTCTTATCGATTCCATCACTCATTTAAACACTCCTGCTAAATTAAGTGTTTGCAATATTTTCTCTGTAAAACCTAATTGTGTTAATAATGTATATGGTAAACTATTGCTACAATTTCCTGAAATTACAAAATTACCGGATCCTAACCAACCGGTAAAGCACAATACTGTGCATTACATAAACACCAAGGGACCTCCAGTCGCGGCTAAGCCTAGACGGGTAGCTCCAGATCGGCTAAAACTCGCTAAAGCTGAATTTCAGCAGATGCTACAGCTTGGTCACATGAGACCCTCCAAAAGTAACTACTCTTCGCCTTTGCACATGGTGCCGAAGAAAGGATCTGTCGATTGGAGACCTGTTGGTGATTATCGTACTCTAAATGCACAAACTATTAAAGAGAAGTATCCTATCCCCTGTATTGCAGATTTCACTGCTGAATTACATGGTAAACAAATCTTCAGTCACATTGATCTGATAAAAGCATACCACCAAATTCCCATTAATCCTGATGATGTACATAAAACTGCGATTTGCACTCCCTTTGGCCTTTTCGAAAGCACGCGCATGCAGTTTGGCCTTTGCAATGCTTCATCTACCTTTCAACGCTTTATAGATGAAGTAACTCGTGACTTAGGATTTGTTGATGACTTGCTTGTTGCCTCAGATAATGAAAATGAACATATGCAACACCTTCAGTTGTTGTTTTCCAAACTTAAAGAGTATGGACTATGCATTAATGTTGATAAATGTCAATTTGGGCAAACCACTATTGAATTCTTAGGATTCAAGCTTTCAGCAGAAGGAATTGAACCCCTTCCTGATCGCGTTTCATGCATCCTGGAATTTCCTCAACCGACTACCTTAACTCAACTACGGCGTTATTTAGGTCTTTTCAATTTTTATCGGCGATGCATTCCCAAAGCTGTCGACATTTTAGCCCCTCTTGTTAAATTCCTTGAAGGACAGAAAAATAAGAAAAAACATCCCCGTTCCAGTGCTAGCAACACTGAGCAATTACAATGGAACGACGAAGCAACTCTCTCCTTCACTGCTTCAAAAGAAGCTATAGCTCAAGCTACACTATTAAGACATCCTGTACCTGGTGCCCAGATAAGTTTATGGGTTGATGCTAGTAATGTCGCGATTGGTGGATCCTTAATGCAGCTCTCAGAAGATCAGTGGGAACCCATAGCGTTCTATTCTTGTAAACTAAATAAGGCTCAGAGAAATTGGTCAACTTACGATCGTGAATTATTTGCTATTTACTCTTGCATAAAAAAATTCAGGCACATGCTAGAAGGTCGCAATTTTGTTATTTATACAGACCAAAAACCCCTTATATTTGCCTTCCAACAAAACCCTAATAAATGTAGCCCTAGGCAGCTGCGCCATTTAGATTATATTTCGCAGTTTTCTACCGATGTTCGGTACACCAAAGGTTCTGATAACAGCGTGGCCGACGCACTATCTCGCATTGAGATAAACTCAATTTCTCCTAATGTACTGAACTTTAAAGAGTTCGCCACTGCTCAGACCGTTGATGACGAGCTGAAACAGCTTATCGAATCTGACACCTCATCTTTAAAATTGGAAAAACACTATTTTCCTCTCGAAGATATATATTTATACTGCGATATGTCACAGACACACCCTCGACCTTTTGTTCCCAAAAGTATGCGACAATCTGTTTTTCAAACCTTGCATTTTTTCTCCCATCCAGGTATATCAGCCTCATTAGATTTAATCTCTAAACGATTCGTTTGGCCTGGCATGCGTAAAGACATAAAATCTATGGTTCGCACTTGTACTAAATGTCAAAAAGCTAAAATCTTTCAACATACCAAATCACCAATTGGTACCTTCTCTGATCCTGATGCTCGTTTCGCCCACATACATATAGACTTTATTGGACCGCTCCCACCCTCAGATGGCAATCAATATTGTATGACCATCATCGATAGGTTCACGAGATGGCCCGAAGTTATCCCTACACCTGATATGACTGCGGAAACAACTGCTCGAGCATTAGTACACGGTTGGATCTCCAGATTTGGATCCCCTGTTACTGTAACTACTGATCAGGGTAGAAATTTTGAATCTACTCTCTTCAAAGAACTTACTAACATGTTAGGATGCCACAGAATCCGAGCATCTGCTTACCATCCACAGTCAAACGGTATCATTGAAAGGTTTCATCGTCATCTCAAGAGCTCTCTTAAAGCGCACAACCAAACTAAATGGACTGAAATCCTTCCCATAGTCTTACTAGGATTGCGCACTGCTCTCAAAAGTGACATCAAAGCCACCTGTGCCCAGCTTGTTTATGGCACCAATCTCAGACTACCTTCCGATCTCATTACCAGTGATACTTGCAAACAACCCATTACCCTTACCTATGTGTCCGAGTTAATTAAAACAATGAGAACCTTAAATCCTATTGCCACTGCCGTACACGGCAATCCCAAAATTTATGTCTATCCCTCATTGAAAACCTGTTCACATGTATTTTTAAGATCAGATAAAATCAATCCTCCCTTATCACCTTCTTACACGGGACCACATCTAGTAGTCGACAGAAATGACAAAACTTTTGTTTTGGAATTAAACGGAAAGCAGATTACAGTCTCTATTGATCGTATCAAACCTGCATATCAACTTTCAGATTCTCTTGAACCTTACGGACCTCAAAAGCCAACTGAGCCCATGAATGCTCAAACTCCTGTCGAACAGACCACCACCAGATCTGGTCGTAAAGTTCGCTTTCCACAACACCTTGTTTCTGAATATATTGTGTAAAAAATTTTGTAATATCAATTGTACATTATCTACCTATCCTTTTATTTCATGTAATGCATATGTAACCTTGTTTATCTCTCTTGTACATCATGCCAATTTCCCTCTAGGCATCATACGAATTTTCAATTGTACTCCAGACTGTTTGTATAATTCTCACTATGTACCTATGTATTAATTGCCAATTTTCTGTAATCGTGACTACGTCACTGGGGGCATACTCTGTAGTGTTCCCGCTCCAATCTGCGAGAGGCGAACCACGTGACATCACTTCTTTCCCCCTTCTTTGGGGAGATGCGCGCCGTCACGTGAGAGTCGAGGAGAAAATCTCTCGCAGGTCGGGCGCGCTATGCCGTGCGGCGTTCTGAATTGTGTTGTCCGAATAAATGTGTTTAAAAAAGCCTTCTGATGGAGTCTCTGCTTTGTGTCTAGTTCTATAGAGGCACGACGAATTACAACCTCGTCGATTCACCTTACCGGGACTATTATAATACCATTAGAAACGGAATGAAACAAGGTTCGTTATAGTCGGCCCATGGATTTCCAAGTTACAGATATTTCTAAGTATATTTCATTATTATTTATCATGGTAAATGGAACTTTTACTTACACATATCAGTGATGCCATCTCTCCACTGAAAAAAACATCTTTTTAGAGCCGAGCTTTTATCTTGGGAAAAATGGTGGTATGTGGATAAAGCAGCGAGGTGGATCTAAACCGAGCATCCTGAATTGAACCATTCTCCAAAAATTCTTGTCATCATAAGGCCTTGTCTAGGTTAACTAGAGGAACATTACGTCTCAAAATAATGAGAAATAATCTAAACCGAATCTTGATCATGAATAGCAGAGATGTATCCAAATATACAAACGAATTATCTCAAAATAAATCTTCAATCAGTTCGGTGCAATATTAAAATTATCTTGATTTCTTCTTAACGTTCTGTGAAAAGAGGGTGATCCAACAAGTGAAGGTGGTCCAATAGATAACTAAAAGGTAAACTAAACATACTAACCCATCTATCACAAATGTCTTTTCAGATATCCAAATTTGACCATAGGAAAACAACCACCTTACTTCCTCGATTCAGAATATGAAGAATTGAAAAATGCACCGGTAAACTTCTATTATTCTCAAAACCCTGTCTTTCACACGATGCAAATAAAATTTCATTCTTTTATATTTAAGTACAAAATACCAAAACTATTAATTATAAGCAAATTAACATTGTCAAAACTTGAGAAACTCTAAAAAGAGAAATAATAACAAAATTCACTAAAATAATTAAAAATGATTTCATTCATTTATTCCCTTTTCCGTGCTTTTATCAAAATATTTCATAGGACTATACTGACTTCCGCTATCCAGGATTGTACTTCATAACTATAAACGTCAATTAGGAGTTCGAAGCACCGTTTAATATAAAGTTCTGATAAGCTCGTCAGTATCAAAATAGCAAAGGCGATTTGAGTTTTTGGAAATCTTACTACTGAAATGAAAAATAACATCTCACCTCCGGCTGATCAAGTAGTACGAACTGAATGAGAAAGTAATGAAACAAATTCGTGAACGATTTTGTATCAGTAATGACCTAAATGAAACAATTTTTCCGTTGCACAAGCTCCTCCTATTTAATGTTCAACCAGCGAATTTGAAATAACTTCACTGACCCGTACATGTAGTGGCTCAGCCAGGTGGGTGGGGCTGGAGACTGAAGCTGAAAAATCAGTAGCGCAAAAATAAATAAATAAATAAATAAAAGGTTATTCGAAGGTTAGTATTTATTCCCCCATACCACCCCAAGAAAGGGATTTTTGCTAAGTCACTACGTAAATGAAGAGACCTTTTATCAGGCAAATCAAAGCATGAACTTTCAATCGCAGCAATTTCGCAATGAAATACAGCAATTTTCAAAGGTAGCTCATAATATTCGTGAGGAAATAAACAAATTTGTTGAATGTTTATATGATTGCCATCATAGAAGGTGCAGACGATGAAAACTAAGCGCATGCGATTCGCTAAGCCAGCCATGCTCAACCTTTTTTTCTCTCGGGCCGCAACATAGTACAGTATACCTTATAATACAATAATGTAAAAAATAAAACTCAAAACCTAAATATATTCAAACGTTCATTTTTAAGACGAGTTTTTTTTTAATGTTGAGACACTATTTGTCTATTTTAGACCAATCAGGTTTATACTTGCTACATGCTACTCTCAGTACATCATCAACGTAAGAATCAGTAAGCCGATTTCTATATACGTCCTTTGCATAATTCATTTTAGAATTGGATGATTCACAAAGATACCTTGAAGAGAACAACGTTAGCAGCAGGTGGCACATTTTTTTTATAGTTTTGTATGTTTCAGGCACTAATGTCAATGCTTGCCAATGAGTGCCAATGCTTCGGGCCGCACATTAAAGCTTGGTGGGCCGCAGTTTTAGACCCCCTGCACTAAGCGCATGCGCTATGTGATTTGCTAAGCGCATGAGAACGATCTGCAACACAACATTTTCTTTCACTAGATTAACCTCCATTTTTGTTTTTGCTTCCCAGAGAGTCGTTCATTTCTCCTTGCTTTTGAGGAAAATAAGGTGTCATCGTTGATGTCAAATAACCATCAAGGTTTTTTCTTACTAGAAGCGTGCCTTGGCTCATAAGCAAGCATTTAATGGAGAATGGAGTAAGAGGACTTTTAAGACCTCGCCTCGTTGAAAACGTTTTTGAGACTGTTTAAAACTTTCTTAGCAGGGGGCTAAATTTTAAGATTTATACAGTTTTTTTATACCTGTAATGATTTGACGTATTCATACAAAAGGCGTCTTGCTTTAGAAATATTAAGCAAATTTTGGCAACGACTGGATATATTTGTATAAAAACAAATAATTTTCAAGGATAGACAAGCGTGTTATTTGGGAAGCGAATTAAGGACACTCTTGTCAGCGGATGTTTTTCGAACTGTTTGTCGCGAAAAGTAAACATTCACTTCATAAGGAGTGCCTATAATATTTTAGATCATTGACATATATTTAGGAATCTCTTTTTTCTCCAATTGTTTAATGAGTTTGTGTACTGAGAGATAAACACAAAAATTAGCTAAGAGGCCACGTAGATTGAATGCTAAGGAATCTACTATTAATCTTTTTGCATTGAAAATTAGCAGCTTAATTAAATCACATGGTAATCTGCTCTCTAAAATATCTTTCCAGCAGTGGCGTAGCGAGGGGTGGGCAAGAGGGGTGCCATATGGTCCTTTTAACTAATTCTATACATTATATTACTATTTGTTTTTCGTAGGGGGGGGGGCGCCAAAAAAGTATCATACCTAACGTGACCATTTATTTTTTGACTCAAAACGGGACATTGGTTTATTTAGGTTAATTAACAGGTCGTTATTTTTTTACTCAAAACGGGACATTGGTTTATTTAGGTTAATTAACAGGTAGTCAAGAAAAAAAAACACTTTTTTAAAGTTATTTATTCAGAAAAAGTCAGTTAGCTTAAAAGTTACGAATTAAAAAATATATATACCCGAAACGTTTAGTTATATTTATATTTATCAGAGGAACAAATTTGCTTTAATATAGCTGGTGATGATTTTAAGTAAGAATGAAACTCTTGGCACGTTTTTTTTTATATTCACCTTAATTATCAACATCGCCTTTAGAACTGAAATTTGTAACTGGGTCTTCTCAGATGGCCACAATTTGTTCATCATAGAAAATACTCTTTCTACTGGAGCATTTGTAGTAGGCAAACATAAAATATATCCAATTAAAATAGAAAAGTTTTCATGCTGAAGATTGTTGGCTTGAAAGTGTTTGAATACTTCTACCCAACGAGTTTCCGTGGAAACATTTAGATTATTCCATTACTTTCTGCGATGTAATGTAGTTACAAATGAACGAAAATTCGTCAAAAACTTCTGCATCTTTATTACAGTCAATATATTCCTTTTCAATTAATACATCCAGAGATTTTTGAACGTCTTCCCATGCGGGGACCTTTTTTAAATCTATCCAATAAAATATCTCCATTTCTTTGGTAAGAAAGCAAGTCCACTGCTCCAGATATTCACGGTTTGTTTGATAAAATTCTGTAGCCGCCCTTTTCACAAACTCTTCATCTATGTCAGTAACATTATCTTTCGATTTCACTATTAATTGACGGACCATAAATGGAAGAAACTGATTGGTCTGTTTCTGAGTCAAATTGTCTTTTAGTTGATTGATTTCTTTTGAAGCTTCAATTGCCGATACAGTCTGACCTTCCAGTTTCAATACAGCTTGATGAAAACTTGCTGACTGAGCGTGTAAAAAATAGAGCCACAATTCGGATGTGGGATCTTCAAAAAAGTTTTTTAGTAACAGGGGACATTTTTCAATACTCAAAAAGTAGTTTTTTAATGGCTGATACATTTTTAAAACCCTTTCCAAGGCAGGCATAAGAGCAAGCCATCTAGTTTTGCTATAGCCGAGCATTTGTTTATATTCCGTTTCAGTTTCGGCTCAAAACTCCTTTAGAGCTTCAACTCGAATCGTGTAAATTTAAAAAAATGAATATATCTTCACAATAATGCTTTCGTAATCTAAGGGTAGCCTGTCTGCAGCAGATTTTATTGCATTGTGAATTACATGGGCTCCACATCCAATATCTATCAATGGCTTTTTCAGTGATGATTGTAATTTCGTTAACACATTGTTAGTTCCTCGCCTAGCCGCACCTCTGAAATTGGCGTTGGCATTGTCTCCGCAAAATGCCACGACTTTTGCTGTCAAATTATTATCTGTCAACACTTGGTTTAAATAATCGACAATGATGTCAGAAGTCTCACCTGGTTGGTCTTGGAGATCTAAAATGTTTACTTGCACACCTACGTAAGGTTGAAAAAAGCGCACTAGAATAGGGTATATTTTCTTGTTACCGTGGTTTGAAGCGTCGTTTAGTATTGTAATACAATTGGACTTATCAAGATCATCTTTTAATTCTTTCATTGCTGTAGGCGTCAAAACATTTACTACAATAGCTTCTGATTTCGTACGCGCACATGTAAATTTGGGATCAAAACATGATTGAATTAATTGCGACGCACAATCATTAGAGAGAAAACTCTGGTTTTCTTGTATCGTGTGATAAGCCCAGACGCCTTCTGCCGCGGCGATATCCAAATCCTTTAAAGTTGGTGCGTCCGATTTCTTGAAAAAGGTTAACATAGAAGAACTCGAAGCGGCTTCACGATCGGCATTTTTATGTTTTTCAGACTTTAAATGCTGTTCAATATCACTGGCACCACCATGGGAAACGCTAAATTCTGTACGACACTTTTCACATCTGACATCTGAGGGAGTGTTTATTTGCTTGATAAACGGATATTTTGCTTGTAAGTTAACATTGAACGTACACTTGCGTTTCGGCAATTTAACTTATGATTCCAAAACAAAAGAAGTTTAAGTTATTTACTAGGTACACGAGCATCAAACAACAACAAAACAAATATCAAGAAGTGGGCGAACGAAAAATCTATCGAACAATTAGTCAACAAAGCGCGAGCGATGACGTCTTCGCCACTCTCGGCTATCGTCGAGTCAACCGACGACGCGGTCTCGCTCTCGCACACCGATCGCATCCGGCAGGCTCGACTACTCAAATTTTCGCGCGGTTTCAGAAAACGGGACAATTTTGCGTCCCAGAGTTCATTTCGGGGACACCGGGACTCGTAACTCTAAAAAGGGACAGTCCCGTTCAAATCGGGACGTCTGGTCACGTTAATCATACCCCGGGCGTCAGTTATGCTCGCTACGTCACTGCTTTCCAGATGGTATTATAGAAAACAATATGAAACACTTGGAAACAGGAATAACGCAACGTTTACATGAAATTTATATAAACAATCATAACTACCAAATCATAAATATTAATTTTGATAAAATATAAAATCAATACGTGAATAATAAAATCTTAGTGTTGAGTTTGGGAAAACAAGTATTCGCTTCATAGCCCTTCTTTTTTTCTTTACCATAGGAGTGCAGATTGTTTTTAGCTGCTCCCCAAATTAAAATTGTTATTTGGAAAAAGCATATGTTTATGAAGATGAAGTGTTTTGCGTTTATTTAATTAACAGATTTTTTTTCTCTCTTGAGAACCCATTAGATGGTGTCTATAGATCACTTACACACACTTGCGTATTGAATGATTATAGTGTACATATGTACACACTCAAATTAACATAAAAAGCATTAGTTTCCACTATGGAAAAAAAGTTATTTATACTAATTGGGATGTAGGGGAACATCTATATCTTACACCATGTTCTTAAATTTTGCAATAGATCTTTGCAGGACTCATGATCTTTCTCGATTCTTTCAGAAAGAACCAAAAATGCCCCAACCGAGACCTTTTCAACCATATCGTGCAGGTATTTTTCAACAGGAGTACTTTGATCCAAATCCTTACAGAACAGATGCAGAGAATGTGCCACCAGAAGAACCCGATACACAGAAAATGGAGGAATTAAAATCACATAAGGAACCATTTTTACCCAGCAGTCCAGCGAAAAAGGTATAACGAGTTTATTTTTCAAAGATTCAATGCATTAGGGGTAAATTACAGTTATACTTCCAGTACCTTTTACAAACACGTCAACACGATTCTATAACTTCGAGTTTGCCTGAAATTCCGTACAGCGAAAATGGTACACAATAGAGCCAAATTTGAAAGAATATGATACACTTGAAGTCATAGACGTAGCGTCTTCTAACTTTTTTTTTTTTTTTGGGGGGGGGGGGGCGAATTGAATTCAGTTAGTGCTCTCCTTAGCGCACTGACTTCCGGACGTTCCTTAAAATATGAAATATTATGATTTTTTTAATTAGTAAATAACAATAGAATTGATGTTTGAGTAGTATTCGAAAGTTATACAATGAGAAAAATAAATATAATATAAATAAAATGAGAAAAAAAATATAACATCGAATTTTCCTATCATTGTTAAAAACTATGTTTAGGCTAAAGACATATTCGGAATCTTCAGTTTCGCAGTTTGAAAAAGCGGGAAAAAATCAACTTTCTTAAAAGTTTTCTACAATTTTCCGATTTTATTTGAACTTCTATTAACGTTTTAATTTATTTCAAGTTAAGTTGGGGGGGGGGGGGGGCACGTGCGTCCCTGACGCTACGCCTATGCTTGAAGTGTATAGAAACATATTACAGCAGTCTCATTGAAATCTGGCGAGGTGTTTCCGAATTAAAGGCATTCTTAAGGTTGTAATTCCCATTGTATTGTTTATTTATATTAAAACTGCGATCCTAGATGGCAGCACAGTGCAAATATAATTACCTCATTCTCTTTCAATACGTCATGTGAGAAAACGTAACGAGACTGTTTGCCTAATGCTTTCTCTTGGCGCTCGAAACGTTGAACGAACGTTGTATATGTTTAGAGAATATGTTTTGCTCTTTTAATTTGTTCTATGAAATGTTATTGGTATTATCCTGGAGTCATTTATTCAGCACTCGAAACCATTACACCATTAGCCAACCCTTTGGGGATTTTTAGATTGGCGAACAACCGATAAAAAGATGAATCTATTCATAATCTTGAAAACAATATAAAATTTAGAGTTCAACAGATTTGGTGAGAGATCACGAAAAAAGTGATTGAAAAAATCTAATCGGAACTACAGCCATTCGTAATCATAGTTCAAAGTATATGTATGATACAACTTCTATTTCGCATGGATTCGCAATGTTTGTACTTAAATGAATTTCTGATGTTCTTTTACCTGTCAGACGGTAATTATTCAATCCTGACTTTCATCCTTTTTAATCCAATTTTTATAACTTCACAAACACAACAACAAAAACACAGAATATGATTTCATGACTTATCATATCGTTCTCAGAATCCGTTCTAACTGCAATCTTAAACATCAATCGCAAGTCAGAGTGCACGTAGCGCCCTCTGGTCTCGGTATTTGAGTTTCAACAATGTATTCATCATTCAGTTTAGTCGAAACTTGGGTACATTCCAAATTTTATCACGGCCATGTTTTGGCTGATAGAGAAATATTTAATTTATAGTAGAACTATTTCATTTCCCGAAAAATGACGCTTATGTGGCTCTAGTTTTTTTCTTTTTTTTTTAAAGAGGAAAATGTTTGAAAAATAGTAAATCAATTCAAAATGTTATCAAAAACAATCTTTGACATTTTAGTTTTCAAAATAATCAAGAATAATTAATTCCGATTGTTGAATTATCAATAACGTGATTAAAATGAAGTATTTCTTGTACACTGGCGTTAAAAACTCGAGGAACAGTAATGTTTTTTCCAGATTCAACTTTGCAGGAAAGTAACCTGGATATGGAAAAATTATACAAAAGGTACGTTGAAAGTTACCGAACTAATAAGTAAAAAATAAATAAATAAATAAATAAATAAAAGCAAACAGTAAAAATAGTCTTTGAACAGAAGTGGAGACACTGTACTGGGTGCCATGAAACAGAGGAGTGACTGTGAAAGTTTAAATAAGCACAGGAAGCGGTCCTCAGTAAGCTGTATGACCGCCTCGAACACTGATGCAGGCTTTTCACTGAGTTTGCGTACTGAGAATGAGGTTGCGGATGAGTTTCTGTGATAGCAGAATCCCCTTCCTCCGTTCCCAGAGCTTTTTCCAACTGCTGGATAGTTGCTGGTGGGGGAGGCCTCACCGCTAGCAGTCTTCCTAGAACATCTTATGTGTGTTGAATGGGATTCAGATCGGGGGAACGGGAGGCATATTCATGCACTTTATATCCTTTCTTTTCAGCAGATCCGCAAAAGCCACAGTGAGATGGGGAGTAGGGTTGTCTTCAATAAAAGTCGGCACCTCAAAACAGACACACATGGGGCAGGATTATGTTACTGCAGTACCGTGAATCGGTTACAGCTACACCTGCCATTAGCTTTTTTTTTTCTTTTTTTCCCCCCAATGCGGAGACACTTCCTTCCATTATCTGAAACTCTCTACTGCCCTTCTTCATAATGCCTATGTAGAAGATGACAAGCCGCTCTATCGATCACTTTCATTGACGTTCGCGTGCTCCAACCTCTCGCTAGATGAGCTACCGGTCAGAATCACTGCTGAGGCTGAAGCGAGTCTCGTCATTAAAGAGGATGTCTCCCTATTGCGTTGGTGTTCAGTTCTTCCGCTCTTTGCACCACAGGAGACAGTGGCGCTGATGGTCGGGTGTTAGCGTTGCACAATATACGGGCAGGCTAGCAAACGGTCCTCCTCCGTGGAGTAGTCTGGCTACTGTAAACCACGAAAGCTGGCGTTCAGAACTGCTGTGCAGCTGCTTTGTAATGGCTGTCGCTGTCTGCTGGCGATCTTTCTTAGCCTGCACAACGATAAAGCGTTCATCACTGGCCATTGCGTTTCGCGGCCGACAACTCCCAGCCCTTCGCACAGCTGTACCTGCCGTTTGGAACGTCGTCCATTCCCGCGAGACAACACTTGGGACGACATTAAACTCGGCAACCACATTCCTCAAATTTCGCCCTTCTTCCAACTTCACAATGATTCTACCTCGTGGAAAATCGTTTGAAAGTATCCTAGAAGCAATTTTATGATCTATGGGACGAAATTCACTGAACCCCTGTTACAATCGTACGCACCATTCGGAAATTCCTTAACGTCTGCTTTTATTGTGTATTCGCTATGATGCTACCTCTGGCGTCACGATTTCAAAATATGGATATGAACAAACTTTCAACTGAATATCCTCGGTTATGCAAATTGACACAATAGTTTGGTTTAATTTTCAGGTTGTAACCTTTAAAAATAGTGGTGTTTCCTAAGTTTCGCATTCCAGTGTAGTTATCTCAAAATAAACTTTCATATCGGATTTTCATATCTTTCGTCAACCCATTTTATTGCAGGATGGTGGAATGAAAGCGGGCTGTATGAGCTCTTATCCTGTTTATGCAAGTGATCCGTTTCCTAGAATAGAACTAGTACCAAGAGGTGTCAAAAGATATGTAAATGCTCAAAACCAGATGTTTCGTCCAGTACCTGGAATACGACCATATCCCGTAAAGTCCATTATAAATACAAATGTACAAAAGTAAGCTAAATACACATCAAAGTTTTCGTTGTGGGCACAAGACCTTACAACATGGACGAGTGCATGATCTAATATAATTGCTGCATGTTTTATCTTTTGACTTAATGATCTATGATTTGAATTGAAGAGCCTGAGTTTCGCGTTAAGCTATGGGGAAAATACACAGAAGTGCCACTGAATTAGGGATAGCAAAGCCTATGCAAATTGTGTAGCGCTGCGCATCATGTATGCGCAAGTGAGGATGCTGTGGTAACTGCATATATAGCGCGTACTGTGGTTGTTCTGAATTAGTTGTTGGAAATTCCAGTATGGGTAAACTGCCTGATTTAGACGCCTTCGATCGCGGACAAATCGTAGGTGCGCGACGCATGGGCCATTCAATTTCCGAAATCGTAAGACAGCTAGGATTTTCAAGGTCGACAGTGTCAAGAGTATACCAAGAATACATGGATGGTGGAAAAAAAACTAGCGATCGGGCAAACTGCAAAGAACAATTAGCCTTGACAGTGCGTGGTGAGAGACGGCTCAGGCGTATTGTACGTAGCCAGCGAAGCCAAACATTAGCTCAAATTACCACCCAGTTTAATGACGGTGCCAGTCGTACAGTCAGTAAACGGACTGTGCAACGCTCGCTTCACCGTATGGGTTTCGGGAGCCGTCGACCTACGAGAGTACCATTGCTCTATACTCGCCATCGGGCTGCACGTCTTGCCTGGGCAAGAGAGCACAGAGACTGGAGTGTAGAGGACTGGAAACGAGTAGCATGGAGTGATGAGTCTCGATTCCGACTACTTATCGCCGACGGGAGGCTGAGAATATGGCGTCAGGCTCATGAAGCCATGGATCCTGCATGCCTGGCTGGAACTGTACAAGGGCATGGTGGCTCAATCATGGTCTGGGGTGTTTTTTCGTGGCACAGTTTGGGATCTTTGGTGCGTGTACCAACCTCCCTCAATGCAATTCGGTACGTAGAGTTGCTGGGTGATCACCTTCATCCGTTTATGCTGTTCTGTTATCCGCACGGTAATGGAGTTTTCCAGCAAGACAACTGTACCTCTCACAAGTCCCGGTTGGCTACTGGCTGGTTGGATGAGCATTCCTCTGACTTCTCTGTCATGAATTGGCCACCTAGAAGCCCAGACTTAAATCCTATTGAGCATCTTTGGGATGTTTTGCAACAAGGCGTGAAAGGCCATCACACAGCACCAAAGAACCTTACTGAATTATGGACAGCTTTAGCCAATATTTGACAAGCCATTCCCGTGGAACGTTTCCAGAAACTTGTTGAATCTATGCCTCGTCGTGTGGCAGCCGTTATCAAGGCCAGAGGAGGCCCAACTCGTTACTAGGTAGGTATCCTTAATTCAGTGGCACTTCAGTGTATTTTCCCCAATTACACATAAGAAAATGCTTTTCAATCAAGAACTTAAACCCAAACAGAACTTTTTTTTAATTAACTTATTTTTTTAAATTCTAGATATAGCACACAATTTGAGAAACTTTAAATCGTTCATCTAAGCAATTATTTCCAAAGATAACCCACCCCCCACCCCCTCACTAAACGCAGCAAGCACTTTGTCTTGAGGGCATTCCTCCATCCGCACAGTGGATGTAGTGTACGGTGGTTCTGTTGACTACTTTATTATGGGAGCATCGTTTAAGTGAACCAACATTACCCATAAAAGGATAGCATAGGAACGTCTATACCTTAGACCAGTGCTCCCCAACCTTTTAATCGCCGCGGACCGGTCAACGTTTGATAATTTTACCGCGGCCCGCTGAGGGGGGCTATGACAGCAATTTTAATTCATAATTTTGAATGTTTAATAAACAATAAACTAATTTAAAATAGTTACAAGATTTCTTTTGTTACAAAGGTATAAATTAGCACAAATCCGACAAAGTCGGAGAGAAATAGACCACAGTAAATAAAATAGAAATAATTTAATGTTCCTTGGGCGGCCAGGTACCATTTGATCCACGGACCAGTACCGGTCCGCGGCCCGGGGGTTGGGGACCACTGCCTTAGACGGGATTCAAGCCCACTTAGTGGAGGCTCGCTAAGCTGACCACTGTACGATGTCAGCAGCGAATTAAAAATGTGATTTTGATAATAAGTTGTTATTAAAAATTAATATGAGATTTAAGACCTCTAAAGCCAACTAATTTTCCTCACCTTACGTCAGACTTATTCCAAAAGGAAAATCTATTGTATAAGTGGCAACAATGCATGTGTGTTTTATCTTAAACTAGCGGCCCGTCCCGACTTTGTCCGGGTTGAACAAAATATTATACCAATAAATTTCCAGTTGATAGCCAATAAATTGTAAATCTTTTTTTACCTTAATAATAACCTAAATAATACCTTAAATTAATTTTATGTTAGTTAATAATTAAAATAAATTTTTTAAAAGAAAAAGGCGCGTCGGAGAACGGCTAGGTTCGAACCGCTAGCGTCAGAACAGAAGCCCACCGCGATAGCACCACAATAAGGATCGTTGAAATCTTCGGAACAAAAAGCGGTAGAAGACAGTAGCGGAATCAATGGAGATTGTTAGGATTAAGCCCCTAACTTTCTTTCTACTGATTAGATATACATAATATATAGCCTATGTCCATCTGGAATAATGTACCTTTCAAACAGTGAAAGAATTTTTCAAATAGGTACAGTGGTTCTGAAGATTACCCTCCACGTACAAAATCCCCTCTCTCATTATATATTAGTATAGATAGCACCACGCTAAGCTTCGTTGAAGACTTCGGCACAAAAAGCGGTAGAGGGCAGTAGCGGTAACAATGGAGATTGTTAGGATTAAGCCCCTAACTTTATTTCTACTGATTAGATATACATAATATATAGCCTATGTCCATCTGGAATAATGTACCTTTCAAACAGTGAAAGAATTTTTCAAATAGGTACAGTGGTTCTGAAGATTACCCTCCACGTACAAAATCCCCTCTCTCATTATATATTAGTATAGATAGCACCACGCTAAGCTTCGTTGAAGACTTCGGCACAAAAAGCGGTAGAGGGCAGTAGCGGTAACAATGGAGATTGTTAGGATTAAGCCCCTAACTTTATTTCTACTGATTAGATATACATAATATATAGCCTATGTCCATCTGGAATAATGTACCTTTCAAACAGTGAAAGAATTTTTCAAATAGGTACAGTGGTTCTGAAGATTACCCTCCACGTACAAAATCCCCTCTCTCTTTATATATTAGTATAGATAGATAGATTATAGAAGTATAGATACACATTGGTATCTCAAAATTAGAGTAAGAGATGAAATAAAAATACAAAAATAAAAAAAGGATTTTAAGTAAAGAATGTTTTTATAATTATTTTAAGCACCTAAAATACTATTCAAATTAATATTACGTTACTTAATAATTGTGTGCATGGCCGCCATCTTGGATTTTTTGCGCCAACTTGGCAATTTTACCGTGTTTTGAGGAGTGGAAAAATTCTCGCCAATGTGTTTTAAGCGGTGTTTTCAAAACGCTGGACTTTGAATTTTTTTAGCTTTTGTAATAAAAACCACCTGTTTAAATTATGAAACTTAGAAAAATTTTTGTAAAATCATTTAAACGTTGGACTTTGATTTATTTTTGGGTTTTTGATAAAAACCACTTTTTTGAAAAAATCATTCTCAAATATTGGAAATTTTCGGTTTTTCTTTTAGCTTTTTTAATAAAAACGACCTTTTTAAATTGTGAAACTTAGAAATATTTTTGAAAAATCATTTAATCGTTGGACTGAGATTTTTTTTTGTCATTTTTAATTAAAAACTACCTTTTCAAATTATGATCCATATGAAAAATTTGGTCAAATGAATTTTACTTACAGATAAAATTTCAATGCAATCTATTCAGTTTGCCCTAACTCTTTGACTAATAGCAATGAATCACCAAAATATTATGCTAATATATTGTTAATTAGAAAAAAAATACAGCATTTTCGTACCACCTAAATAACTTGCAATTTAAAAATTATCTAAAATTCAGCTTTGAAAAATGTAAAATAATTATGAACCCATAAATTTATGGTGAGTAACCATTGACCTTAACCAAATATTTGGTGCATACAATAAAATCGGGACAAGGATTATTTGACCATTTATCCTGCTGTGTTGGAAATAAGAAAAAAAAACCCTTTTCCTAAACCAATAACTTAACCTTAACTAACTTTTTAACTTAGGTTCCTGGGGAGAGAGAAGTTGAACTTCAGTTATTTAAATTTATTTGTAATCCACTACAACTTGGAATTATAAAATATTTTAAAATATATTGTATTTAAAATGTATACTGTATTTTACATTTTACGAAAAAATGATGGCAGATAATTTTTACTTCAAATAAATGAAATGGTGTATCATTATAGTATACTAATTGACAATCGATAAACAAAATTAAAAGCAACTTAAATTTAATAAGTTAACGAAAAACTGATAATGGATTCAAAAATTTTCAACAAAAAGACTTTTAGTTTTAAAAATAATTTACTCTTTTGAGTATAGTCAATTTGACTCAGATTTCCAGGTCAAGGCCAAGATCTGACCTAAAATTATTATACTGTAATTAAAAGATCACATCAGAAATAACTGTTTGATCTTAAAATTAGAGAATTTGACATTGGGTTATTTTTACCAGAACGCAATAATTATCGCCATGCGAAATGCGCCAAACCCTGGCGGAAAAAATCCAAGATGGCGGCCGTGCACACAAATCTAGAGTATCCCTTCTAACTTTATTTCTACTGATCAGATATGCATAATATATAGCCTATGTCCATCTGGAATAATGTACCTTTCAAACAGTGAAAGAATTTTTCAAATAGGTGCAGTGGTTCCGGAGATTACCCTCCACGTACAAAATCCGCTCTCTCTTTATATATTAGTATAGATTATAAAATGCTTGTTTCTCTCTATAACACTAAAACTGGTTATAATTACTCAATTTCTGTTTTTTTTTCCGAGTTATAACATTATACGGACTGTACTTACATAAATAGTAATAATTTTAAAAAAAAACTAAATAATCATTTTTCAGCTATGGAAACATACAAACAAGGAATAAAGTAGTAACAGTTAACTTTAAAGCTGGAACATTTTTTAAAAAGGGCAACACAAAGGTGAAACACGGGAGGATATTCTGATTCGAGACGGAACTTACACAATCCTTCTCGGATAACATCTTGAAATAGATGGCTGGGATTCAATTACGCTTCTAACACCTTTATGGACCCATTAGTGTCAACAACATGCACCAGCTACTTTTATATAAATAGTGAATGATGCATCAGCGAGACGATTCAGCTTATCGGACCTGAAATGACTCAACTATCATCCAAGTCATCAAAGTGATTTAAATTTCATCTGTGATCTAGTAGAGGTACACTTATCGGTATCAGATAAAAATGCCGTTGTTCAGCATTTTCAGTGAACTATTTTTTCAAGTGAGAAAGAAGCACTACTTATAGTCAACAAAGGTTGGTTTGGTTTGGAGCGTTACGGTCAACTTTTTGCTACACGAGGGCTAATTATTGACCGGGACCTACAGTTTAAAGCCAATTCCGAACGGTTACATACATCCATGCCAACAGTGGGACATAAACCCATAGTATCTGAACCGAATGCCAGTCCCCTAGCCATTTGGCCATCACCTGGCATAGTCATCAAAAGGCTGCTCCTTACATGAATCTTATAAGGGTAGAAAGTGGTTATGGGAGCTGAATTTTTAATCAATTGCATTAACTGATACAAAGAATTTACTCACTTACTTTTACCAAATGTAAATTTATGTTATCGGGGTGCTTAATTTTTTTTCTTCTATTACAAAGTTTAAAATGAGCTATTGTACTTGATAATAAAATCGCAGAAAACTGCTGAAATTTTAAACACTTTTCCTTGGAAAAATTCGATAAAAATGAAATTATAACTGTCTGAAATCTTCGGTAACAGTATTATTTGATATCTAAAAATAATTATGTATCCTATAGACACACACGCATAAATACTATATATGTTATAATACACAATGATGACGGGCACTCATGAGTCATCATAATGTAGACAGCACAGGCACAGTTCTTCCAGATTTTTATTTCCAATCATCAGCATGGAAATGGACTAAGGCAAAAGACACACAACAGGCAAGCAGCCGTATTCCAGCCATGTTAACGGATTATGGCCGATAAAAGACAGGAAGAGCGACAGAGAGAAGCACCGCGCGTTTTTACATGGCCGTCACTAAAGCTAAGAGCGCGTGGGTGGTGGAAGAGGACGACACTTAACACGGCGTAAGTGGAGACGCCTTTCTTTCAGGCGTATATGTATTTCCCTGTTTGGCCATCAGGGGTCAGACTTTATTTGGTTTGAGAGAGCAGTGGTGCGCAAACTTTTTTCGACCGCTATCCACTTTTTTTTGATAAAAAATCACTCGACCCCCCCCCCCCCCCAATGAATATTTTTTGTTAACAGGAAACTTTTTTTGAAAATTATGAAAATGCTAACAAAAAAAGAATTGGGAAAAGAAAATAGCAAATGATGGCAAACTATTTTATTGACTTTTGCTGACTATTGTAAGAAGTTTAACATTTTATTTAACAATATCATATCCTATATACTTTTTAACATATAAAATAAATCTATTAAAAAAAATTAAAAAATAGATAATTTTAAAAATAGTTTTAATTAAACAATTCAATATGGTATAAATTTACTTCAAAGTATCCGCGACCCACAGTTTGCGAACCACTGAGCTAGAGTGAAAGATACGTATTTTGAAGCTCACATGCTATATGACCACGTGCTTAAGTGTTTACAACTAAGGGCCTGTTCACATAGGAGTCCGGTAGCGGAAGCGTTAAAGTATTGAAATATATTTAACCAATGACAAACCTCCAAACGATTAGCAACAAAATTTTTAACGCCTGCGATTGGTTTATTTTCGTCTCCATGCTATCTTTCCTTTTACGCTTTCGCTACCGGACTCCTATGTGAACAGGCCCTTAGTTTGATTTAATCCAGACGGGGGACAAGAGCTGGTTTCGGTGGTTCGTTAGTAGATAATTGGCTGTAAACAGATCTTATTTATTACAACTTAAAGTTAATGGGGCGCAAAAGGTTGAACCGGTTCTTGATCTTATATAGTAATAATACTGAATTTGATCACTTATTTGGGGAGGTGAGGAATGTCCAGTGCCTGGAAAACTTTGTCAGCACATAGCTTATGGGCTGACATAATTTATAAAATAAGTTAATCATAGATTACGTATTACAAACAGTTTGCGATTTGTTAGAAAAGTGAATTTTGGAATAAGCATAAGCATTTTCTCATAATATATATATATATATATATATATATATATATATATATATATATATATATATATATATACACATATATATATATATATATAAAGGCTCATCTTTTCAATAATCTTATTTTCGATTCAACATAGTTAATTTATTATTATTTTCATTTATTTTTTGTAGGCAGATGAACTCTAATAACTTTAGTACCATAAAAGGTGTTGTCTACAATAAAGCTGCACAGAAGAAATTGCAGCACTAATGCATCTCGAGAACACATTCAATGGGTTGAAACCTTCAACACTCTTCAGATTGTGGATAACCTTCTGAAATGCATCACAATAATTTACTCTCTTTCACAGCTTAAAAAATCAAACTTACCTCTTAAACTTAGATATAATAAATTTCTAAAATATCCTTCATGAAATAAAATTTTAATAGTACCCATTATTGTTCTGTTGTTGTTGTGTCTGGGAATAGTGCAGAAGAAAAGTCTTAGATAGAACCAAAGTCCTGGATAACGCAGCTACCAGATCAGGTGCCTGTGGGCTGTAGAGGAGTTCTTGTGGTGATATAACAGGGCAGTTACAATAACTGGAGAAAGCTGGGCTTCTGGACAATTTCTACAGATGATAAAGGATCTTGTGCCGTCAGAGAGGATTTTCATACCCTTAAAGTGATTAATTCTTAGCCTAGCTATTGTAGAAGCAATTGTTCTGAAACAGTTAAAGTCCAAAATGAGTGGTTTCTTCAGGGGCTTATCGGGTAATCTGCACCTGGCCATTGCGCTGCCTGTGTGATGGAGGAAGAGGTCTGGGCCGAGTTCCGTGCTTCCTTGGACAGTGAGTCAGCATACTCATTTCCTTCAATATTGACATGTGTGGGGATCCATTAAAGGGTACAGGACTTTCCCTCACAATAAAGTTGACAGAGAAGGTCACTTATGTTGTGGGTTAAGGAAGTTTACCCATTTCTTATAGCTTCCAAGGCTGATCTTGAGTCAGAAGAGATAGCGAGCCCTTCTGTTGAGCAAATGACAGGATTGGACAAATAAAGAAAAAGTGATTCCTTAATTGCAATTAATTCGCTGGTGAAATTTGGTGCAATTGAACCAATGTGAATTTTGCACAAAGTTTTTTCACCACTTGGGTGAATATAGAAAAGACTAGAACCACCCTGGTTTAGTGATGCGACATCGATAACAAAACATCGATGTTTTGAAACATCGATATTTAATATTAAAACATCGATGCTAATAAAACATCGCCCAAAAACCATCGATGTTTTTAAACATCAATGTTTTAGAACATCCATGTTTTAGAACATCCATGTTTTAAAACTGGTTTAGTAATCTCTAACATTAATGTTACTTCCGTTAGTCGTGGGGGGAGGGGGTGATTTAATTTTACTCTCTGATTGGGCAGACACAAATGACAAAAACTTGGTTGCTTTGGGCTATATTGATGATTCAAAATTCTCGTTGTAAATACCGCCATGTTTTGCCTTCAAATGTCCAGATAAATTCGTGGTATTACCAGAAGTTTTGAGGGACTTAAGGCAAATATTGCATTTCGCCAATTTGTCAGAGGTTTTGTAAAAATATTTCCAAGCGGTACTTTTGGGAGGCATCTTACTAATATTAACGTCAACTTATATAAAACCAGCACAAAACAA
Organism: Dolomedes plantarius; assembly: GCA_907164885.2. Taxonomy (NCBI): domain Eukaryota; kingdom Metazoa; phylum Arthropoda; class Arachnida; order Araneae; family Dolomedidae; genus Dolomedes; species Dolomedes plantarius. The sequence goes on along the minus strand of OU015491.1, from coordinate 44,160,420 downwards.
AGACTTAAATGGATGCACTCGTGTATATACTATTTGTAAAATTAAACCCCATGGAAGGTTCTGGAGTGTCAGGAACATTCCAAGCGCTCTGATTGGTTCATTGGTTGTTAATTGCCATTTGTCTGTTTGCTAAGTAATCGTTCCCCCCTTTTGTATTCGTCTTTTTCAGAATTCAGACTTACATTTACTTAGTGTGAAAATTATGCAACGTGGTAAATTTTTTTAATTACGGTACTTTTTCATTAAAAAAAACATCGAGACAACGTAAAACATCGAGCACAAAACATCGATGTTAAAAAACATCGGCTTCAATAAATCGATGTTTTGAAAACATCGACATCGATGTCGCATCCCTACCCTGGTTAAGGTGTCTATCAGAGGAATAAAGTCTATTGTACAGTCGGCCGCAAAAATATATAAGCACCGGTACCCCTTTGAAATTTTACAAGATCCATGGTTTGCCAATTTTTTTGGGGAAAGGAAAGGAATAACAATGTATTATGTTTTAGAATAATCCTGAGGATTATTCTAAAGCATAATACATCGTTGAAAACAGATTGTTGACTGAAAAACACTTTGTAAGTATCACTGGAGTTGCGGTTGAATCTTTTTTTTTTTTCTGATAATATAGTTGATATTACAGGAGGTACAATTCTTAAAATAAGCTTATATTTTTAACTCTCAAGCATTTTGTGATTAAAGGTGTTTGGATTTTTTAGGATAGGAATTCTTTCTAATGCCATTCCGTATCACTAGAGTTGTAATATGTTTTGGATTTTTTAGGATAGGAATTCTTTCTAATGTCATTCCGTATCACTAGAGTTGCAATATGTTTTAATTTAGGATAGGAATTCTTTCTAATGCCATTCCGTATCACTGAAGTTGCAATATGTTTTAATTTAGGATGGGAATTGTTGTGTTTTTTAGGAAGAACAAACAACAGATTAATATATAAAAATAAATCTTTTATTTTGTTCGTTGTTATTAAAAGGACGTTACATAGGTTTCTAAATTTTTAAAGAGTTCGTCAAAGTCTTCCGACATGTTTAAAAAGTTTGGAGTTTGAGGTTCTTCCAAACAGGTCTGCATGATCAATTCCTCCGAATTGATTTTTTCAATATCCATTTGGCTCGTCGACAAGTCCATATCAATTTGTTCCAAATCCGTGTTCTTTGTCGACAAGTCCATAGGTTCAGGGACATAGTCTAATGTCTGGACATAATCAAGCGGAATCGGGGGTCCCAATTCCCGATTTCGAATGTCATTGTACATGTCGGCGAATTGGGGTATCAGATACAAGACTGTCTGAGGCGGATGAAAAGAAGGTATTTCAAGTTGATTCGTCTGTGATTCGGCATCCATGACGACTGACGGTTCCGGATCCATGACGACTGACGACGACGGTTCCGGTTCCGGATCCATTTGGGGAGGTTCGAACGAGTGATACACATTACGAACCGGAGGTGGCGGAGGTACCATCAGCAAATCGTCATCTAGTCTGTCCAATGCCGGAGTTTGGGGAACATTGTCGTAAATGTTCCTCTTCCGTTTTAATTTGGTAGACTCCCTCCAATTCCTGCACTCGAAGGGCAATTCTAGGTCGGCTCTCACGACGTCCACAGAAAAGAGAGTCTTTTGGGCAGTCACCAGTACGTAGCACGTTCCCTCCGTCACCCGGTACTTGGATTCGGGTTCCAGGACGAAAAATTTGTAAGCGAACTGGTCGGCGGCTCGGAATCCCCTTTTTCTGCGGACGACATCAAAAGATCTGGTCTTTTTTTCAGGCAACACGTAGAAGAAGAGGGGTACCGTCGTGGTCTGGTAAATGTGACAGGTCCCAGGTTCCACCACACGTTGTCCAAAAGTAAAATATTGTTTTACCACGAACGTGTTGTCGTACCTGACGAAGAAAGAATGAAAGAAAAAAAATATGGAATGAGCTGCAATATATAGATATATATATATATATATTTAAAAAAAAAAATAGGTCGTATTCAAATCCCCATTCGAAATGGTACTTACCGAAAACTCACTCGAACGTCCGTGTTTTTTTTCCTGACACGTCGATCCAATTTCAGACGAGCGGCCACGGCGTCCCAGCTGACAGAATCGTAGTCATCCCAGCGGGTAAAAGATTCTCTGCCAGTCCTGTAGAAATTGGCGATTAAATTTTCACTTCTGTCTTCGAGGGGGGCAAAAAATACCTTGTCGTCCTCCAAATAGGCCGTGGAAATCAAAAGTTTACGCGAATCAAAAATATTCCGAAATCCTCTCTTTGTTTCGGGGTGCTGCAGCAATCGGACGGTAGTCGATAGCTTGGAAGGGAAAGCGTCAGCCATATCGTTCACGAGCGAGCGAGTCGAATGAGAGAATTGCAAATCGGTGTCGTCCTTTTATACGATCCGGAACCCGTTATCTGATAAGATATGACTTTCTATTTTTTTTGTTTTGTTTTTGTTTTTAGTTGTCCAATGTTGTGAAATTGTTTTTCATATCAAACAATTTTTTTTTTCCAAGTTTGTTCTCATATTGATTTTTAATAATTGTTAAAAAAAAGGTTTCATTTAGGATTGGAATGCTTTCTAATACCATTACTGGAGTTGAATCCTCTGATAATATAGTTGATATTACATGTGATACCTTCAAGCATTTGCGATTTTTAATAATTGTTAAAAAAAAAGGTTTCATTTAGGATTGGAATGCTTTCTAATACCATTATTGGAGTTGAATCCTCTGATAATATAGTTGATATTACATGTGATCATTTCTAATACCATCCTTTTCTAACACAATTAGCTAAAAATGTATTATAATGGACATTTATTCCATGATTTTAGGGGTCATTTGTTAATTATTATAAGGTCGTCCTGTCTATGTTTCACATCTAGCTAACATTCATAAAGTTCTAGATTAAGAGTCCATATAATTTCGTTAAGATTGTAAGTGCTTGTGGATTAAGATTACAGTAAATGAATTTGGATCCCCTTTGGATAAAAAAAAAATATAGTTGATATTACAGGACCATATAATTTCGTTAAGACTGTAAGTGCTTGGAGGTATTAGATTATTTATTTTAGTATAATTATAAAAGGCATGCCAAGAAAGTATGAGTCAGAACAGATACATGAATATATGTACCTTACACAACAATCGAATTTTTTACCACTACTAGTAAATACATTAAGGATATATTTAACACACCCCTCTTCTTCTACGTGTTGCCTGAAAAAAAGACCAGATCTTTTGATGTCGTCTGCAGAAAAAGGGGATTCCGAGCCGCCGACCAGTTCGCTTACAAATTTTTCGTCCTGGAACCCGAATCCAAGTACCGGGTGACGGAGGGAACGTGCTACGTACTGGTGACTGCCCAAAAGACTCTCTTTTCTGTGGACGTCGTGAGAGCCGACCTAGAATTGCCCTTCGAGTGCAGGAATTGGAGGGAGTCTACCAAATTAAAACGGAAGAGGAACATTTACGACAATGTTCCCCAAACTCCGGCATTGGACAGACTAGATGACGATTTGCTGATGGTACCTCCGCCACCTCCGGTTCGTAATGTGTATCACTCGTTCGAACCTCCCCAAATGGATCCGGAACCGGAACCGTCGTCGTCAGTCGTCATGGATCCGGAACCGTCAGTCGTCATGGATGCCGAATCACAGACGAATCAACTTGAAATACCTTCTTTTCATCCGCCTCAGACAGTCTTGTATCTGATACCCCAATTCGCCGACATGTACAATGACATTCGAAATCGGGAATTGGGACCCCCGATTCCGCTTGATTATGTCCAGACATTAGACTATGTCCCTGAACCTATGGACTTGTCGACAAAGAACACGGATTTGGAACAATTGATATGGACTTGTCGACGAGCCAAATGGATATTGAAAAAATCAATTCGGAGGAATTGATCATGCAGACCTGTTTGGAAGAACCTCAAACTCCAAACTTTTTAAACATGTCGGAAGACTTTGACGAACTCTTTAAAAATTTAGAAACCTATGTAACGTCCTTTTAATAACAACGAACAAAATAAAAGATTTATTTTTATATATTAATCTGTTGTTTGTTCTTCCTAAAAAACACAACAATTCCCATCCTAAATTAAAACATATTGCAACTTCAGTGATACGGAATGGCATTAGAAAGAATTCCTATCCTAAATTAAAACATATTGCAACTCTAGTGATACGGAATGACATTAGAAAGAATTCCTATCCTAAAAAATCCAAAACATATTACAACTCTAGTGATACGGAATGGCATTAGAAAGAATTCCTATCCTAAAAAATCCAAACACCTTTAATCACAAAATGCTTGAGAGTTAAAAATATAAGCTTATTTTAAGAATTGTACCTCCTGTAATATCAACTATATTATCAGAAAAAAAAAAAGATTCAACCGCAACTCCAGTGATACTTACAAAGTGTTTTTCAGTCAACAATCTGTTTTCAACGATGTATTATGCTTTAGAATAATCCTCAGGATTATTCTAAAACATAATACATTGTTATTCCTTTCCTTTCCCCAAAAAAATTGGCAAACCATGGATCTTGTAAAATTTCAAAGGGGTACCGGTGCTTATATATTTTTGCGGCCGACTGTGTTCATCGCAGTCCCAGGACTGTAAAAAGCATAGGTATACTGGTTTTGCAGTCGCTGCCATAGACGTAATGTTAAACGGTAAATGGTTTAAACTATCCACGGAAAATAATTTTGTTGGTATTGTTAAAAAGATTGTACGTCAAACGTTTTTTCAAATATTGTTTTGATTCCAACGATTGTTCAACAAAAAATTGATGTCCAATGTATCAGCAGACAAGAACAATTATTTGGATGACTTGGATCACAGCTCAAAGTTTCTGGGAATATTGTTTGAATCTTTTATCTCGAAAATTTGAAGTTTATTGTTTCGTATATCAAGTTTGAAGTCAAAATATAATTACAATCTTAACGAAATTATATGGACTCTTAATCTAGAACTTTATGAATGTTAGCTAGATGTGAAACATAGACAGGACGACCTTATAATAATTAACAAATTCATTATGCCGCTCTGCCGGTACTCAACTGTTGGGGTTGCCAGACGCCGGTGCCGCCGCATTGACGACATTCCAGAAGAAAGCCCCGCTAAACTTGCAAATCCAATTGTCCTCCAGTGTCCTGATGCCCGAAAGTTATCGCGAGAAGAGCGAATGAAGGAGGAAAATGCTATTAGAAACTTTCTGAAATTACCCCCGATAAAATGGGGGACTTTCAAAATTCCCAAAGTGCCAAAAGAACTTTAAATTTCTTTTAGTTCCCCCAACATCCTCGTTGGGAGAGTAAAAAAATGGCCGGAACGTCCTGAAAAAAAAAGGACGTTCCGGCCATTTTTTTGCACAGAAATGCTTGACAACCTTGGGAATAAGACTTTTTTTTTTGCATAAGACTTGAATTGCGTGTTGATTTCCTCTTTTATTAATATAGGATACCGGAAAACAGATCTAAGGGTCCTAGACCCCCCATGGTGAGCTCATCTGAAACGTCTCGAGAAACTCTATCTAGGGTTAAAATTTCAAGTCTCTACGACAATTAGAAGCCGAGTTTTCGTCCGTCAAATCCGCCACATTCTGTTTCAACATACTAGTTTCGTCCATCAAATCCGCAACATTCTGTCTCAACGTACGATTTTCTTCCATCAAATCCGCAACATTCTGTCTCAACGTACGATTTTCTTCTGTCAAATCCACCACATTCTGTCTCAACGTACGATTTTCTTCTGTCAAATCCACCACATTCTGTATTCCAAAACACGCGGCGAACGGCCGGTTTCTTCGGAGCTCTGGGACAACTCGGAGCCATGACGTGTGAGATATGCAGACTGGAGCGCGAGTAATCCTTTATATACCCAAACTGATATCGCCAAGTAGCCAACAAGTAGCGCCAAATACTAAACGATTATACAATATCTTTAAACCAATATGGGTAGAACAAGAAATGGCTGGGACTGGAAGATTGTCGAAGGTTAAAAATCCAAGTTTGACTCTGAATCAATATTGCTTGAGACTATAGGAGATTGAAGATGTATAAGATACAAAGTTTTGTGGGGGTAGTATAAATCCAAGTATGACTCTGAATAAATATTGCTTGAGACTATAGGAGGTTGACTATGTATAAGATACAAAGATTTGTGGGGGGTAGTATAAATCCAAGTATGACTCTGAATAAATATTGCTTGAGACTATAGGAGATTGAAGATGTCCAAACAATGTCAAAAGAATTTGCAATAATGTTTCTTATTTAGGATGTCCAAACAATACTCCAAGAGTTGTTACAATATCTTTACTACAAACTAGCTTGATGAACCAATATCGGCAGAATAAATGACTGCAGACCAACCGCTCTATATGTACTCAGAGAATAGAAAAAGAAAAAAGAAATAAAAAAGAAAGAAAGAAGAAAAAAAAAAGAAAAAAAAAAAAAAATTTTTTTTTTTTTTTTTTTGAAATTTTCATTTCTGATTTTGGCTGAGAGTTCTCGGCTGAAAAATATTTTCTGAGATTTCCAAATCGAGTCCAATCTAAAAATGACGTCATATAAAATAAAACTTTCAATGGCGGATCGGATCGGTAGGAAATTTAATGATCCTGGATATTCCCCCGACGATAGCCTTCCATCTGTGGCAATCCTCCTCTCTGCAATCACAACAACGTCCAGCATCGAAAGGTGTCATCAGCTTAAATCGTATGTTGTCAAAATAAATCTGAAACGATCGGGCCATCTGTTCGCATCTCCTCATGGTGTACGGGTCCACGACATGGATCCTGTTCACTTTGAACCTGTCAATACATTTGGTGACAGAAGTGTTGTTCTGAAATCCGTCCATGGATATGCTGAATTTCCCATCGCTTATCGTAAATCCTCCATATTTCGCGATACTCAATACGGCCGTGGAAAAATGGCGCGTCACTTGTTTCAGGATAGGTTTGCGGTCGTGCCAGATGGGAGGGACGATGGCGAAAGGAATGATTCTGGCAATCCCACAGATGGTCGCTTTCCACCTGTGGCAATTGAGTCGACGACAATACCTGCAGGGCGTCACGTCCGTTTCTAGAATCTGTTCTGGAAGCATTTTTGGGAAACGCGAACTCTTATGTCGCATCCACACATCCATGGCACACGAGTCGAGGAGAAAAAGTTGTTTCACAACCATGTCGAAAACGTCCTGGTCCAAATGATGAAAAGAGTCGTCGTCTCGCGAGATGGATATTCTTCCGTTCGTGAGGGTGTATCCGTCCTCCTCGATAGCCAGAACGGCCACGACATTTTTGTGACGAGTCACTTGAAACTGTTTTGTTGGACAATATTTCTTGGAGTAGTAGTATGGTTTCGAGTCGATAGGACGCTTGAAAGATCTGACGGAACGAAATTCTCGTGCAGCAGCAGCGGATCTCCGAATAAGGGGCCTTCTCGAGTCAGGTGTCTCAGCAGGGGGCCGTCTCGATACCTTAGCAGCAGGGGGCCGTCTCGATTCCTTAGCAGCAGGGGGGTTCCTTGATTCAGGTCTCTCAGCAGGGGGCCTTCTCGATTCAGGTCTCTCAGCAGGGGGCCTTCTCGATTCAGGTCTCTCAGCAGGGGGGCTTCTCGATTCCTCAGCAGCAGGGGGGTTGATACAGGATTCCGATTTCTCTGCAGGGGTACTGCTCGAGTCTTCAGAACATCTTGATTCCTCAGTAGGGTCGATACAGGATTCCGGTTTCTCTTCAAGCGGGGATTCTTCTCCTTCCTCGTCAGATAACAAACTTTCATCATTGCAATGCAATTCTAAAACGTCGGGATCAAAATCCAATTCATCATCTTCCAATTCCATAGGCATAGTGAATGAAAAATCGTGATGTTCCATGTCTGACAACGATAGCACTGGCATATCCATGGCAATCTCGAATCACAAGCAAACGTCTTGTCTCTAAGGAGAAATACAATCAGACTGAATACCAATCCAACCGACAGCAACATTTATATAGTCCAGGATTAGAAAGAAAAAAAAAAAAAAAAATTTTTTTTTTTTTCTTTCTTTCTTCTCCAATCTTGTAGTATATAAGAGGGCTGCAAGGTTTTTCAATTCAGATGTATTCAATCCAGTTGAACAATCATTGCAATTTATACAATACCTGAAAAAGACTTGTACGTTGAACAATCATGGGGGTCTCAGACCCTCGAGTCAAACCACTTCGGGGGTCGTCTCAGACCGTCGTCCTCCTCCAGGTCCCTGGCCAGCCCAGAGGGGGTATGCTTGGGTAGAGCCAGCCCCCCTGGACATCCAACCAGGAACCCCGGGAGGTCTCGGACCCTGAGGTCAGGACCATCCCGGTTAGTCCAGAGGGGGGTATGCTTGGGTAGCGCCAGCCCCTCTGGACTTGAGGGTTAGTTCTCCATCGGAGAACCACCCGCTCCGGCCGCAGCCGGAGAACTGAAGATTTCAGTGTTGGAGGGCCTCCTTATATACGATCCGAGTGAAACGCAGCGGCCCCTGGCGGATTTTTGTCAGTATGCCTTCAGATCTCGAAGAGAGAAGACGTGCTGGGATTGAGCTCCCAATGTTAAAATATACTTTGCGCTATAACGTTGGAATGCATGGACGGATCGACTTGAAATTTTTATAAGGGGTAGGGTTTCGTATAAGGCTCATATTGATCCCTCTACTAGGGGGTCCATGACCCTTGGAACTTTGCCAAAAATGGCTTTAGAAATTTCTTTCTGTAATATCTCTCGAACCAATGATCCCAGGAGCTTGAAATTTTTATAGTATATAGAGTGTGATAGGATGTTTAAGATGACCCTCTACTAGGGGGTCCAGGACCCTTGGAACTTTGCCAAAAATGGCTTTAGAAATTTCTTTCTGTAATATCTCTCGAACCAATGACCCCAGGGGCTTGAAATTTTTATAGTATATAGAGTGTGATAGGATGTTTAAGATGACCCTCTACTAGGGGGTCCAGGACCCCCGGAAGTGGGTTAAAACAAAAATTTTGGAATATCACTTGGCCGAGTTGATTTTCGTACTGAGGGGGTCGAGTAGAGTTGAATGGTACTAACCGGAAGTCTACTTCCGGTAAAAGTTCTTTTGGGCCTAGACCCTCCATATTTGGTCACCTTAAAGACCAAGTGAAACCCTATCGAACGCCAAAATTTCAAGTCTCTGCGACAATTAGGAGCCGAGTTATGACGGTTTTACCGTTTTTTAAGTCGTACTTCCAAATTTTTGTATGGGGGGTCTAGACCCCCCATGGTCGGCTCATATCGTGAAAGATCTCGTGAAACTCTATCGATTGGCACAAACCGGAACTCTCTACGACAATTAGAAGCCGAGTTATGACGGATTGAAATTTACCGGAAGTGAGTTTAAATTTTGTCATAACTCGGCTTCTAATTGTCGTAGAGAGTTCCGGTTACTTTCAATAGATAAAGTTTCACGAGACCTTTCAGATGAGCCGACCATGGGGGTCTAGGCCCCATAGAAAGAAAACCCGGAAGTGAGTAACTCGGCTCCTAATTGTCGTAGAGAGTTCCGGTTTGTACCTACGTACTCTACGGAACCCCCTCAATCCGAAAAAAATATCGGCATCACGTGACTATGGAAATTACACTTCCAATGGAAATTAATGCCTGTTGCTCTGGACCTAGACCCCCCATGGTGAGCTCATCTGAAACGTCTCGTGAAACTCTTTCGTTTGGCACAAACCGGAAGTCTCTACGACAATTAGAAGCCGAGTTATGCCGATCTAAAGTGTTTTTAAATTTGTTTAAAATTTTTAAAAACACTTTAGATCGGCATAACTCGGCTTCTAATTGTCGTAGAGACTTGAAATTTTAACCCTAGATAGAGTTTCACGAGACGTTTCAGATGAGCTCACCATGGGGGGTCTAGGACCCTTAGATCTGAACCGGAAAACAGATTATAGGATACCGGAAAACAGATCTCTACCGGAAAACAGACTCTATCTAGGGTTAAAATTTCAAGTCTCTACGACAATTAGAAGCCGAGTTATGCCGATCTAAAGTGTTTTTAAAAATTTTAAACAAATTTAAAAACACTTTAGATCGGCATAACTCGGCTTCTAATTGTCGTAGAGACTTCCGGTTTGTGCCAAACGAAAGAGTTTCACGAGACGTTTCAGATGAGCTCACCATGGGGGGTCTAGGTCCAGAGCAACAGGCATTAATTTCCATTGGAAGTGTAATTTCCATAGTCACATGATGCCGATATTTTTTTCGGATTGAGGGGGTTCCGTAGAGTACGTAGGTACAAACCGGAACTCTCTACGACAATTAGGAGCCGAGTTACTCACTTCCGGGTTTTCTTTCTATGGGGCCTAGACCCCCATGGTCGGCTCATCTGAAAGGTCTCGTGAAACTTTATCTATTGAAAGTAACCGGAACTCGCTACGATAATTAGAAGCCGAGTTATGACAAAATTTAAACTCACTTCCGGTAAATTTCAATCCGTCATAACTCGGCTTCTAATTGTCGTAGAGAGTTCCGGTTTGTGCCAATCGATAGAGTTTCACGAGATCTTTCACGATATGAGCCGACCATGGGGGGTCTAGACCCCCCATACAAAAATTTGGAAGTACGACTTAAAAAACGGTAAAACCGTCATAACTCGGCTCCTAATTGTCGCAGAGACTTGAAATTTTGGCGTTCGATAGGGTTTCACTTGGTCTTTAAGGTGACCAAATATGGAGGGTCTAGGCCCAAAAGAACTTTTACCGGAAGTAGAGACTTCCGGTTAGTACCATTCAACTCTACTCGACCCCCTCAGTACGAAAATCAACTCGGCCAAGTGATATTCCAAAATTTTTGTTTTAACCCACTTCCGGGGGTCCTGGACCCCCTAGTAGAGGGTCATCTTAAACATCCTATCACACTCTATATACTATAAAAATTTCAAGCCCCTGGGGTCATTGGTTCGAGAGATATTACAGAAAGAAATTTCTAAAGCCATTTTTGGCAAAGTTCCAAGGGTCCTGGACCCCCTAGTAGATGGTCATCTTAAACATCCTATCACACTCTATATACTATAAAAATTTCAAGCTCCTGGGATCATTGGTTCGAGAGATATTACAGAAAGAAATTTCTAAAGCCATTTTTGGCAAAGTTCCAAGGGTCATGGACCCCCTAGTAGAGGGATCAATATGAGCCTTATACGAAACCCTACCCCTTATAAAAATTTCAAGTCGATCCGTCCATGCATTCCAACGTTATAGCGCAAAGTATATTTTAACATTGGGAGCTCAATCCCAGCACGTCTTCTCTCTTCGAGATCTGAAGGCATACTGACAAAAATCCGCCAGGGGCCGCTGCGTTTCACTCGGATCGTATATAAGGAGGCCCTCCAACACTGAAATCTTCAGTTCTCCGGCTGCGGCCGGAGCGGGTGGTTCTCCGATGGAGAACTAACTCTCAAGTCCAGAGGGGCTGGCGCTACCCAAGCATACCCCCCTCTGGACTAACCGGGATGGTCCTGACCTCAGGGTCCGAGACCTCCCGGGGTTCCTGGTTGGATGTCCAGGGGGGCTGGCCAGGGACCTGGAGGAGGACGACGGTCTGAGACGACCCCCGAAGTGGTTTGACTCGAGGATCTGAGACGACCCCGAAGTGGTTTGACTCGAGGGTCTGAGACCCCCATGATTGTTCAACGTACAAGTCTTTTTCAGGTATTGTATAAATTGCAATGATTGTTCAACTGGATTGAATATATCTGAATTGAAAAACCTTGCAGCCCTCTTATATACTACAAGATTGGAGAAGAAAGAAAGAAAAAAAAAATTTTTTTTTTTTTTTTTTCTTTCTAATCCTGGACTATATAAATGTTGCTGTCGGTTGGATTGGCATTCAGTCTGATTGTATTTCTCCTTAGAGACAAGACGTTTGCTTGTGATTCGAGATTGCCATGGATATGCCAGTGCTATCGTTGTCAGACATGGAACATCACGATTTTTCATTCACTATGCCTATGGAATTGGAAGATGATGAATTGGATTTTGATCCCGACGTTTTAGAATTGCATTGCAATGATGAAAGTTTGTTATCTGACGAGGAAGGAGAAGAATCCCCGCTTGAAGAGAAACCGGAATCCTGTATCGACCCTACTGAGGAATCAAGATGTTCTGAAGACTCGAGCAGTACCCCTGCAGAGAAATCGGAATCCTGTATCAACCCCCCTGCTGCTGAGGAATCGAGAAGCCCCCCTGCTGAGAGACCTGAATCGAGAAGGCCCCCTGCTGAGAGACCTGAATCGAGAAGGCCCCCTGCTGAGAGACCTGAATCAAGGAACCCCCCTGCTGCTAAGGAATCGAGACGGCCCCCTGCTGCTAAGGTATCGAGACGGCCCCCTGCTGAGACACCTGACTCGAGAAGGCCCCTTATTCGGAGATCCGCTGCTGCTGCACGAGAATTTCGTTCCGTCAGATCTTTCAAGCGTCCTATCGACTCGAAACCATACTACTACTCCAAGAAATATTGTCCAACAAAACAGTTTCAAGTGACTCGTCACAAAAATGTCGTGGCCGTTCTGGCTATCGAGGAGGACGGATACACCCTCACGAACGGAAGAATATCCATCTCGCGAGACGACGACTCTTTTCATCATTTGGACCAGGACGTTTTCGACATGGTTGTGAAACAACTTTTTCTCCTCGACTCGTGTGCCATGGATGTGTGGATGCGACATAAGAGTTCGCGTTTCCCAAAAATGCTTCCAGAACAGATTCTAGAAACGGACGTGACGCCCTGCAGGTATTGTCGTCGACTCAATTGCCACAGGTGGAAAGCGACCATCTGTGGGATTGCCAGAATCATTCCTTTCGCCATCGTCCCTCCCATCTGGCACGATCGCAAACCTATCCTGAAACAAGTGACGCGCCATTTTTCCACGGCCGTATTGAGTATCGCGAAATATGGAGGATTTACGATAAGCGATGGGAAATTCAGCATATCCATGGACGGATTTCAGAACAACACTTCTGTCACCAAATGTATTGACAGGTTCAAAGTGAACAGGATCCATGTCGTGGACCCGTACACCATGAGGAGATGCGAACAGATGGCCCGATCGTTTCAGATTTATTTTGACAACATACGATTTAAGCTGATGACACCTTTCGATGCTGGACGTTGTTGTGATTGCAGAGAGGAGGATTGCCACAGATGGAAGGCTATCGTCGGGGGAATATCCAGGATCATTAAATTTCCTACCGATCCGATCCGCCATTGAAAGTTTTATTTTATATGACGTCATTTTTAGATTGGACTCGATTTGGAAATCTCAGAAAATATTTTTCAGCCGAGAACTCTCAGCCAAAATCAGAAATGAAAATTTCAAAAAAAAAAAAAAAATTTTTTTTTTTTTTTTTTTTTTTTTCCCCTTCTTTCTTTCTTTTTTATTTCTTTTTTCTTTTTCTATTCTCTGAGTACATATAGAGCGGTTGGTCTGCAGTCATTTATTCTGCCGATATTGGTTCATCAAGCTAGTTTGTAGTAAAGATATTGTAACAACTCTTGGAGTATGTTTGGACATCCTAAATAAGAAACATTATTGCAAATTCTTTTGACATTGTTTGGACATCTTCAATCTCCTATAGTCTCAAGCAATATTTATTCAGAGTCATACTTGGATTTATACTACCCCCCACAAATCTTTGTATCTTATACATAGTCAACCTCCTATAGTCTCAAGCAATATTGATTCAGAGTCAAACTTGGATTTTTAACCTTCGACAATCTTCCAGTCCCAGCCATTTCTTGTTCTACCCATATTGGTTTAAAGATATTGTATAATCGTTTAGTATTTGGCGCTACTTGTTGGCTACTTGGCGATATCAGTTTGGGTATATAAAGGATTACTCGCGCTCCAGTCTGCATATCTCACACGTCATGGCTCCGAGTTGTCCCAGAGCTCCGAAGAAACCGGCCGTTCGCCGCGTGTTTTGGAATACCGACAGGTGTCGAAAGAAATTGGACTTTTCAATAACAGTTCCAGAGAATCCTTTGTTGGTCGAGGCGTGTAAGAAATTGGCGTCGGTCATCGACGACATTCCAGAAGAAAGCCCCGCTAAACTTGCAAATCCAATTGTCCTCCAGTGTCCTGATGCCCGAAAGTTATCGCGAGAAGAGCGAATGAAGGAGGAAAATGCTATTAGAAACTTTCTGAAATTACCCCCGATAAAATGGGGGAAAATGGCCGATAAAAAAATGGCCGGAACGTCCTGAAAAAAAAAGGACGTTCCGGCCATTTTTTTGCACAGAAATGCTTGACAACCTTGGGAATAAGACTTTTTTTTTTGCATAAGACTTGAATTGCGTGTTGATTTCCTCTTTTATTAATATTGGTTTCCAAAATTGTATTCTTAATCAACAGCTATCAGAAATTGTTTTCTTTTTTTTTGTTGTTGTTTCCAAAGTTGGATTCTCAAATTGTTTAAAGATCTGACCAATCAGAAACCTCTTGACATGACGTCACATAGCCAATCAGCAACCTCCTGACGCGTCAATAAAAATCCGCTTCGGAGAAAAATTAATTTTATTTTGTATTCTGACTCTCGAGATGGAGGACGTGTGTGCTATTTGCCACGAGCCCGTGCTGGAATCCAGCATATTTTTTGTCATGATAGAGTGTGCGACACATCATAGGATGCACGACGTTTGCCTGTCAGCAGCATACGTGAAGGGCGGTATACGTCAATGCCCTGTATGTCGGGCCGACTATAAAGAATATCAGACATTTTGGTTTGAAAAATTGGGTAGTTTGTACAACTACCAGACCCTTATGATGTATATGGAAAGGGAGCCTCTGAAAAGTCGGAACCGCAAATTTCTGAGGCGAGTGCGCGAAATTATCCAGGAAAGATTGGATCGCGGGAGATTCTGCCCCGGGGGATGCATGACAATTCGGACTTTTACAGACTCGAAACCTCTTCCGGATCTGCACAGGTATCCTGAATGGGATCCCAACAGCTTTGCCCTGTTTTTTTTTGGAGGAGGCTCGAAAGGATCGTACTCTATTCGTCCATCTGAGAGGATTTGTCCGAGAACATCACACCTGTTCCGATGAATGTTATTTCAACCTCTGTTTCTTGAAACAAATGTCTCTCGGATGATTTCATTTGTTGTTTTTTCTCACAGGGGGTAAAAAAAATGGGGGCCAAAAAGATGCTTAGTTAAGCATCTTTTTGGCCCCCATTTTTTTTATGGTCAAAGGGCTGACAACGTTGGTATAAGGACTTGTCGCACGCTTTGCTCTACTACTTTTTTAGATGATATGAGGATGTTTCCAGAAAAAAAGATTATTTTAAAAAACCAATTTTGGATTTTACTATATTGATTGCTACTTTGCTTTATTTATGGAAACCAATTTTGGATTTTTTACTATATTGATTGCTACAGCAGAGGAAGAAGAAGAAAAAAAAATTCCAACATTGTATATATATATAAAAAAAAAGTTTGTGGAACAAACTTTGACCTGACTTCCGGTGCTTACCATCCGGTTTGAAAATCGTATAAAAAGGGCGACCCGTCTGGGCTTCGGAATCATTCGAACGCTTGTCACAATGAGTTCAGTAGCTCTTCATTATGCCGCTCTGCCGGTACTCAACTGTTGGGGTTGCCAGACGCCGGTGCCGCCGCATTGTGCCTTCATGTTTTCATGTAGGCACATTTGCCACGTATATTGTGCTCGCCGAAAATCCTTATATTGGGATTGTCCCGACTGTTATGATCCCAGCAGCAAGGATTTAGAAAGATTATCAAACATGCCGCCTTGGTCCGATGTGAATCCCAAATTGCTGAACTAAAAAAATTTTTAATCTCCTTTTTATTTTGAAAAAAAAAAAGGGGGTAAAAAAATGGCCAGAGAACGTCTTGAAAAAAGACGTTCTCTGGCCATTTTTTTGCGTCAAAATGATTACCAACTTTGGAAAAATAATAATAAAAAAGACTTTGTTTCATTTGTAGAAATATGTTTTCAATAGTAACAATATTTCTTTCCTCCAATCAGTCACCCGATGATGGCATTTTGTTTTTTGAAAAAAATATTCTTTCAATTCTTTTTTTTTTTTCAATAGTCTATTGATATACAAACACCCGATGGTGGTACTTTGAAAAACAAAACAATATCCTCAATGTATCTGCTAGTAATTGTAAATCCGTATTTGTTAACAAAATAAATAATCTATTTATTGTAAAACAGTCCCTTTCCTTGTTCAGCTTTTTCAAAAAAAAAAATCCCAATGTGTTAAATATATCCTTAATGTATTTACCAGTAGTGGTAAAAAATTCGATTGTTGTGTAAGGTACATATATTCATGTATCTGTTCTGACTCATACTTTCTTGGCATGCCTTTTATAATTATACTAAAATAAATAATCTAATACCTCCAAGCACTTACAGTCTTAACGAAATTATATGGTCCTGTAATATCAACTATATTTTTTTTTTTATCCAAAGGGGATCCAAATTCATTTACTGTAATCTTAATCCACAAGCACTTACAATCTTAACGAAATTATATGGACTCTTAATCTAGAACTTTATGAATGTTAGCTAGATGTGAAACATAGACAGGACGACCTTATAATAATTAACAAATGACCCCTAAAATCATGGAATAAATGTCCATTATAATACATTTTTAGCTAATTGTGTTAGAAAAGGATGGTATTAGAAATGATCACATGTAATATCAACTATATTATCAGAGGATTCAACTCCAATAATGGTATTAGAAAGCATTCCAATCCTAAATGAAACCTTTTTTTTTAACAATTATTAAAAATCGCAAATGCTTGAAGGTATCACATGTAATATCAACTATATTATCAGAGGATTCAACTCCAGTAATGGTATTAGAAAGCATTCCAATCCTAAATGAAACCTTTTTTTTAACAATTATTAAAAATCAATATATAGAACAAACTTGGAAAAAAAAAATTGTTTGATATGAAAAACAATTTTACAACATTGGACAACTAAAAACAAAAACAAAACAAAACAAAAAAATAGAAAGTCATATCTTATCAGATAACGGGTTCCGGATCGTATAAAAGGACGACACCGATTTGCAATTCTCTCATTCGACTCGCTCGCTCGTGAACGATATGGCTGACGCTTTCCCTTCCAAGCTATCGACTACCGTCCGATTGCTGCAGCACCCCGAAACAAAGAGAGGATTTCGGAATATTTTTGATTCGCGTAAACTTTTGATTTCCACGGCCTATTTGGAGGACGACAAGGTATTTTTTGCCCCCCTCGAAGACAGAAGTGAAAATTTAATCGCCAATTTCTACAGGACTGGCAGAGAATCTTTTACCCGCTGGGATGACTACGATTCTGTCAGCTGGGACGCCGTGGCCGCTCGTCTGAAATTGGATCGACGTGTCAGGAAAAAAAACACGGACGTTCGAGTGAGTTTTCGGTCAGTACCATTTCGAATGGGGATTTGAATACGACCTATTTTTTTTTTAAAAAATATATATATATATATATCTATATATTGCAGCTCATTCCATATTTTTTTTCTTTCATTCTTTCTTCGTCAGGTACGACAACACGTTCGTGGTAAAACAATATTTTACTTTTGGACAACGTGTGGTGGAACCTGGGACCTGTCACATTTACCAGACCACGACGGTACCCCTCTTCTTCTACGTGTTGCCTGAAAAAAAGACCAGATCTTTTGATGTCGTCCGCAGAAAAAGGGGATTCCGAGCCGCCGACCAGTTCGCTTACAAATTTTTCGTCCTGGAACCCGAATCCAAGTACCGGGTGACGGAGGGAACGTGCTACGTACTGGTGACTGCCCAAAAGACTCTCTTTTCTGTGGACGTCGTGAGAGCCGACCTAGAATTGCCCTTCGAGTGCAGGAATTGGAGGGAGTCTACCAAATTAAAACGGAAGAGGAACATTTACGACAATGTTCCCCAAACTCCGGCATTGGACAGACTAGATGACGATTTGCTGATGGTACCTCCGCCACCTCCGGTTCGTAATGTGTATCACTCGTTCGAACCTCCCCAAATGGATCCGGAACCGGAACCGTCGTCGTCAGTCGTCATGGATCCGGAACCGTCAGTCGTCATGGATGCCGAATCACAGACGAATCAACTTGAAATACCTTCTTTTCATCCGCCTCAGACAGTCTTGTATCTGATACCCCAATTCGCCGACATGTACAATGACATTCGAAATCGGGAATTGGGACCCCCGATTCCGCTTGATTATGTCCAGACATTAGACTATGTCCCTGAACCTATGGACTTGTCGACAAAGAACACGGATTTGGAACAAATTGATATGGACTTGTCGACGAGCCAAATGGATATTGAAAAAATCAATTCGGAGGAATTGATCATGCAGACCTGTTTGGAAGAACCTCAAACTCCAAACTTTTTAAACATGTCGGAAGACTTTGACGAACTCTTTAAAAATTTAGAAACCTATGTAACGTCCTTTTAATAACAACGAACAAAATAAAAGATTTATTTTTATATATTAATCTGTTGTTTGTTCTTCCTAAAAAACACAACAATTCCCATCCTAAATTAAAACATATTGCAACTTCAGTGATACGGAATGGCATTAGAAAGAATTCCTATCCTAAATTAAAACATATTGCAACTCTAGTGATACGGAATGACATTAGAAAGAATTCCTATCCTAAAAAATCCAAAACATATTACAACTCTAGTGATACGGAATGGCATTAGAAAGAATTCCTATCCTAAAAAATCCAAACACCTTTAATCACAAAATGCTTGAGAGTTAAAAATATAAGCTTATTTTAAGAATTGTACCTCCTGTAATATCAACTATATTATCAGAAAAAAAAAAAGATTCAACCGCAACTCCAGTGATACTTACAAAGTGTTTTTCAGTCAACAATCTGTTTTCAACGATGTATTATGCTTTAGAATAATCCTCAGGATTATTCTAAAACATAATACATTGTTATTCCTTTCCTTTCCCCAAAAAAATTGGCAAACCATGGATCTTGTAAAATTTCAAAGGGGTACCGGTGCTTATATATTTTTGCGGCCGACTGTACTATCCATAGAACAGGGGTGCCATTGCCTCAAAAGAGGTTGGCCTTCTACCTGCAGGTAATTTATTTCCCTTCTACCACCCAAAGAAAATTCCAGTGGAGGCATTCCAAGGATCTGCCACCTGGGGACATGCCCTCTAAGGGTTACAGGCTCCCCCGAGGGTGCATTATTTTTCTCATGTGCAAATATTTCATTCTGAGCATGTTATTATTCAAAAATGTTAAAATATAATGATGCCATATAAGAAAAAAATTTACATTATTTAAGCCATTCAAAAGTATTTATAGTTAAAGAGATATATACATAAAAAAAAAAAACTGAAATTGGAAAAATAATCCTAGAAGTCAAAAACTGATACCAAAATTACCATGTATTGCCATACAGAAATACTGAGGCAAATAATAATAGGACATGATGTAATTATGCTTCAGTATTTGTAAGGGGAAAATATATTGTATAAATAGAATAAATAAATTTTTTGTTCTCTTGTTATAAACCCATCAACAGTAAACAGTTCATAAGAGTGGTATGAGTAATCGAGAGATTATACCTCTTATTAAGACTTTTTTGTACATGAACACAAAATAAGGCTTTACTGCAATAAAATTTATCAATTTTTGTGGAGCAAGATTATCTTTGAGAAGCAAACTTGATCGAAAAAATACACGGTAAGAATATAATGTATTATATAGATATAATTTCAAATATATTTCACACTCAGTGTTTGATAAAAACTGAAACAGAGGGGTCAGATTTTTATAAAATTGCAAATCAAGCACTTTGTATTGACACTTTTGAGACCTTCAAAAGATCAAAATGAGCATGAGTTTGGTTAAGTATTTGACTGAACACTGTAAAAAAATGATATAAATAAACTTGGAGATGAGAAAGTTCATAAATATTTTATTAACTTATTCCAAAAACATGAAATATTAAACATATATACAGAATTTTTTTATTAGCTCTCCATCTTTGAAGTTAAATTTAACTTGAAAATCAATGAGGATGGGGTAGTAGCATCAGCAACAACTATTTGCTGGCCATCGGTGATGCCTAATTCTGAAACAAAAAAAAGAAGAAAAACTATGAAACCATACATTATAATGGGTAAAAGGACAGAGTTTTTTAATACCAAGAAAAATTATTATGCTTGAGTTAACTCTGATAGAACTAGAAAATAAAAGCATAAAACAAGCAAATATTGATAAGAAAGAGATTCACAATAAAATAGTTATAAAACCTTCAATTCAAATTTCTAAAGCTGATATAACGATCTTCACTGGGAGCAAAGTAACAAAATTAGAGGTCTATTAATAAAGAGAAATTTTTTCCTAAATTTATTTCATATACATATACGAAGTGAAAACACTGTTAAAAATACAAAATTAATTAAAAATCATAACTACAAATCAAATCAAATTTGTAAAGCATGTTTGGTGAAACATTACATCAAGCCAAGTATTTCCAGAGTGTGTATTTATATACATATATAAAATTCCCTCTTCAATTATCTTTTGAAATGTGGGGGAAAATGTGATAACAGAAAAGTGCTTTTTTGGTAGTCTGGTACAAAAAAAAAATGGATTGTAATATTCTTCCAGCATAATTCCTCCAACTTAAGGTTTTTCATAACATGGCACATAGCTAGTTTTGGCCTGCTAATCCTTTGACAATAACACAGCAATAGATTTTTTTTATAAGATTTTAATTAAAATTTTCTTTGGGTGTTGTTTCTGTATTCTAGCCCTAAAAAGTAGTATTCTGTTGACTGCAACTTTAAAAAGGATCTGCACAACTTATCTATATGGAAACATAGCAATTATGTTGACAAAAATCAAGATATACCACTACAGAAATCATCTGAATTTAAGATCCCAATTACAACAATTCAATCTTACAGAGATTATAACTAATGAATCATAGTAATGAATCTTTAACCCAAGGTCAGAGCTGTATAATGCATGGCATTTATACAAAATAAACAGTGCAATGTTACTTATTTCAAGTTATAACTTGCAGGAAAAAATTTACAGATGACAATGTATACACAAATGTAAACAATGGTAGAATTTTTATGCATTACTAAGCATGTGTAATGATAAAAAGTATATTTTAATTTCAAAAGATTATCACAAGCATTCATAATTTTATGCCTTTAATTCCCACCATGTGAGACCAGGCATAACACCACGGTGTTTTGTTTTGTATCACCATCAAACATAAGAAAAATACATATATTTTACAGTTTCAACTTTTAACTAGTCTTGTTTAAAGAACACTCATATAGAAACTTTCTACACTGAAAAAAATTTGGATAAATATCCTCATTAACAATTGCAAAAAAAGTTTCATACAGTCTACTAGCAATGAATAAAATTACTTCTAGTATTTAGCTATAGCAATGTATGTATTTTTTCAACTTTTACACCTAAGTTTTGTGTGCAAATGACTTTTTCATAACTTACATTTAATGAACCAAGATATAAATACTTACATTACATGTTAACAGACAGAAACGTTTTTATTTTTAAGCAATCTATCATACACAACACAAATAAGAACAAATTTTCATTTCTACAGAAAAAAAAGTTTCATAATATAAGCTGATAAAAACTTGTAAATAAATTCTGTAACTGTAAAATGTGTGTTGAAACAGATGAGTGTTTTGATGACATTCCTCTTCTTGCATTGTGCCCGCCAGTTGTTGTTTCTCTTGCCTGTTCAGATACAGGCCTTAATTTGTTGACATATTCCCCCTTTTTCTCCAAAGGGCAGTGGAACCATTCCGTAGCTGCAAGGTAGCAGCAGAAAAGACCTTTTTCATGGAATGAAAAAAGGTGTCCAGAGCAATAAAATATTCCAACAAAGAATTGCTAAACAGGTGACAAAATTCTTTTGGCATATGAAAAGTGAGTAACAAAACTGAAAACAAAAATCGACTATGATCAGCCATTATAAGGTAGGAGTTGCCAGAAAAAAAAAGTATCTCAGGAAAACGTGAACAAAAATAAACTGCAAAAATTAGAAGGCTAACACCTCATACACCCAGTAATTAAAACGTAAGGACCTAAATTGCTTGCCTCGCCAAAATAGCAATAAGTTCCCCAAAGCTTCACCCACGAATGAGGTTCATCAAGAAAAATTTAGAGCAAGCAGGTGACTGACACAACCACAAGCAAGCATAAAAAATTAGAAAAA
Source organism: Dolomedes plantarius (assembly GCA_907164885.2). NCBI lineage: Eukaryota > Metazoa > Arthropoda > Arachnida > Araneae > Dolomedidae > Dolomedes > Dolomedes plantarius. The sequence continues at coordinate 44,138,139 of OU015491.1, read as the reverse complement.
CTAAAGAACTTATTATAAAAGCCAAAATAATAGAAACAGGTAACACAGTGAGAAGTGTTATCATGTGAGCTTTAAATTAGTACCGAAATTCCCTAAACTTGGTAAATGAGAAACCTAGATAATATTTTCGTTAACCAAAACCCTTTGTTTTAAACTGCAAGAACAAAGAAACTAACTCAAAAAGGTACTATTCCATTAGCAGGGCCCCAATCATTGACGAACTAAAATGTTGGTGATATTCCATTGGCGAGCACCAGTTGTCGCCAATAATAGATGTTTTTGTGAAATGGAATATTGAAAAGAGTTAAAGACTTTCGTAAACAATTATTTTATTAGATCCATATTAATAAATCAAAAGAAAAGAAAAAAGACAATAATGATATAAAAAAGATACTAGCAAGAAAAAGATCAATTTAAACAGCAGGCATAAAATTGTAAATAACTTTTAGTACTGTTGAACTTGATCAGATATGAATCTAAATGTTGGCAAGCAGTTCCACGTTGGCATTTATTGAGCTATTTCGCACAGCCCACGTAACAGCTCTATTCCTTGGGTGTGACATCCAGTAATAGGGTCAAGGAAATTATAACTACGATTTACGGTGAAGTGTTCTTATCCAGTATCTTGCAATTCACCAGTTTTTTACCCTTTCTACCAATCTGAAAATATGGTGTTTCCATCTGTGATAATTTCTTCTATTGCAGCCAATTTGGTACAAATTTCCCTCATAATAGTTATCCCACTCCACAGTCATGTTGTGGTTTATTTGGAGCTGGAGTTCACAAAATTCAATTGATGTCAATTCTTAGCAACACAAGTATATAAATCGTAAAGCTGTAAGAAAAGGGATACATGATCTATGCATTAAGCAATGTTTGTGTTCACAATCCTTGGTTTTCTCGGTGTGATCGTAGTCTGCATCACCAATTTGGTGTTGAATTAGAACTCAACTAAAACTTCCTCAGATGATTATTGGAACAAAGTCTTTCTTTGTGGATGATTCCATTGTTTTGGAACAATTTGATAAATGCCTCTTCCTCATTAGGTAATTGCCATAAATTGTAAAGTCCACCTTAGCCTTTGCCTTTTAAAAGTAAGTTAACAGTAAAAATATTTTAATGAATTTAATATGAATGAAACAGTTTTCTATATATGGTTGTCATGAATGTGAAGAAGAAAAAATCTTTAAAGGTTGCAGTTAGAGTGAACTATCACTAACATTTGGCAGGATTTTGCATGGAGCCTCGCTAATGGAAAAGTACCCTCAAAAGTTGCAATAGTTAAAATTTAAAGGCATGATGCCCTGAACTGGACACCGACCAACTACCCTCCTTCTTGGAGGTACACAAATAAAAGAAAAAAATAGCTAAAACTGCCTTGAAGGGAAAAACAGACTCAAAAGAAATTAACAAGTTATTTCCAATGCAACACCATTAAATAAAAGACAGTCCCAAAGAGTCTTCCAGTCATCACACAAAGAGATAAAGACTCCTGAACACTCGTTGGGGGGGGGGGGGGCACACTTAAAATTATATAGAACAAGGAAATATCATCACAACATAAATATACTTGGGATCTAACATACCTTTCAATGATTTTTTCAAGTTTGGACGTGTAGCCTCTTCAATAGATGCCACTGAATTCATATATAAGGTTTTATTTCTACCATCAAAACTAGTTGTTAAACCAGGAGAACGCATTTGGCTGTTAAATGGAGAAAATCAAAATAATAGTATGAGGTCAAATAACTAATATAAGGATGGTGAAGTAAAAATTGAATAAATCATACTTACTAGTCTGCATTTTCAGTAAGAAAATCTATGACATCTTGTAACTTGTCAAGCTCAGAAAATGTTAAAGAATGAACTTCCTGACTACACGCAAGACAATTATCCTAAAATTTAAAATACTCCCTTATACAAGATGTAAAAAGCATGTGCATTTACTAACTTATATAAAATATTTCTTTCCTTCCACACAGTGGTACCTAAATTTAATCAATGTTTTATCTGGTTCCAAATTAAATGCATAGATCTTGTTTTAAATGATACCCAGATAGATCAAAAATTATTTCCTGATTATAAATTTTAATAACCTTGTACTACCTAGTGCAGAAATCAAAACCACATAGTTCCCATCATTCATCGCCCTCCTCCTCTCCAAACAAATAAAAAATTAAAAACTTATCTTCAAATTCCTTCTTCTTAAAGTCAGATTAATTTAATAACTACCCTACAGCTTTAAATGCACTTTACTAGCAGTTTATATACACAGTGAAACTTCTCTATGGCAGCCAGTAATGGTTCCGAAAAAAAGTAGCCAATTTGAGTGGTGACTGTGAAAAAGGGTGTAAAGTAACATCGGCTCTATGGAATATATTTAATCAGTTCTGGGCAAAATATGGCCCTTTAGAGTGGTGGCTGTAAGGCCCAGTGGCCCGGTTAGCAAAGGCATTGAGCCAGTGATTTGAGGGTTGTGGGTTCAATGCCGGTCGCTGACAAAATCCACCGCCATGTTTACTAATGGTGGCCAGTGCACATTAAATCTGTCATGTCTGCAATGTCCTCCAAGTTCACAAATTTACCGCTGGAGGTGCGGGGTAAAGTGTTCCAGTATCGTCACTTGATTCGGTTCTAAATTACGGGACCGGCTTGTAGGGGGTAATGCTGGCCACCTATAGGGTGCCCCCTTAAATGAAAGGTTAGCAGTCTCGCCCTTTACTGAGAACAAACGGCGACATAGCCAATCTTCCGGGCATTTCTAATAAGAGTGATGGCTGTCAAATAGCAGTTGCCGGCTAGAGAAGTTTCACTGTAGATGTTATTAAAATGTTTCATATTAAAATTATTAAAAAAATTTCTAGAAAATAATTCTTTATTTGAATTTAGAATTCTAAAATTTTGAGTCAGTAGTTTAATTTATCATGTACAAACCAGAACTGATATAGGGGTATAGGAATAAATTTTCTCTTATTTTGTACTTGAGAATGAGACATGTTTAACTTAAAGTTTATAATTTTACTATTCATGCGACTTTTTTCTCACGTATTAAGTTGTTATTCTTTCACGGGAGGGGGAAGGGGGGATGGGAATCACTGGTTAAATTTATAATTCCTAAATTATTAACAGATACAAAATTGCAGTTACAATTTATTAAAACTGATTTTTAAAATAGTACTTTTCTAACTTAAAATTTTTTGAAAAATAAATATTTAAATTATACTCTAAGAATACATACTTGTATCCTAAATTTCACTAAAACCCACATATACATTTGATTTTCTCAAACTTCAAGGATATAATTCCTTTAAGAATCCTAATAAACAAATATATTTTTCATACAAATTCAGAAAAGATTATTTATAACACTGCTAAAAGATATGTTTCTTAATGAAATGTATGCAATTAAAACAAGTCATCAAACAAAGCTTTCATACATACAATGCCAAACAATTTAGCATAAAGGAGAATTGAATAAATGGCATACAATAAAGATTTTATTTTTACCTCTTCTTTAGAAAACAACTACCCTAAATAAGTTTCTATTTATTCATTCAAAATTTTTAAAGGAAATTCAAGGGCAGCCTTACCTTCTTTTCTGCTTCAAAGGTATAAGTATATATGCCATCAATATCATTGAATACCATATAATTTTTCAAAGGATTATAAGAACTGAAAAAAGAATAATTAATTCTTACAATAAAGCATTTTACACAAAAAGATTGCTGCATTTCAACATACTAGATAAGGAAACATACCTCTAAAAAAATATTATATATAATTTCAAAATTTTTTTTGGTTAAGAATAAAAATCTCAAACAAAAATTTACTTTTATTGCTTAAGATTGAACAAAATTTTAAAAATATATACATATAAACACTTTTTTGAAGAGAATACCTAACACATGAAAACACAGAACATATAAATAACTTCATACTAACAGGGGAAAAAATCCTACCTAAAAAAACTATATTCTAACTCTCTTTCATCTCATAATATAGCAAATTTATCTTTTATAAAAAGAAACACTTACACACAGTCTTACATTATAAGACTTACCTAGTAGCTAATTTAAATACCTCTGTAGCACATGCAGCTGCTATAACAGCATTAGTTGATGCTACAGCAGGAATAATATTCTTTATGACACCTGTGAATAAATAAGTTACATAATCAATACAAACATTACATCAACAAGAGAATAGACACATATACAACATTAATTTTAGATTTCTTTCTATTTAAGCACAGATTAAACACCAAGAAAATGTGCTTTTATGATCATATATTTATGTAACAGAAATGTGACAACATACTACTTGCAATATTCATACTCAAACTTAAAACGAAGGCAAAGTATTCATAATGTTTAACAACAAAAAAGCACTTATATACAAAAAAATAAGTATAATGTTTGAATTGTAAAAAATTATGCAAATTAATTAAGACCTATATTTTTAAAAAAATTATCAACTGAGAATTTTCTATTTTAAATCCTTAACTCAATCATAACCTAAGAAAACTACTACCATGATTGAAAATGAGATAAAATAAAATTTATCAAGTACTTTACAAAAATTTCAAAATTTCAACATTATGCATTTTTTTTAAAAGCAAAATATTTTAATTTTGCATTCAGATTTTCAAAAATTTTCAGATTATAGTGTGAGGTAATTTTTTTAGGTATACCTTAAACTTACTTTTTTAAAAACTATTTAATTCTCTAATTTTATAATAGGTAACACCTGAATACAAATAATTAAAAATGCAAAAAATATGACTAACAAGAGTATTTAATAATTAATAAAATAAAACTGCTATCATTTTTCAATTACACAAAAAAGTTCCTAAAGATTTTATATAAAAGGTGTGGCTTATACACGAGTAAATACGGTATATATATATATATATATACAGTCGAACCTCCATATATCGAAGTAGAAAAGTGCCGAAAAAAAATTCGATATATAGAAATTTCGATATATAGAGTTGATCTTAGTTTTATCATAATTCTCCTAAAACATTAAAATTAAAGCTAATTTTCGTATACGAAACTCCATTTCCAAATTATATGCGAATCACATTAAAGGAAAGTTAATAACTAAAAAAATTATCTTAGTTTTATCATTATTCTCTTAAAACTCATAATGGAGTTTCGTATACGAACCTCCATTTCCAATTTATATGCGAATCACATTAGATGAAAGTTAATAACAAAAAAATGAATTAATATGAAAGATTTATTGAGTACTACATACTCTTTAAAAAACAATAATTCAGACAGTGGTTACAATGATCACAGTTACATTCTTTAAAAAAAAACTACGAATATCTTGCTGAACAGCCAGTTTTGCAGAAAATTCATCAAAGAAATGCTCGCATTTATTCAGTCCACTAAAAACTTCATCAGGGACATTTTCTGCGCATTGAAGTCCACAACGTATTGTTTCAAACGCCAAAAATTGGGAGATTTTATTATAAACTAGAATGAAATCTCCCAATATGTCTTGAAAAAAAATTTCGATATATAGAGATTTTTTCGATATATGGAAACAGTTTTTCTATGTAATGAACATGGAGATTTGTTAAGAGTTCGATATATAGAAAATTTCGATATAGGGAAGTTCGATATATGGAGGTTCGACTGTATATATATATATACACTGATAGCCCTCCTACAGCATGGCATCTTACAACACGGTTTCGCTCTAACACGATTAAAAAATTGCGGAAACCTTTGTAGAACATTGTACTTCTACAGCACTAGACATCATGATTTTTGTTTCACACATTTAAAAACTAAATTACCTTAAAATAATGACAGGAAGGAACAATAAACTATAGTGGCTTTACATGAAAATATAAAAACGAATAATAATTTATTCATTTATAACTCTATAAAATTGTAAGAAAGCCTAAGCTTAGCTGAAAATCTTGAATCATTTTTCTTGAATGCAGACCCTTCCGCTGAAAGAAGCTGAAAATTCAAAAGGGAGCTGCAAAATTGCTCCATATCGTGAAATCTACAATGACCTTTTAAGAACCAGCAAACAAACCAAAATTACAGATTTTTTAAAGAGGATAGAAGGTGCAAAAAATCTAAATGAAGAAAAAGTTTCTGAAAGTGAAGGTAACATTGTTAAACCGAAAACATGTTCTTGTTTGATTGTACTTAGCAGTGATGAGGAAGAAATTTATTAAATTAATGTCACATTAAATTAAAATAATATTTTTTGTTTCTTTTTGTTTTGTGTTATACATACATTTATATTTTTAATAAAAATTAACTTGCTTATATGGAATTTAAAAAAAACTAGCCGCTACGCGACCAGCATGGTCGCTTTTAGTTTTATATTTTCTTTTGCAAAACAACGCAACTGAAAGTAACATATGTAAGGAATGTTACCATTACCTGTCATCATAAATATACGTTGTTAAGGGGTCTATAAGGCTGATTCTAGAACATCGTGATCAAAAAATGTGAATTTCCATTACCTCAGAACAGAGTTCAAGATAAGACTGAGAAACCCAACATCAATAATTTTAAAAATTACATCCCTCTTTGTATGTACTATTTTTCAAAATTAAGATATCAATACTTTATCATTACAACAAATAAGAAATTGTTGGGGGAAAATTTAAAATATAGTGTTGATTACATCACTCTCTGTATGTATTACTGTGCACAATTCAGATATCTACACTTAATCATATCAAATAATAAACTGTTGAGAAAATTTCTTCACTTATAAAATGGAGTAAAAATTTGGCAAGTACTGGAAAAAGTGTAGAAAATTAACTATTACTGGTTGTTGATTGCTATGCCGGCGACGATTAAGCCTAACCTCGCGATTATTTATGCTCTCTCTTTCAAGGCTCTGTCTTAATGAATTATTTCTTTCTTGAGACAGTTCCCAACTTTCATTTGATCGTGCAGCGCGCTTTCGAACATTCCTGATTTCAGTGCGTAAATCCATGTTGACACGCGGTTGCAAATTGAGGACAGATGTTTACATCTGGTAGTGGCAGCCGTTGCAATTCGGAGTGTAGAAATATCATCGATTTTTGTGCCACATACCTACGCATTTTATATATATAGATTGTTTTTAAAAATTTTTCAGAACGTAACCCCCTTTTTTGTACTGTCTCTGGGTCTCATATAACACGGTTTCACAAAACACGGCATTTTCTAGGAACCTATATACCGTGTTATAGGAGGGCCACCTATATATATATATATATATATATATATATATATATATATATATATAATGATAATGGTGGCAATGAACATCAGGACGATGAACTCATAGTATTCCGGAACCCGGGGTTTAGACGTGGCAGAGTTGCTGGGGAGGACTCATACGCAGATAGTTTAGTCGAGGAACACAATCATTCTTAAAGTTGATTGAATTGTCTCTTTATTCAGAATATTTTGATGGTTTAATTGCACTTCATTAGAATCACAGTTCAAATTTATTTCAGGACTATCATACCTCAAAACTGTCCTGAGGCTAGCCGAACAGCACAGGATAAAACAAATGAACGTAGAGCTAAAAGTTGTGCATGTTTTCCATTCAGCAACAGATACTCAAAAGCCCAAAAGTATGCTGATCTTTTTCACGAAGTACGGGTGCATTCAACTTCTAATTGGCCAGTTCAAGACATCTGACCTCACACGTCATATGAGGTGATACTGCGTCAGATGCCTAGAACATTCTATTTTATATAAGATTTCTCTTTACACATGGATTAGGGGGAAATATAATTGATTACTTAGTTTATCTTTAGATCAAATTTTGGATAAAGGGGCGATACTTTATTGAGATAAAATGAAAGAATTTCGAATAGGCATTTTATTTAATGAAAATGAAAGGTTATTGTTTCATATATATATATATATATATATATATATATATATATATATAAGTATCAAATAAATAATTTTGAACATTACCCTGAGTCAAGCGGTAAGTCACACCAGATATGTTATATTCCTTTGCTCGTTCTAAGGCACGATCATAAATCCATTTTATGTGTTCTGGATCATCTCCATCAATACTATCGTCCTCTGAAAATGTCAGTCATGTAAGTAAAAAATTCTTATTCACTAATCTAATAAATGATAAACATGTAATTTAAGAAAAAAATAAATTCAATGAGAGAAATCCTGGTTTTCAAGTACAATTATGTCATGACATTTGAAAATTTAAGCAAAATTTCATAATTAACAATAAAATTGCACATTACAATATTAAGTTTATATGGTGAATTTTATATGGAAAATATCTCAAGATATTTTATAAAGTTGCTTGAAGAAAGCTCATATTTTTTTAACTATGATTTGATTGCATATGCATGGAGGAGGAGTTTATAAAAACATATCAAGAATATAATACATAAAACTGCTCTTCAATTTATGCAAATATTTTATGAAGCTTTCAATACATTATGAGTGAACACATAGAAATTATTTACTTTAAATTAATAAAGATGTGGGATTTGGATACAAGATTGTACAAACGTAATTTGGCTACTGTGGATCTGTGGCGTGGAAACTTAAATTAAATTAACTTGTTACACAGTCTTAGTGTCTATAACGATATCTGAGCTGAGGGAAGACTACCTGGTTAATACAATTCAAAGTTCTGTACTGAAGAATTGAAGACACGTCCAAGGAGAGTTCAGCACATGAGAAAGTACTATTAAATTGTTCTGCAAAAGAGTACTTTTAAAAAGGAAGGTAGTGAGTACGAATTCAGGAACAGTTCTTGGGACTAAGAAAGTTCTCATTCACTATTTGGCACAATGGAAGGCATTTAGTGAACTTGAAGACACCATTCGGTAAGCGAATGCATACAGACCAGATCGTCGAAGCGTAGTGGTGTAGATTTACCACAAATACCCAGATTCTCCACTGTCAACTTTCTAGTAGTAGTACTTAGATAAACTAGACTTGGTTACGAAAAAAAACTTATTTATTATAGCAACGATCGTTGACTAAATCTCTTGAATACAAAAATACAAGGGCTATAATAAGCTATATACATGGGCGATGAAAAGCTCCAGTTAACATGAGCTCAAAACATGATGACCACTTAGGTCAATGCTAACAGTAGTAATGAAAAATAAGAGCAAAAATATCAAGAAGATTAGCTTCCCCCCCCAACAGTCGGCAAGCCGAACTGAAAGGGGTGCTTAAGCATAAAAAAAAGGAAGCAGCTAGCTATAAAAAAAATGTAGCTCTATCTAAATCTGACTGAGTAATCTCTGTTAGAAAAAAAAACAGTTTTTTTTCACAGTCCTCTCCTATTTACTTAGCAAGCCGTCGAACGATAGCGCCTTGTTAATTGCGTTATAACAACGACTGACGTCAGAGCTAGCAAGAGCAGGTGGAATGACGTCACTACCTTTTAACCAGTAGTGATGGTCGTAACCGTGCCGGTGATGCATAATTTGCATATTCCGGCAGCTCACTGCCGACACCAGAGGGCGCAGAGGCGATGCCTGGCTATATATAAGCCAGTAATACCAAGTAGTGGAGTAGTGGAGGTAGCAGCAGTTGCATGATGTTAGTGCTATAGGTGCGATATATACGATACATAGAGGCGTGCATGCTGGTGCGTATCCTTGTTTAGTTGCAATACCTTAGCCAAGCAACAGGGTGTTAACCAACTATGGCGGAATAGCAGTCATCGAGCATAAGTCAATTGGAAAGGCCACACGTCACCGGTAACGGAGTTTAGCCAAGCCGTACATCGTTCCATCACCGCTGGCGGGAGCAACTGATGCTGGTCACCCAACCGACAGTCAACCCTAGTATGCCCGAAGCTCCGGTCTAAAAGCCGCCATTTGTTCAGCAAGCCCAATTCCGAGAAAAACCAGTTTAACACCGGTATCGACATTTTTTCCCTTTTTCCCGGATGAAACCGGTAAAGTGCTTTTAAACTTTTCTCGCCTCTAGCTCAAGCTATAGATATTTATGAGTGTATAATTTTTGGGAATCAAGCCATAATACTTAAGTTAAAGTATATTAAAATGCATAAACTTTTGTTAATGTTTTTGTAAATACATTTCCGTGTTTTTTCGTTAAATAAATGTGCAGTGTTTATACTTAACTATGATCATTTTTACTAAGTTCCAACTCACACACAAGTGAATGCTTCTAGGTGAAAGCTTTATCTGTTTCCCTTTTAATTTACTGGCGGGCTTCCAACTGCTATTTAGAACGACTCTGCAATCTTAAGCGATTGTGCAAAGCCATCGGCATCTTATGTTTTGTCGTGATGCATAGTTAGTTTTTGGCCTTACCGGCCAACATCCTAACAATCTCTTTTCATTCTGGACAAAGCGCAACACAGGCTAGGGTTGTATTGACTTTATTTAAACGAAAGTATCGCCAACTACGGAGAAAGCCTACCGGTGCCGCGACGAGTAGCATCGAAACTCATCGGTTAACGCTGAAAAGAACAAATCTTCGTAACTAGAAAAATGGCGATTCACTGCCAAAAAAAAAAATAGCCAAGTAGGAGCGAAAAGAGTGGGATGGCCACTGATTGGACTTAGCCAAGAGTGACGTGAAGCGGCGCCGAATATGATTGGCGAAACTAACTCGAGCCCAAGAGGAGAACCTTTTAAGAATTTTCTCACGGGGATGGTTGGCATCGCCAACAGATGTCGTAGATTAAAGTCTGGGAAATAGGTACGTAATGTCCGCACCATTGTACCTAATGCCAATTAAAAAGCAATTTCTACGACCCCTGGATGGAAAACGTCCGGTCCTTTTTAACAGGTCAGCAACAAGCCATAAAACATCCAATTATTTGTACGAGTAAATTGCAGTTTCAAATAAACGAAACTACTTTTAAATTGGGTTCTTGGAAAAAATACATTGCTGAACAAAATAGCAGATGCTATCAATAGATAGTGTTAGGGAAAATCCCGATTAGCTTTCCTCTTCTTCCCCTAACCTTCCAGCCACGTAGCAGGAGCGATGTATTTACATCATTTCCCACCTCCACAGCAATGTGTAAGCATCGTCAGACGCCAGTTGCGTCATGACCAGCGATATGCCAGCCGAACGACGTCATTCATCCAACGATGACGCCATACCATCAGTTCAGAATGACGTCAACGCACATCACGAAAAATTTGCATAATTAACTTCGCTATTCTCCTGCCACGGAGGAGCGCGGCGGTCGACGCCGGTATAAATACCCAGCCCGTTCACTTAGACGGGGTATTCAATGTAGTATTCGCTGTGGTATTAGACGGTGTGGTTGAGTGATAGTTGCTGAGAAGCGATTTTACCGAGCCAGGCTCTACCGAGGACCCGTATTAGGAAGCGGCGACCAACTTGCCAGCAGTGCACTGATGCTCTAGTCGTCTCGACCTTGCATGCCCGCAGGTAGCCACGGGATAGTTTTTGTGCCAGGAAGGCGCTATCTACCTTAAGTGTTTTGTTACCACAATAGCAAAGCTTTGCCTCGACCACCTGTGAGTTATTTTTCTTTTATTTTTCTACACCTCGGTAAGAACACGACAAAGCCAACTTTTTAGGATAACACTACGAGCTGTGTAGTGCGTCTGTAAACAAGACCCTTTAATGTCGTTTTACTAAATAAATGTATTTGTTATTTTACCTAAACCTTCGTACGTCTTTTTAACATCTTGCATATCACACAACAAAGCTAGCTAGCGTTGCTCTGACTATATCTAAAGATTAAGAGTCCAACCTTCCCTGCTAGCCAGTACGACTCTGCACTATTAGCTATCAGTAAAGTTTGGGGCATTCCTGCCCCCAAATCTTAACTAACTTTGGTTGGAAGAGCCGCCAGGTTCTAGCGGCTCAATTCCGTAACATTTTGGTTATGGGCGTCAGGCCCTAAAGTTAAGTTGTAAACAACTACTTTTTACTTAAGGGTGACTTTGATCTAAAATAGCAGAGCACAACGCGAAAGCTTTGTGATATGTGAGAAGCTAAGCGTCGAAGGTATAAACAAAAGGTAAAGGCCCTGAATTTATGAAATTCTATATTTGGGGGGGGCCTATTTGTATATATATATAATATTTAGTGTTTTAAATACTGTCTTGCAATTTTTATATGCTTATATATATATATAGATTTACATACTGTACTTGTAACTTAAAACATGGCCTCTTTACAACCCCATATGGCTATAGATAAATTGACCGAGGAAAATTTCCATACCTGGGTAGCAGATATTAAATTTGTACTAATATCCCTTAATGCGTGGGACATTGTGAATAACCGCGAAACTAAACCGATAGCAAGTGCGGAAAATTTAGCTGAGGTAAGGGACTTTGAAAGAAGAACCCGACTCGCTTTATCTACAATCTTTTTAAATCTATCCCCTGCGTTTAAGTCGGTCGTGGAACATTGTACCACCCCCCAGGACACATGGTCAACCCTAAATAGGCATTTTCAGCCTGACAGTCGTAGCCGGCACATGCAGTTATTTACCGAACTGGTTAATTGTAAGCCCTACGCTAGCGAGAAAATTAACATGTTTGCGGCACGAATCCGCAAGTTAAACGAAAGCCTAAAGGGAATAAATCAAGAAATAAATGAGACTTACCTCTGTTTCCAGCTAATCCGGTACTTACCATCGGAGTTTGATCACTTAGTGCAAACTATACTTCGTTGGAAAGATGCGGAATTTAAATTTGAAGCCATTCTAACTGAACTAGTCGCCGAAGAAACCCGAATTAGCGTGCAGAGACAGGATAAGCGTGAAAACGCTACTTGCGAAACGCAGAACACCTTTTCGGGTCGGCATAATTCTCGAAGTTGGAATAAAGACAATTTCCGACCGAAAACTCCATCAAGAAGCCCTTCTCCCAACAAACAAGTCCATTTTGGGAAATACCCAAGTGGGAAATCACCGGGGCGTAGAAAATCTAAACGCTCGTTCCGGCGAAACTCACCAAATAATGAAAAACCCCAGAGCCATTATACTGTAGAAGCCCTATTTACATCTCACAGTAATCCAGGTGACTGGGTCGTCGACTCAGCGGCAACCCATCATTTTTGTAAGGATAAATTCCTATTTGATGGACCCCTTGAGGATGTAAATGACAGGAGCCTAGCAGTTGCTACTAGGGGAAAGCCTATCCCTATCAAGCAAAGAGGGCCAGTCGACCTACTCTGTAAGGGCGAGAAACGCGCCATTACGCTTATGCGTGCATTGTATGTACCATCTCTAAGGCGCAACATAGTTTCATTACCTTTACTTGACGAAGATGGATTTACTTTTGAAGGGGGAAATGGACAACTCCACGTTTACGATAAAGATGGAAAAGGTTATTTCACAGCTCGCAAACAGGGGGGAATTTTTTATGCAAAACAGCAGCTAACCCCAGAACAAGCTGCGAGAAAGAAAGCTTACCAACACGAGAAAGAAACTCGATCGAAGAAAGGTAAGGCTTATGAAACTACAGCTAGAAAGAAACGAAATACCCTAAGCAAAAGTAATCAAAAACCTGCCAGTGCATTGAGCAGATGGCACCGCAGAATGGGCCATATGAACCCTGAACTAATCAGCCAGTCTTTTACAAATAAAAGTGTCAGGGGTGCTCAGGAGGTAAAATCATCCAAACTTTTTTGCGAGGATTGCAGGTTAAATAAAGCTAAACGGGTGACATTTAAACCAATCGGCCAAACTAGGTCAACAAAACCACTAGAACTTTTACATCTAGATTTGTGGGGACCTGCTTCAACGACGGGATATGCAGGAGAGAGGTATTTTTTGAGTATCACCGATGATCACTCAAGGAAAATCGCCCTGTATCCGATTAAAGATAAGACAGCTACTTTTCCCACCTTTTTAAATCATGTGAAACGCGCCGAAAGATTCCTTTCAACTAAGCTCAAAGCTATCAGAACTGACAATGGTAAGGAGTTTGACAACTCACAATTCCAAGAGTATTGCCGTACGAATGGTGTGGCCCACGAATTTACCGATATTTATTCGCCTGAAATGAATGGAGTAGCAGAGAGGTTGAACCAGACAATAGGGAATACCCTCCGCACGATCCTAAATTCAAGTAAGGTTCCAGTAAAATTTTGGCCAGAAGCCGTCCGCTATGCGGCCTACAATTGGAATAGAGTGTGCCGTAGAAACCAGACGAAAACACCGTTTGAGAAATACGGAAAGTTCAAACCCTCCATTAGTCACCTTAAACCATTCGGGTCAGTTTGTTTTGTGGGTGTGCCGAAGCAACACCGAACCAAATTTGATCCCAGAGCTAATAAGGGAGTTCTTGTAGGCTACGCATGTAGGATTAAAGGGTACAGAGTGTTGTTCCCAGAAACTGGGCGAATAGTCGAAACCCGGAATGTTAGCTTTGCTGAAGATGAACTAAATTTTTATCAATTGAAAGCTAAGCAGACTAACAATGGAGCAGTGCTGGGCGACCATCCAGAAACTACCATATACTCACTTCACAACCCGGAGCTTGAGACGGTGGTAATCCCACATATGGATTCGCGCCGAGTACATACCCGGAGTTACCAGCAGGATCCCAGACCAGGCCCTAGTGATGCAGTTCAAACTGATGAAGCAAGTGAAGACGAATCAGACAGAGAACTATACGTCCAAACACCTAGACTCCGAGTCGCTAAGTGGACAAGGGAAGCCGTTCCGAGACCAGATGGAAAGCGGACCGATATATATTATCGAGAAGTTAAAAGGCAAGGGGGCAAGAGCCACATATTGCGAAGCCTCAAAGAACTCAAGCAATACTGTAAAAAGCATAAAATTGAGTACCAGCCTGAATACTTCAACTTTAGCGGTAAGAATGGTAGGACGGGCCCTGTTCCAACCCCTCAGCGACAGGTGATTGACGATGATAGCGATCTGGAATCTGAAAGTCAGACGGAAAATGAAGAAATCAACTACTTTTCCGCCTATGACACTTCCGAAAGTGAGATTGACACAGCATGACTAGAAACTGTAGTCATCCCGAAAACCTTTAAACAAGCATTCAAAAGTAAAGAATCTAAGCTATGGAAGAAAGCGATGGAAGAAGAATTAAAAGTGTTAAGTGAAAGGGGTGCATGGAGCCTAGTGCCGCCACACTCAAAGTACAAGCCTCTCGGTTGTCGGTGGGTTTTTACAACCAAAACTTATGAGCATGGAAATGTGGTAAGATACAAAGCGAGGCTCGTAGCACAAGGCTACAAACAGGTAAAGGGAGAATCCTATGATGAAACCTTTTCACCTGTAGTCAATTTCACCCTTATACGCCTATTTTTCTCCATGCTAGTTTCCAACCTAAAGTGGTATCACCTCCAGTTAGACATCAAATGCGCGTATTTATACGCACCCTTATCTGAAACCATTACGATTACCCAACCACCCGGTTTCGTAGAAAAAGGAAAAGAAAGCTACCTCTGTCTACTAAAGAAAGCCCTTTATGGCTTACACCAGAGCGGAAGGGTATGGTTTTATGAAATTGAGAATATATTACTTGAAAATAATTTTAAGAAAATTAACTGGGCTAACTGTGTTTACCATTTATCTAATAATCTAATTTTACTTTTATACGTAGACGATATAGTTCTTTTTGGAAAAACTAAAACCCATATTGAAGCAGCAGTTAAAATTCTGCAGAAGTGTTTCGACATTAAAATACTTGGCCAAACTTCTAAGTTATTGGGGGTTGAATTTGAATTCAATCGAAAACAAGTTTTCATTCATCAAACCCAATACATAGATCAAGTTGCTAAACGCTTCAAAACCTTCAATATCCCAATTGTATCCTTACCCATAGCTAAAGGAACAATATATACCAAATTACAAAGCCCTACATCTGAACCTGAATTAACGGAAATATCAAAACTACCGTATCGAAATATCCTAGGGTGTTTAGCATTTATCGCAAGTCGAACTAGACCCGACATTGCGTATGCTGTAAATATCTTCAGTCAGTTTCAGTCTAACCCAGGATTTGCTCACTGGTACGGTCTATTGAAGCTATTAGGGTATGTAATAGGTACAAAAGATTTAAAGCTAAATATTTCCTCTACCTCTAATGAATTAACAGCTTACAGTGATAGCGATTTTGCCGCCAATCGAGACGACCGAGTTTCAATTTCCGGTCAACTCATTTTACTAGATAAATCGCCTATATTCTGGCGAACTGGCAAGCAAAAGGCCATAGCGCTGTCAACTATGGAAGCTGAATTCATGGCTATAACAGAAACCTGCAAGGAAATACTGTGGATCAACCGTATAATGCAAGAATGCGAAAAATTGAAGATAATCAAGCTAACTAGATCCAAACCCCTTATCAGAACGGATAACTTATCTGCAATAGACTTCTTAAAATCGCCGATTGAAAATAGTCGCACTAAGCATATTCATATAAAGCTTCTATTTGTGCGTGATCTCCTTCTAAAAGAAGTTTTTCGAGATAAAATTCGTGCCTAGCAAAAAGAATCTAGCAGATCCGTTCACAAAACCAAAAACAAAAACAGACTTTTCAGCCTTTAAACAAATAATTTTTAAATCAGAAACTTGAAAGCTATAAACTTAAAGTAAATTCCTAACTCTAATAAACCGAATTTCCTTAAAATAAACCTTATCCTTGAGACTAGGACGGTTATTAATTTATGAGTTATATTACTTTCCATTATTTTCTGTTTACGAAACTAGCGGCCATTGTTTCGGGTGTTCTATGAGAACCTTCTTTCTCCCACATAATTTGGGAGGGGTTCGCTTAAGTGTTTTACAGTTGTAATGTGTTTATACATTCTGCATTTTTGTCGCATGTGTATTTAATACTAACGTTACCATTGCATATATTCTGTACTGTGTTTATATATGCACGTTTATGTCTCTATCTAGCATTGTGTTTATATCTACATACTAGCAATAACTGTTTCTATTTTCTCCGTACTGTGTCTATACTTTAATATATTTACTAGTACGTTGTTTGTGACAAGCAAATTGTAATCAATTTTAATATATTCTTAAAGTTTTATGCTATTTAAACATCGGAGGGTATGTTATACGCAAATGTTTTTTTTCGCATGATTGTGTGTATGAAAGTGGGCCCACGAATGTTTTGAATTTTTGTCTGAAAAAAATACTGCGTGTGTATACTTTGCCCTACCTGTTGATGAATTGTATTGCATATTATTTGCCTATTGAATATTGCATTTTGAATTGTATTGCATAATTGTTCAGGACTATAAGCTATTTTTATAGAAACATGTCAACAGAATATTTATTGTATGTTTATACAAGCGACTTACCTTTATTGTTTTGCAAAACATGTAACTTAACCACGCGCATGTGTTGGTGCTCATTTCTGTAAAGGGGGGGGCAGTTGTTAGGGAAAATCCCGATTAGCTTTCCTCTTCTTCCCCTAACCTTCCAGCCACGTAGCAGGAGCGATGTATTTACATCATTTCCCACCTCCACAGCAATGTGTAAGCATCGTCAGACGCCAGTTGCGTCATGACCAGCGATATGCCAGCCGAACGACGTCATTCATCCAACGATGACGCCATACCATCAGTTCAGAATGACGTCAACGCACATCACGAAAAATTTGCATAATTAACTTCGCTATTCTCCTGCCACGGGGGAGCGCGGCGGTCGACGCCGGTATAAATACCCAGCCCATTCACTTAGACGGGGTATTCAATGTAGTATTCGCTGTGGTATTAGACGGTGTGGTTGAGTGATAGTTGCTGAGAAGCGATTTTACCGAGCCAGGCTCTACCGAGGACCCGTATTAGGAAGCGGCGACCAACTTGCCAGCAGTGCACTGATGCTCTAGTCGTCTCGACCTTGCATGCCCGCAGGTAGCCACGGGATAGTTTTTGTGCCAGGAAGGCGCTATCTACCTTAAGTGTTTTCTTACCACAATAGCAAAGCTTTGCCTCGACCACCTGTGAGTTATTTTTATTTTATTTTTCTACACCTCGGTAAGAACACGACAAAGCCAACTTTTTAGGATAACACTACGAGCTGTGTAGTGCGTCTGTAAACAAGACCCTTTAATGTCGTTTTACTAAATAAATGTATTTGTTATTTTACCTAAACCTTCGTACGTCTTTTTAACATCTTGCATATCACACAACAAAGCTAGCTAGCGTTGCTCTGACTATATCTAAAGATTAAGAGTCCAACCTTCCCTGCTAGCCAGTACGACTCTGCACTATTAGCTATCAGTAAAGTTTGGGGCATTCCTGCCCCCAAATCTTAACTAACTTTGGTTGGAAGAGCCGCCAGGTTCTAGCGGCTCAATTCCGTAACAGATAGTACTGGAGTAAAGACATACCATTTTAGACCTCCCACGTAAAAAAGGGGCGATACATGAATTACGCTAAAATGCTTATAGCGAAAGATCCTAATATTAACATTACAAACATTAAGGTGATTACATCCTTTAAATTAATAATTACTCGTATTTAAAGTAGGTGCAATTAATAAGAAAACTGTAACGATAAAATCCACGTTACAAAGATATAAGAAAAAATACTAGAGAGTAATATATATATATATATATATATATATACCTTAAGCCTGACCAATATATGAGTATATTTCAATATTGAAGTTAAACCCCAAATTCAATAGATAATTATTCTTATTATAATATTTGGATTCCTATTTGTGATTTATTTTACATAATATAACCAATACTATAATTTAATGCATAAAGTATAACACGTACTTCTTTCTTTAGGCCATAAAAGAACTTTGACGTATTCAATGCAGTGTTCAGGAAGACGAGGTGTTTGAGCTATAGTGCACAAGGGAAAAGTTAACTGTAAAAGAAAAAAAAATTAAATCAAAATAAAAAGTATCCTTTATAACAAGATATTAAATAACTTACATACAAAACTCACAAAAAAGCTAAAGTATCCAAGAAAGAAAAAAAGTGCTTGATATGATTCATGATACAGCTAATACATAAAAATGCATTGTAGATATAATTCAAAAATTGTATATGCTTACTTGAGGGGGATACAAATCTAATGTGCAATCAATGCATGCGGTCATACCAGGTATCATAACACGAACATTGCCTTTAAAGCCCTCGGTGCCTCCATCAATCATAGGAATCACAGAACCCTCTTGATCACATTCTTCAACATTGATACCAACCTTAAAAATAAATAAATAGTTAGAAAAATTAAAATATAGGAAAAAAAGATAGTTTATGTAATTTATCATTCTAAATAAAATATTTCATTAGCTAAGACATATTAAACCTTACCCAATTATAATTAAAAGAGGATTTACCTTTACCCCATAATCTTTTCCTTAATCTTCACATAATCAATAATTCTCAGCAATAAATAAGCAATTAATATAATAAAGAATTGAGTAACAAGCTAGTACAACTTTGAAAAAACTGATAAATAAATAAAAAATAACCAGCCTATAAAAACTAAGAGCCAGAAGCTTACCAACATTCCATTTATCCAACGACGAGCAACTATTGAATCTAGGCCACAAACAATGATGTGAAATTCTAAGAGATGAAAAAAATATGAGTACTTTGATACCTATAATTATAAAACAATATAAAGATATATATCTATAAAATTACATAAACTAACATATATCTTCCACAGTTTTACTCCACTTTCCCCTTTATATGGTTGAAGATATAATCAACTCCAATTATATATATAATAGCCATTGTCTCTATATAGCACTTCCGGGCTGTACTCATCTTTCAATTGAAGCCCTCAGTAAACAAACAGCCGGTTAGGCTTAATTTCAATTTCAGATGAGGATCAGAATTTTTTCTTTCCTAAAAACTAATATCTTCTCCATCAAATCACGTTTGTTCAGCCTATATTTCTATAAAACATTCAGAACTAAAAAGAATTGGATGTTTTTAGCTGTATATTTAACAGTTTTTAAAAATCTGTTTACTTTTGCGATGAATTCTGAAAGTAAACAAACTTGAATGTGAATGAATAAGTATTCATATCGCGTAGTGAGCTGTAAAAATCTGGATGGCAGTCTACTACTCCAATGGCATGAAAAACTAAATAAATAAAAAATAATGAAAGGGTTTGCTTTTACAAGGTGTGGATTAAATGCAATATTGTTAGATAATTCGGGATATTTGTTAACTTTCGTATACTTTTTCCATTGTGACGTCATTATTAGTATTATGACGTCAAAATGACGGATTGGATGGCAGTCTACTACTCCAGTCGCATGAAAAACTAAATAAATAAAAAATAATGAAAGGGTTTGCTTTTACAAGGTATGGATTAAATGCAATATTGTTAGATAATTCGGGATATTTTTTAACTTTCATATGCTTTTTCCATTATGACGTCCTTATTAGTATTATTACATCAAAATGACGGGTTGGATGGCAGTCTACTACTCTAATTGCATGAAAAACTAAATAAATAAAAAATAATGAAAGGGTTTGCTTTTACAAGGTGTGGATTAAATGCAATATTATTAGATAACTCGGGATATTTTTTAACTTTCATATACTTTTTCCATTATGACGTCATTATTAGTATTATGACGTCAAAATGACGGGTTACCTTCTAGTTATAATATATTTAGTCTCATTTTAGATGGTTTAATACAGTGTTTCCCAACCTTTTTTGAGTTGTAACCACCTTTCAATGGTTTCCACTCGTCATGTGACCCCCCCTCCCCCCCCCCTGCATATATTCATTAAAAGTCATTTCAGATGTAAAGAAAAAAAATACACTTTCCATAATTTAAATTCCAACTAAATGTTTAATTTAAACAAAAATGAAACTTGTAAAAAATGGAGAACATGGAGAAATATTTATCCCTCAGTCAAAGGAGTGTAAAAGCAAGAACAGATCAGAACTTTAATAAATAATAAAAAAAATTTTAAAAAGCACCACCGTATTGATTCAGAATTATTTAAGTATAAAAATAGAAATCTCTTATCTAAACAAAATTGCTTTATTCTGTTGGCAAAACTACAATAGTAATGCCAAAAGTCACAGAACAGACTGAAGAAAGACAAACTGACATTTAGAATTTGAGTACTGTATGCAGTAAGTAACCACGATTTTCTTTTACCACCTAACAAAGGGGTCTGGGGTTGCCTCTTTGGTTGGCGAATCTGTATCATCAGTCAGGCGTCCAGATCCATACTAATTACACAAACAAGTACATAACCCTCAAGTGCATATTCAGGAATTGTTATGTAGCAACTGGTCTTCAGGTCCACAACACTGTTTAAGCTAATGCTGAGGTCAGTTTTATATTTTAGATTACCACCAAACAAAGGCAGTAGATTTCTAACAAACTAGGTATGTACTTTTAAGGGAACTTTTACCTTTAAAAAACATCTCTGCCTTACAGTTTCATAGTAAATAGATACTGACAAATCTTTCTGTGAAATTTGTTAGAAAATTATTTTAATTGAATAAAACTGTGGTGATCCCCCAGAAAACACTTTGCGATCCCCCTGGGGGTCGCGACCCACAGGCTGGGAACTACTGGTTTTAATATCTTCTAAATATAAACTGATGACTACTCTGAATTCAACATTAGTCAATTTTTTTATCAACTTATATAAGAACAAAGTATAACTTTATATCTTTTGGTTCTTATATTTTCTAAACATGAAAAGAAATCAAACACTGTAAAAAAGTAAATTTTCTACATATCTTTTCACAAGAGCAAATACTTTACAACTTTTAAGCTAATGGGAATGATCTTGTATATGTCAATTTTCTATCAAACAAAATTGGTAATGTTTTTAAAAAAAATAAGCATTTTTGAAAAATAAATAAATAAATAAATATACTTACTTCTGTAAAATGATTCATCATAATCTTGAATTTTCTTAAAATGACTTAACTCCAGTTAAAGGTTTTAGAAAATACACACACCAAAAAAAAAAAAAGTTTTTGTGGATTTTTTCCATATTTTTGAGCAAACTTTTTGCAAAAGCAAAATGTTTTCATTAAGCAAAAACTCTGTGAATTTATGTGAAAGATTAACAAAAATTCAATTAGCACAAAAATATAAAATAACTACCAGAAACTGGAAACTACAACTGATCCATTAGACAATGTAATGATATTTGAAATAAGTGAAACACAGATTTAAACTCTCCCAACATAATATCCTATCAAGGTAGTATTTCTCAAACAGCAGTAACAAATTATCATCAAAACAAGAATTTTCCACATTATCTGTGATAATATAAGCAATACTAACCATAATATATATATATATATATATATATATATATATATATATATATATATATATATATATGATTAAATTTGAAACTTGAATAAAATTTATTAAAATTGAATCAAGACATGTCAGTAAAGCAATAGAAATGAAAAATATTTCACTTAAAATAAATGGTGCAGAGCTTACTTCTGACATCTGTGACAAATGAAAATGAAAGATTTTTAATAAAAAATATTTCACATCCTTCTTTTATTCAATACTAACTAAAATTTTTCATTAAAATAAAACTCATGCAAAGAGGAGAAAATGAATGTCTGAAATAATTATTAACCCTCTCATTAGGAATCTGTTCCATTACATTCTTGTCCATTGCAACTAATGGAATCGATTCCCCAGAGGAATTGGTCCCATTAGTTGCATATGTCAATTATTAAAGAACATAAATGAAAATTATGTAAAAATATATATGTAAGTACAAAAAACTTCAAAATTCAGATGAAAAGGATACGGGATCACATTGCAACCTTCAATACGTTTATTTATGTGAGCTGCAGCTACTTCAGCTTTGGGTTTACCAACATCGCTAGCTCTAAAATTTAATAAATCTATTAGTCTTGTAATATTTTGAAAGTCAAAATTATACATAAATTTATTCCATTACATTTCATCCCATTAGTTACACATGTCAATTATTAGAGTACATAAATTAAAATTATGTATACAAAACTTTATTTAAATGTATGTACTTACATAAAAAATAAATATAAATGTATACTAAATAAATAAATAAAACTCTCTACCAGATCTGAACTTACTATCTCATCTATTTTTAACAATTATAGACTGCAATTATATTTGCCATCTACAACTGTTATTATGAACTGTTATATTATGAATATATATTTATTCTAGAGTAATTTTTAAAAAACTTTAAAAGTTTGGGGGTAGCTGCTTCACAATTCTTAAACATGCTTATCATCTGTATGATTCTGAACATAAAATAATTTGAAAGATTTTCAGCAATTCAAAATCCAGACATAAATATTCAGGATACATATCAAAGACTGCTTAAAAAGCTCAATTATTTTCAATCAGACAATATATTTAGTAGCAAATGGCAACCCAGATTAAAATGATTTTAAATACATTCATATTGAAAAAAATATTTTTTTAATTATTAGAACTATTACATTTTATAAAAAATTTATATTTGGCCAACATAAATAAGAAATATTAGTTATAGATAATTAATAAATAATAAATGTGAATTCACCAGCCAGTTTTATAAAGGTTGATCAAAATAAAATGGGCCAAGAGCTAAGAAAAAAAAAAGTGAAATGTGGCAGCCACGTATAACTGAAAAGAAAAGTAAAAACCCTGGCTACAGTGTGCACACACTAATGGCTTTCATTATAACATAACAAACTATAAATTAATAGAAACACTGCAAGGTAATGGCTAATTCAACAAAGAATAAAACAAAAAATAGAGAGGGTATCCTACATTCTGACTGCTAAGGAAATAAAAAGTTAGAAATCCACATCAGAATGAGAAATTTTAATAGGGACAATTACATTTTACACTCTTGCACTAATAGTTGAAGCAAGAGAATTAAAGGACAAACTTTGCTTTGAGATGAATCTTAGCTGAGATAAACAAGTTGCAGGGTGGCTGACGCACAGTCTATTTTGACAGTCTCATCTGTATAAACTTTACTCTGCCGCATCAAAAAAAAAAAGTTATGATAGTGTCAAAGACTTAGATACAAAAATTTGGTGTACAAGAAAATCAGTTCCTAGTTTAGCACTGGAACATGTGATCAAGAAAGTAGGAACACTATTGGAGACTGCTGGAAAAAGGTTACAACAGCTACGTAATAAATTTACCATTTAGTATCACAGCTCAAGAAGAGTATCAATCTACAGTCACCTCAAAATTAGTTTGCCAATTATGAGACTATGCATTATAGATCATTTGGATCAAGACAAAATGCATAAAGCATGCCAAAGAGGGGTGCAATTTAGATAATTTTCACTGAATCTAACCTTAAACATAACTGTACACCTTGTTAAAGAAATTTAATGTTTTTATTTCCTTTTAAATTCTTTGCACTGTATGAATTTTACTTTAAATATTTAAATTCTAGTGTTTTCTTACAGTAGTTGCTGAATTATTTCCCCTTTGTCATTCCTCTTGACAAAGTACTGTGGTGCTCTGTGATACTCAGAGCCATTGACCCTCAAGAGAACCAATAATTTCACAAGTAAAATGCTTTTAATATTTTTAAAGACATTATTTTTGGCTACTAATCACAATCAATAGATCAGGGCTCAAAAACAATAGATAAAAGGCAAGAATAGCAAGAATAAAGTTTCTTTGTAAAATGTCTGAAAATATTGTTCTAAAAAAACAAATATAACAGCAATTAATCAACAAAAAAAATGTGGTAATAAAAAATATTTCAAGATAGTTTGTTACAGAGAGGTATACAAAACAGCCAAATTTTTTAAATCAAAAACATCAACTTAAATGCATATGAATTTCTTACTCAAAGGGGAAAATATACAAACCTGAAAAGAAATTGCCTGTTTAGATTTGAAACTTCAATAATATCCATATCAATCACTTCCAGATTTCTGAATCCCATTAGAGCCTAAAAATTTCAATAAAAAATAAATATTGCTTTCACTGTATTATTTTAGATACTAATTTTATAGAAAAATTTGTCAACAGTTATTAGATAAAACATGTCTAAACGAATAGTTCTAAGTTAAAATTTTATAATTACTGAACTACTCATTTGAGAAGTTGAAATTATAAAATTTTAACATATTACTCATATGAGTAGTTGAATAAACATGCAAAGTTACAATAATTTCTTTTTGTTTGTTTGTTTGTTTCAGACTGGAGTTATTCCTAAGCCTGCTCTTTCAAAAAATTTGGTAGAATCAAAATTTTAAATAATCTTTGTAACACTTGATTTCCCCCAATGCTCTTTTAAGTCATATATTTAAAGAATGTTCATTAATTTTGCAAACTTAGCACGATCATCATAATGATAATAAATATTCTCAAATATAAGTGGTAATTTTCATCAAGAAGCCTCATCGTATGAAAACATCTATCTAGTAAAGCTGAATTTGTTAATTCAATGATAGCTATGAAGATTACAAAAGATTAAAATACTTTTTTATACACTAGATTAATAGATTACCCATTGTTTTTTGCAGCACATAATATAAAACATACTCTACCAATTTAAATGGAGTATATAAAACGATTATTTCTAAAAAATTGTTACTAGTAATTTCAGTTAAGACCAATATCTTACCAAGTTTTTTAATAATTCACATCCAAGGCCACCAGCTCCAATGACAAGAACTTTACATACATCTTGTAGAAAATTTAAATTCTATAAAGAAATTTTAAACAATTTTAAATACTAAGCAAACAAATATTACAAACAAATTATTAATCATGTAAGAAAAATGAGTTAATTAATAAATATATATTACAAAATGAGTGTATCATTTTGAAAACTGAACAGCTTAGAAATAAGAAGATATTTTAGAACATGACAATGGTAAAATTTTTAATAAATATCTAAAAAAAAAACTTAGAACCATAGAAATAGAGAGCAGAAATAAGAAACTCAGAATCACATAATGTGTTATTAGCATAAAATGAAATAAATGAATAAATACAAAGCACATAAATATGACACTAACTAAAATATATAAAAGTATGAATTACATAAAATTCATTGAAATCAAAGTACAATTCAAATAAGCCTTTGATTCATTCAAATAAGTCTTTGTAAATTATCACTGATAATGAATGATTATGCTCCTTCTCCTTTGTACCCCGATTCAACAAAATACCACCTGTAAGTCACTATCATATTTTCATTCAAGGATGTTAAGACCTATCTATCTAACACAACTATATCAAACACAAACATGGATGGAAGAAAAACAAATTAAACTTTTAAGCTAACAAATCCTAGACATATTACAGAACTATATTATAATTTTATTTTGGATAATAAAGATGCATCTAATGAGAGCAACTTATTCATAAATAAAAAAATTTCAACTTTTAGATGATACTTAAAGTTGAATTGAAATATGTAGAAATTTAGTCATGAATATCAAGCTGCATTCTCGATAGCTATTTTCTAGTATTCATACAATTCTTTTATATCATGATAGAAAATTTCCCAGTGGCATAAATGTCTTAAATTATATCAAAATAATATTTTTTAATCTACACCTATCTATTACATAAAATGACTCAAAATTCTTATTTAAAATAAAGCATACCAAGATTGGTATGATTTAATAAGTAATATTAATCGCTAAAATGCAGTAGATATCGCATTATTAATATTTTGTTTTCCTAATGATACGTCTATAGTGAGTCACCCAACATATTGTGTTGCCTCTAAAATATTCATGAGTACCTCTGGGCCAGGATTAAACTGTTCATGAGCAAATGGTCCATTACGTTCCAGAATTTTCTTTAGGTGATTCCACCGATCAGGCCAATCCATAACAGGAGATTTCTGTTAGTTCTAAAAGTAAAAAGATTCATATTGAGTTTAATCTGTTAAAGCTTACAATTATGCACTGTGAAAGAGCCGAAAGTTCAAATACAGCATTAAATTAAATTTGCGTTTTCACAACGATGTATCGCAAATTTATTTCTTGTACAACAAAAGATAGGTTTTTTTTTTAATTAAATAAAGGTCAGAAGAAAGTTAAATAAAGTTACAAAGGCTGAAACCTTCTGATTTCTTGTGTAATCACAGGTAACTCAATTGGAAAATGTAACATCCTTTTATTCTTCTGAACAAATGCTGAATTTCTCCTCCCCCACAGCAACTGTATACAAATTTTCATTTTTAAGTTATTCATTTTTGTCAAATTATGCATTCTAAAAGTACAAATACGAGATAACGTTAAATTTCCGTTTTCACAACGATGTATCGCAAATTTACTTCTTGTACAACAAAAGATAGGGTTTTTTTTATTAAATAAAGGTTAGAAAAAAGTTAAATAACAACATAATAAAGGCTGAAACTTTTCTTTTTTCTCGAGTAATCAAAGATAACTCAATTGGAAAATGAAACATCCTTTTATTCTTCTGAATAAATGTTATAATTCTCCTCCCACACATCAAAATGTATAGAAATTTTCATTCCAAATTTTAAGTGTTGTAATGTAAATGTATCATTAACAGTCCAATCAGTTATGGCAAAAGAGCAACAATTCAAATTCATACCTCACGATCTCAGGTTTGATCGGGATTGTTGTTTACGGATTTTACTGCCGGTTGAGGGAAATGCTGCCGCACTGCTGTCAGAAAAGTTTACCTTTTGCAGGTATAAGACGAAAAACAAAATTTAGTTTAAAATTTTTGATTTTCAACTTTAAAGCACTGAAATCAAAAGATTAAGAAAATAAATGGAAGCATGATAAATTTTCAGCAATTGTTATAGAGCTACGAAAACATCACTTTTTGTAGTAGAGAAGACTGATCCTTCAGTTTCGTTTTCGAAGGCAGAGAAGTACCAATGATGAATTGCTATTCCTGACAAATTATATTTCCCAGGAATTTCATTAAAAACTATCAACTGTTGTGGTTCGCCTAGATTCTGAAGCCGCATTTGATAAAATCCTGCATGCGACAATCTTGCTGCAGGGCATGAAATTGATCACAAGGGTTAAAATGTTACAATACCAGGCCAAATTCTTGAAAGGTATCACAAAAAATATATGCACCCAGAAGAAATCGAGCTACTATCACGAAACTTGGCAGGAATGTAGTCTGGTAAGAGATATGCAAATGATTAAAATTTCGACACCAATGAGACAAGGGTAAGCGCGCTATGCGCATATGAAATGCGCAGCTGAGAAAGTTTAAAAGCATAATTGCTCGTGCCATAGGGTTATTCAAACAAATCTGTCGACTTGGATGGACGGTATTGTGACTAGAGATGCCTCTGAGACGTAACCGGCGACAGTACGAACAATTGTCGGACTTTGAGAGGGGGCGTATAGTAGACCTCAGAGAAACAGGTTTGTCGAACCGTATTGGC
Organism: Dolomedes plantarius; assembly: GCA_907164885.2. Classification (NCBI taxonomy): domain Eukaryota; kingdom Metazoa; phylum Arthropoda; class Arachnida; order Araneae; family Dolomedidae; genus Dolomedes; species Dolomedes plantarius. The sequence goes on along the minus strand of OU015491.1, from coordinate 44,109,830 downwards.
CGCCACCTCGGTCGGAGCGATAAGGTAGTTGCTCGGTGTTGGCAACAATAGATCACGGAAGGAATAGTCTACCGTCGCCAGGGCCCGATTTAGAAAATTCTTGACTATAGGCACAACTCGAGATGGGGGGCCCCCTAACACTGATGTGGACGTAAAATTTCCAAAATTGACACACAAAAGAAATAATCATGAATCATTGTGAAAGTATCATTTTACCAAGAATTGGCTATTTGAAGTGTAGAAGCATAGAACATTATCAAATAACAAAAAGCAATACAACATATTAACTTCATCATTAAAACACCAGTACAATGCAACCAGAAAAACTTATTAATCCCTTATATACACTATAACATACATATGATGAACCAATCAATCAAATTTGAAAGGATATATTAAAAAAATTGCTATTAAAAAGGTTAAAAAATTGAATTGGGAATTATTTTTCTTTTAAAATAAAATTTTTTAGGGGGCCCCTAGGCCCGGGCCTACTGGGCCTAATGGAAAATCAGGGCCTGACCGTCGCAGAGGGTCAGGGCGTCCCAGGAACACAAATGCTCGCGAGGATCACGCAATCATAATAGCGGCCACGTCCGCACCAACAACGTCGCTAGATTCGGTTCGACGCCATTTACCACCTTCCAGACATCCGGTGATATCAAGGAAAACCATTCGGAGACGACTGGCCGACGCAGGTATAAGGAACCGACGTCCATTAAGACGCCTACCAGTGACCCCACATCATAGGCAGTGTCGATTGGATTTTTGCCGACCTCGGGGAAGCTGGAGTGTGACAGACTGATGACCAGCGCATACGCGTGTGGAGGCGGCCAGGCCACCGGTTCGATCCGGCATTTGTTGTCGAGAGGCATACGGCGATTACACAAGGTGTGACAGTGTGGGGAGCGATTGGTTGGGACACACGATCACCTCTAGTCGTCCTTCAACGCACTTTGACGACACGCAGTTACATGGACGAGATTTTAACGCCAGTTGTACTGCCTATGATATTATGTCTCCCAGGTGCCATTTATCAGCAAGACAACGCTCGTCCACATACTGCGCGACTCTCCCAACAATGTCTCCAAGGATATGACGTATTCCCATGGCCTGCCAGGTCACCAGACCTCTCGCCAATACAGCACGTCTGGGACGTGATTGGAAGGCAACTGCAGCCGTCCCGGAATACTGGTGAATTAACCGCCCAGTTGCAAAGATTATGGCATGATCTTCCGCAGGCGGTCATAGGTGACCTCATTGATTCGATGCCACGCCGTCTTTCGGCATATATAGCTGCCAGAGGTGGATTTACTACTTACTGATTTGTAACCTTTTTCATGCCATATCTTCTTAATAAAACGGTCTGTTCTGAATTTGTAATCATTTGCTTATCTCCTCATACACTACATATATGTTAAGTTTCGTGATAGTAGCTCGTTTCCTCCTGGGTGCGTATATTTTTTTTGTAACAGAGCGTATATTTAACCAGTGACAAACCTCCAAATGATTAGCAATGAAATTTTTAACGCCTATGATTGGTTTAGTTCCGTCTCAGCGTCATCTTTCCTTTTACGCTTCTGCTACCGGACTCCTATGTGAACAGGCCCTGATTGTAATTCCGCTGGAGCGGAATTACAATTAAAGAAAGACAGGCGGGTATTATTACATACCTTTAAACGCTACTTCTAGAATGGACGCAGAATTGCTGGCCTTAAATGCGGTTCTTATTTGCTGCAAAAAGCAAAACGTAAACAAATCCTCATTGACTCGCGATCTGCCATGCAGACGTTAAGGAAACTTGAACCAGGAGACTACTCGTTCCGCATTAAAGAGCTGATATTGATAATCTCGAATAGGAAGGGAGAGGGCAAGCGAATTGTTTTTCAATTGATTCCAGCCCACTGCGGAATAACACAAGTAATGAACGGGCGGACGAATTAGCTAACCTGAACGCCAGTATGGGTGCGTTGCAGCCTCTTTAGAGATCTTTGACGGGATGCAAGATAAGGCCATCCCAACGGGCGGAGGTGCCTTTGTTTTTCCTAGTGAAATGAACAACACTCAAGATGAAGAGCGGATTCCGAAGTACGTGTAATGAGAAGCAAGCAATAAATTAGTGCGGCTTTGGCTTTAGTACGTACTATTAGGCACCACAAGTATTTTCTGGCGCTACCACAATTTAGATAGAGAACACCCTGTTACGGTTCATTTAGAACCCTCAAACTTGTCATTTAGGGATATTTGAACGTTTGCTTGTAATATGTAATAGTTGGAAGTTATGTCTGTTGTTGTGCTACAATTAAGGAATTGTATTGGTCTTGTTCAACACTCCTCGCAGTGGTTATGTGTTTAAATTTGTAATTTAATGTAAGAAGTACTTGTTATTGTGTGCGAAATTGCGCTTAAGTTAAAATAATAATAATAATAATAAATTGTAAGGTGGCTGATATGTACTGTTGGCTGACTGGTGAGTAGTTAAAATTTAAAATTTTTATGTTTAAAGGTAAATGTTCTTGTATTCCATTTCCCCCTTAAAACTATGTAAATTCTTTCTTTGGTACTCTTCTTTCTGTTGCTAAGCAGTAATTCAATACGTACTTGTGCGCCTTTTCTAGTCTCTCACATTCGCAGGGCCCTCGTTATAGGGGTGAAGCAGAGATCTCTGTAACAGATCTTTGGAATGTTGATGACTCCCCCAGCGCTGGCTTGACGGACCGTCCGCCTCTCCCGCGGAAGTATATAGTGTTTGTGAACGGCGGGGTCCGCCGTGCAAAAAAAAAATTAAAAAAAAAAAATTAAGTCATTGAATAAAATCTAACCAATGACCAAGAAATAATTCAAGGAAAAAATAATTTGGCATTTAACTTCCACAATTATGGAAGAATATCAGCGTTCGAAATATCATCTGGCCTCAGTGCTCGGCGCGAGGTTTCACTCTTTTACGTGTATCCCTTGATACAGCTCAGGCGAAGCGGAGGTGAAGAAAAGTTTTGCTCCTGAGGGGTAATCGGGCTGGGAGAATCAGACGGGTTCTCCGGGAGCTCCATAGAACATCGTCACCCTTTTTGCCGTCCTAGATGCCGGGCTTCACCACTTGGAATCCATGAAGAATGCTTGCTCCGAAAGATCCTGAGAGGCCTTAGTCTACGGGGCATGCCCTTACTTCTTTGAGCTCTCCTATGGTGCCTTTCCTTCCTTTTTCTCCCCCTTTTTTATATAGCTTAAAATCAACTTAGGTAATAAGCATTTTTTAAATATTTATTATGAGCTCATATAAAGTGTTAAATAGCTACAGGTCACCAGCCACCCATTCTTATGTAATATGTGAGTGTAACCATTGTGATTAATGTATTTATAGGTGTATATATATATATATATATATAAGGAAATGGATAAGTGTAGTTTTAATTTATGATGAGGATGGTCTTAAGGGTAGTAATTATTGTAACGTTAAATCCTGTAATGTCTGAATAAAATATTGTTATGTTTAAAATATAATTGTCTAGCCTTTTTTTTTGGTCACTTGAATTTAAGTGTTATTTTTCATCTTCCCTCAGTTTAATTCTATTGCAGCAAGTTTTATTTCTGTTTTTGGGGTCAATTTTAGGTCGTCTCCTTTGAGGGGAAGTCATTTTCTGTAAACTTCTTTAATTTAATTTAATCTTGTTTATGGTCATAACAACCCCCCCCCCCTTCAGTGATGACAGTTATTGGGCTCGTACCCTCCTTCCACCCCTACAAACAACACGGGGGGTAGGGCGGCGACAAATTTAACAAGCTCATACCTGGCTTACATAGAAATCATTCAGTGGAACTTGTCAAGATTCGAACCGGACACATCCTCAGTGCTGAATACCAACGCGCTAACTACTAGGTTGATCCCAGGCCCAATTTTAATGTCTATCTGCATGATAAGTATGTTTTTTCTTGAGAGAGAAAAATAAACGGAGTTTCTGAAAAATTTGCAGAATAAGAAAAATCTCATCAAGAGAGAAAGTTAAATCCGTGGCTATTTCACCATAAAATATTGCATGGCATCCTGAGAAGATAATAGAAAAAAGCAAAATATTCACCACTCACCATTTCTCAGGGAAAGGAGAAAGTAAGATGGAGATTTCTTTTTCTCCAGGTACGGTTCTTTACCGAATCAAAACATCTGGTGAACAACCAATGATGTTCTAGTGATCTGTAAGGAATCTGCCATCTATACCATTGGAGCTTATGAGAGAGAAGAAACTTAATTTTATTAGCCTCAGAATGATCCTCAAGCATTTCAGTACTATCCTTGAAGTTTCTGCTTAAGTTTAGAACAAGTGGGCTTTGGAACTGGCAAGGAATCTATTTCCGGAAGCCCTAGTCATTACATCAGGCTTGGTTTGTTAAATTGGAAGTATGCACATTTCAAACACACAATGCCATCATCTGGAAACAAATGGAGTCACCGCCCACTTGGCATAGTGGATAACGTTTTCACCTTCTACACTGTGGGATTTGGTTCTATTCCGGAGTAAGGCTTGTTTGTCATCTTAGGGGAAAAAGTCTTTCCCCTGAAATAGGTCTTGAAAGAGAAACTGTGAAAATAACAGTCCATCATCTGTGTAAAAATAAATTATCTCTGAGTCTGTGTATTTCTTTCTGTAAATTGTCTTCTCTCTCTTCATATGTATTCTGGACCTTATCTACTGAGGCCCCAAGTGCAACAACAACAGCAAATAGAGTCACGGTAGCTTGAGGAACATAATGGTGATGCATCCTGTTGGCCATAGTCATCTTAAATGTTATATTTAAACCAAGTAATGTTGACACCCTTTCCCTAAAAAATACTATTAATGACATCTTAAAAGCCATGATACAAAGCAAAATTTGCTTTTCTTACATATTTCTATCATTTACTTCCATATCACTCAACATATGGCGGTGCACATAAAAACTTTGGAAAATGTTGAATCAACTAAAACTGAAAAAATGTACCAAGTTACACAGAATGTTTGTTAAAAAATTATTTTATTTTTTTACTTGTGTTTTATTTATTTATTTTTGTTCCTTCGAACATAAAGTTTTGACAAAATATAAGATGTACATTGATTACATTTTGTGTAATCTTTCAAATGAAAGTTTGACAAAAATAACTATATACAAGTATTGCTCATTTCATAAAAAGAGCAAGGGTAACAAATAAACTTATAAAAACATAATTTTTACAAATTATAAAAAAAATTTTAAAAGTTGTGACAATGTTCGTTCATATCAGAAATGTAAACAAAAAAGTAAAAATTGACAAGCTAAGTATATATATATATATATATATATATATATATATTGATTGTTTTATTAAAGTATTACTTCAATATGAAATATAAGTTACTTTCAACACAAGTTTAAAAACTGTAAATAAAGTACATATTACACATTCAATAACTAACATATACGTATATATAAGCAAGTATAAAAAAGGAAATATGATAATAATTTAAGACACATTTGAAAAGGATATTAAAAATTGTAAATATGACATTTTTTTGTTTCATTCATAAGCAAACATTCTTAAATAAAACAACAGAGCACATTTGTTCCATTAAAAGATATTTTAATATGTTAATCCTACCCCAAGCTTTTTCATAAATATGCAACAAAGAATAACATATCATGAAAGTCAATGCATTAAATGTTTTGAATACAGAAATGTTCCAGTGCCAAAGAACATTTTACAGAAAGTTATTTTGTAATCTTTTTCTATTAAACATAATGATTTACCTGGTTTTAAGAGATTCAGTACTTAACAGGCAGGGGGAAAATAAAAAAATTAAAAATATATATATATATATATATATATATATATATATATATATATATAACATTTTCTCCCAAGTATGTGTATATATATATATATATACATAGATACACACATGTGTTGTGTGTACATATAGCAATTAAAAATAGTCACATTTATTATAAAGATTAATAACTAAAAAACTACACAGTTACACATTAAAAAAATTGCCAATATACTAAGTAACAACAGCATTTACTTAAACTGCATTTTATAAATTAAAATATTCTAAAATACATTGAGGCAGGGCACAATAAACAAGAAAATAATAAAAAATTTCAATATTTTAAAATAAGTCCGTTACAAAGAACAAATTATACATGAAAAAAAATTCAATTTTAATCATTGATATTTTGAACTTTTTTGCTATTGTAAAAAGTAGCATATGTTCACCAAAGACAGTACACTATAATTTAAAAACATGCAACTAGAAATTCAAGGGAAAAATCATAAAAAAGAACACATCACTGATTTTTAAATGGCAAGAAAGAAGTTTTTATAAAACATATAAATAGCTATGAGGACCCACAATGTGGTACCCCAGAGGTCTTGAAACAATTCGTACATGTGAGTAGGTTCCGATGCCCAGTTCCAAGGAAACATATTGTGAGTGATTTCATGACCGACATATAGCATTATTGAGTTCATGCCTGGAAAAGAAATTCAAAGAAACATTCATAAAAAGTATTTGGATTATTTTAAGTATGAGTACATAATGGGAGATAGGATACCCACAACCATGGTTGACTGTTAATTCATATTTTTTTCAAAAATTTTGATGCTGAACAAATCAAGTGATTGATATATATTACAACTGACAAATAATATCATTGCATGCTTTTGATGAAGCACTTCATTCATATTAGTTATTTCATTTCCCAGGTTTGTCCACAAGATTTTCAAGCAATTAGTCCATTGATCATTTTGATACCTGTGAGGCTATTGAATAACTGAAGTACTTTGAAGAGAAGATAATAATTGATGATCTACAGCATCAATAACCTATGTTTATTTAAATATAAATTTTAAAATTCAGCCACTAATTTATATGCAAAAATTTTTAATCTTTATTAACTTTTTATGTTAATGTCCAGCTTCAGAATAAAATTTTAATTGATGGTTTTAAACTCAGAGAAAATAGTATTTCAAAGCTAAAGGAAAGCAGTCTGGATTTGTTTTACTTAAACAGAAAAAGAAATTATTTAATAATGATGCTGTTAAAGAATGCAACAACTAGAAAAGAGCATCTTCTTAAATTTTAAATATTAACCCAAAATTCTACAATATAATCACAATTTGCTATTTCTAATGATATATGCAGTAATGGAATTTCAATATATTTACCTGCATAAAAGAATGGTGCTCCATTCCACCACTGCTTCACATCTATCACGATGTAGCAAACTGACATTAGAGCGAATGCTAAACTTCCAGTAGCCATTATAAAAGAAACAGACCTATAAAACATTTTATGAAAAAATAAATAAAAAATCCACCTGAAAATTACTTTAGAAGGTAAGTAAAGATTTGTATATTAAATTAACCTTTTATCTAATAAATAACTATTGAATTAAATACTGTGAGAACCATTGTTTATTTTAAAGGCTCAGTTTATTTTTTTAAAAACTATATCATTCAAATTTAGAAGAGTATATACTATTATATATTATTGAACATTTGTTCAATAATATATAATAGTATAATAGTATATATATATAATAGTATATATAATAGCATTTGAGGAATATTTGTTCAAAATTTATCTTTATTCTGAACATTGATGTTCAGTAAAGGAATCGGGAAGTTTATTAACATTGATGAAGTGATAGGAAACAGTGTATATCTGATTCTTTCTTTTGAGAAAGATAATAAGTTCATATAAATCCTGATTTCCCTAGAAACTTTCATTTTTTCTTGTTATAAGATGCATTTTTTTTTAATCACGAGCATAAATAATAACATTATTCTACCTAACTCTTTAATGGTTAAATGGGAAATGGCTGATTTTTTTTTCAAACATGAATTATGTTATAGAAAGGTATGAAGAAAATAAGTAAAGAAAGCATTTTTATGATTGAAAAAATGATAAAATTGTAAAATTATTTGAATTAATGCTATATCATCAGTGTTACAAAATATTATGAAAATTAAAGACAAGAGGCAAATCAGAAAAATCTTGTTTAACTGTACCATAAATTTTTGTTCACAGGAATAATCCCATCATTCTTTGAACACAAACATAAAATTGCAGCAATAGCACCCTACAGTAAAAAATAAAGTAAACATTAATTTCTTGACTACTTAATTACTAAAAACAAAATGAAGGAGCTTTCCACATAACAACTATTTCATAACTATAATGTAATATGATAAGAGGATTTCTTGTTACTGTTCACACTGCATATAAGCTCTTTTTAAATATATATTTGAAATTCAAAAATGCTACATAAAAAAAAATAACAGGAAACTTTCATTGAGTAATAATAATATAAGAATTAATAATGACTAAACATTGGCACACTTCAGGTTACAGTTAAATTACTTGAAGCATCTGAAATATGTAGCATTGATTTCTCTCTCATAACAAATATTTATCTTATACAAATTAACTTCACTTAGATGTTCTTATCCTTAATCCATTTTCACATTTTTTCCTCTTTTCGACTAAAAAAAATTCCCAGCACAAAATGAATGATAGTATCAAATCAAATGATAGATCATGGGACAGAAGACATCTTCTTTTATGTGCTATGGTGTGAGTGATATCTACATCTATTCTCAGTTAACCTTTAGCTTAAGGGGTCCCCTTTTCCCGATTCCCTCTTTAGAATGGGAAATTTCATACCCCCTTAGTAAGAATGGCTATTAAGGGTTTTTTATATATATATAGATATATGTGTATATGTATATATATATATATATATATATATATATATATATATATATATATATACAGTAGATTCCGGTTAATTGGACCACAACAGGATACGATCATTTTGGTCCTAATAACCAGCTGATCCGATTAAACAAACATGCCTTATGTTACAAAACAGGATTTGGTCCAAATAAGTGGCTGGTCTGATTAACCTGTGGTCCAATTAACCGGAATCGACTGTGAATATATATATATATATATATATATATATATATATATATATATATATATATATTCATGGGACATTCCCGTATTCTTTGGATACATGCTATCCCACCCAGAAAAGGAAAAGGTTAAAATACATTATCTCATTGTTGCAGGCCCGAGGTAGTCAAGTGGTAGCATGTTGGCTTTTGGTGCTGAGGTTGCTCTATTAAAATCCTGACAAGCAATATTAAATATCTTAATGTCTAGGATGGATATGGGCACATTAAATCCATAGGATAGATAGTCCCTCCCTGAGGTCACGGAGGGTAAAATCCCTCCGGATGTTGCCCTTAGGGATGCTCGCTTAAAATTAAGGTGGCACCTAACTACTAAGGACTCCAACCCTTGTGGTTTTATTGTAAGCCAGAGCCACATTCCTCAGCCTGGAAAGCCTATACGGACCTGGTCTCAAACACTTCTGGGCAGGGGGTATCAGCAACAACAGCAGCAACAACAACAACAACAACAACAACAACAACAACAACAACAACAACAACAACAACTTCCTTCTTTCAGATTTCACAAAATTATTAGACAACCCATAATCAATTTTCATGCTCAATTTATTCTTATGAAATCTCCCTTTGGAATTGATTATTAAAATTTGTTAAACAGAGGTCTTTACTCACAACATTCAGACATTGGAAGGTGGTAACATTAGAAACAAAAAGGGAAAAATTCAAAAGGAATATCCCTTATGAATATGGAAATAAAAGCTTGTATAATAAAAGCTTATATGTCCATAGTAATTTTTAATAATAGAATCACAATTAAGTAAAGCTGAAAATTTGGTAGAGCATTTACAACATTAGATACTTTATTGCTTAACTTTAAAACAAAAATTATAACTGCATAAAAGTATCTTTTAAGTATTACTAATGAAAACAAATAATTATAACAAAAGAAACAAAGAGAGCATATCACTCAAAAGAAAATTAACAACAATTACTTAAATAACTCAAATTCTTAAAAAAAGTTATTCATCAATTTACAACAAATAAACAAGAAGATAAAGTTAAAACCACTTAAAAAAGGCGTATTATACTTATATAGGTTAATATAAGTATTTTTTTAACTTAATATTTTTTTACAGAGGATTGTGAAACTGAAATATGTTAATACGTACAGTTAAAATTGACCAAACCATCCAACGAATCAGACGACTTTTTGAATCTTTATATGCAAGCAAAATTTTTCCAGCCTACAAAATATTTCATAAATTTAAAATTGATAAACTTATTGAAAATTATTTATACCATCAAAAAAATTCCGCAGACAAACAGACTAAAACACAAAAGTAATTTAATTTTTTATGTTAAATATCCATGAAGTATTAATCCAAATTATTACAACAAATTCAACACAAAATAATAATATAATACAAATATATATAGCATATAATTTTATTTTATTATAATGAAAGAAGCAACTCATTAATAACTCTTTCCTTGACAGACAATTTCCCTGCAATAATTTATTTTCAAACGTGAGTTACTAAATCTTAGAATTGGGTTTTTTAAAAGAGTTTCAATTTCTCTTATTCTAGGTAATTTTTAAAGAACATTTTCAAGCTTTAAAAAGCTTTCTAGGATCTTTAGCTTTTAAAGCTAAAGATCCTAGCTTTAAAAGCTAAGATAGCTTTTCTCCATCTTCATTTGTCATAAAAAAAAGTTAATAAATTCCCGATTTTTATTTCATCTTTTCATAGGAATTCATAGGAATTTCATCATAGGAATAATTACTTAAATTTTTTGAAATTATATTGCTGCTTTTAATTAATTTGCTATTCATTAAAATATTTTCTCTTTGGAAGATTCGGAAGAAGATTCATAACAGACAACTTGACCAAATAGTTCATAGGGTTACTTTAAAAAATAGAACATTTTCCCATTATTTCATGTGAAAATTTGTAAATACAGAGATACGGTTCACACATTTTTTAGACGATGTATATTGTATTCACAAAACTAAATTACATAAAATTCTTGTGTTTTAAATGTTCTATTTGACATCCCTTATTCTGAACTATCTTTCGACACCGCAATTTCCAGGATAATGCCTTTTGAAGTGTCAGAGGAGGTATTCTATCCCATTCCTCCTGAACAGCTTTCCAGAGTCCTGTAAGGGTTTTGGGACAACGTTTGGATAATGCAGATTTTAAAAGTCCGAAAGCACAAAAATCCATAGGTGATACATCGGGAGATTTAGTAGGGATATCAGTGAAGGGTCTTCAATGATAACTATACCAGTTTTTTGTTCCATTTCTTTTAGGAAATTTACAGTGGATTTTGATGTGTGACTGCTAGCTTTGTCCTGATGGAGTCTCACAGATTGATGGAACTGTGGGTAAAGTGATGGTATTTCATTCAGAAAAATTGGCGATAAAATGTTCCTGATAGTATTTGGAGTTAATCTTGACATTTTTTTCCACTCTCTTTATTTTTAACTTGCCATTATAAGAAAAACCAGCAACAATCATGAATCCCTTAGAAAAACTTTCTTTTGATTGTTTGAACCATGTACTTAAATTTTTTTCTCCCCTTTTATGATAATAAATGGCTCTTTTTTTGTTGCAATCATTTAAATACACCCCCGATTCATCTATTGTGACAATTGTTTTCCATTTTTCTTTGGATAAGTGTTTCTCATATAGAATTCTGCAACGTGTCCTGCGTTCAGCGATATGATTTGGAAGAAGACGATGCACATTGTGTTTTTTCGCTTTCTTAAGATTTAAATCAACGTTTATCATTTTGTTTACAGTGGACACCGAGCATTTTAATGATTTTGCAACTGTCCTTTGACTAAGGGGATTTTCTTTTAACATTAAACAATGTACCTTTGCAATAGTCGAAGATGTCCGTTTTTTCCTTGGATACTTGTTTGGAACTTTTGTCCCACTTGAGGCTCCAATTTGACGTCTTTTTCCTTTCTTGTTGACGATATTACCTATCGACGCTTTAGATATCACAAAACCATGACTCTCACATCGTTTTTGGATAACGGAGTATGCATATTTCTCTTCGGAAAGAGCATAAATGTAGCCTTCAAACCACTGCTTTGTTAAAAATGCCATTTTGAATAAAAACAAAACCTTCAAGCCGCAGACGATAATTTTGACTTTTAAAAACATAGTACAATTGCAATTATTTCTTTTGCAGCAAACGATTTTTTATTACCGCTTACCAAAATCATCTAAAAAATGTGCAAACAGCCTCTGTATAATCCTTTAATAAATCATTTAAAGAAAAATTTGTTTTTAACTTAACCTACATGATGCTAGATTATTCAATTTTTAAAAAAATTCCATTATATATAAAAATAATAAAAATGATGCAGAAAAATATTTTAATAGGGTGACATGGTAATTAAATAGTGTATAAAAGTTGAGATCACACATTCAAATATATTTCAAGGTTACTTTAATCCATTACTATCAGAATCAAGAGGAAAAGATAATACACATATATATATTAATTTATTTAATTAATATATCTAATATAAAAGTGCAAACCTTTGTTTATTTTGAGCATTACTTACTTGTAATCCAAGGAAGACAAGAAAAATAGAAGTCAAATATCCAAGAATCCCTTCTGGATCATATGGTAAAGTTGAATGATAAATTTCCTGGGAATAAAGTACACACAAATATATATATATATATATATATATATATATATATATATATATATATATATATATATATATATATATATATATATATATATATATATATAGAGAGAGAGAGAGAGAGAGAGAGAGAGAGAGAGAGAGAAAGAAATATTTATGATGCATATGCATATATAAGTATACTGGATCATTAGCTATTAAGTTTAAGGGCCTGTTCACATAGGAGTTCGTTAGCGGAAGCATTAAAGTATAGAAATGTATTTAATCAATGACAAACCTGCAAATGATTAGCAATGAAATATTTAATGCCTATGATTGGTTTATTTCCATTTCAGCTCCATCTTTCCTTTTACGCTTCTGCTACCGGACTCCTATGTGAACAGGTCCTAACACTGTAAATGAGCATACATGAAAAATATGTTTCATTCACTCCTGTAGTCTTAAAAATTATCACAGAATGTACTTTAAGAAGTGTTTTAGTTTTTTTTTCGCATTTAAAAAATTATAACACATAAGAGTTGAAGTTTTCCCATAGAGTGAGCAAATTTATTACTATTTTTACAGATAAAAATTTTCTAGTATGTCACAAAACTTCTGACTCGTGAAAAATTGAATTGCAAACTTTTTAAATTCAAAGTTGCAAACTGAAAATTATAACTTCCAGGAAATAAGCAAGAACTGATGAATGAAATATAAAATATAACAATTCACTATCTGTTAATATGATTATCCTTTATTTCAGATTTCCTCTTTTCCTTGTACAATAGAATTATATGATGAAATATATATATTAAAAAAAAAAGGGGAAATTACCTTAAAACTGGGATGCTGATAAAGGTGACTTTTCCCTAAAATTTCTCTGTCAATATAGCCTGCTGCACCACCAGTGCACATGGAATAATTACCCCCAGCATGGTTACCTCCAGGACCTAAATATCCACTGAAAATTTACAACAGTTGTTCTAATTCTCATTTGTGAGTTTAAAAATTGTCAACATTTAAATAAAACTAAACACAGACTAAACTGCTAATATCATTCAAAATAGTATTTCCATATTTTTTAACTTTAAAAAACTGGGGGGGGGGGGGAGGGGCACCTATAGCTTTACCTCAAATCAATGAGCTCTGCAACACAATAAATGTACAATACAATATGTGTACAAGAGTACTTTATTAAGTCTTAAGAGTAAATGCAATGTCTTAAAACAAAATAAAGTGAGCAATCAACTTCAAATATTTTCTGTATATTTTATATATATATATATATATATATATTAGATACTCATAGAAAAAAGAAAAAAAATCAAAGATTCTGTAGTTAGAATTTTTTTCCAAATGCAGCAGGCACTTGTCTTTTCAACATTTGCTTATTACATAACAAAAATTTGTTACTTTTTAAATGTGAGCCTACCTTCTGGAATTTTGGCGCATACATGCTGTGGGTACAAAAGGTACCCCAGAACCTGGGCAGCCAAACTCAGCAGTAGCTGCAGACCATTAATTATTTGTAAATTTTGACTTGTAAGAATAATTATCAAAACTCCTTTGATCTTTTTGACATTAAGAATTCAATCAAATTAATTTTACATGTAATCTTTATGACGTAACTTGTATACAAGAAAATATTAAATTAATACGGCAATATTCTCTTTGCACTTAAATATTCAACAACACAGGAACGACATTGGTAACAGCTCTATAATGTGGGCAGCTGGTTAATATTTGTAAACTGTGAAATCTTTCAAATTTTTATTAAGTTTGAAAATGTGGAAGTGGGGGGGGGGGGGGAGCTCAAGAAATATTTAAATAACATATTTAGCTTTACACACAATATTATGACATAAAACATACTTCCTAAAAGACTTTTGAAAGTAGACTCAGTTAATGCAATTTTCTGTATTGTAAAAACACATTTTTCAAGATTACAAAAGCAATTTTTCATAAAAATGAAACAAAAAATTTATTAACACAGAGAGAAATATCTAGATGATAAAACATTAAGCCCCTTCCAGTATTTAAACAATTGAAAGTGTAATTGTAATTTTAACCAATGCCTCTGGAAAAATAACCATAAACAAAATATACTGTAAATATACAACTCAGAAATATTCAGTTGATTAGCCTAACATAGGCCTGCACAATTCAAAATGAGACAAAGGCCATATTACTTTATGGGTAGCTGCTGTGGGCTGCAAGAAAATAGGATGTATATGAAGCGAAAAAAATTTTTATCCAATAAAATGTAAATTACTGATTATTTTAAAAATTAAGTAAATATCAATACTCATTGCTTATACATTTTTTTCATAGTATCATAAATCTAAAAATAATATTCCCTATTTTCTAGATTCATAACATTTTACGTCTTCACAAAAGGCTTCACAAGCCACAGAGTAACTGCTGATGGGCCGCATATCATGCAGGCCAGGTCTACAGCCTTCAGGTACATTCTATAACATAATAAAAAACATAGTCTCTTCTGTTTAAATTTTCTGAATGCTGCAACAAAAATTGTGAATTTTATGACATCAGTTCAAGTTTTCCATAAGTATTTGAGAAAAATTATTTTTTACTCTGTGCATAGTAATTTTCAATGTACTATTGTCATGATTATATATATATATATATATATATATATATATATATATATATATATATATATATATATATATATATATATATATATATATATATATATCTCCTAGTGCTCAATTAATTGTCAGTTATCATGCAACCATCTAATCAAAGTTTTCAGTGCTGCCAGCAATGAATGCATTTTCAAAAAGTTTTGTAAATTGTTATCTTTATGGCTTAAGTTTTTGATTATTCCTAAGGAAATATGTTTTATGTTACATCTTTCAATAAGACAGAGGGGTAATGTGACAGAGGGGTAATGTGATTAGGTTTTTAATAGCTTTTGGCTAGAAGCCAGAGTTTGTGAGTTCATGTTCAAGAATTACAAATATCTAATAAAAAAATTATTACTCACGATGGGCAGTCTGGAGAATGTACAAGAAAAGTCAATAAAATATGAGAAATCAAAATTGTGCCCATTATTAGCCACTCAACACCATATGGTGTGATGTCACGAAAGGCAGATGATGATGAAGCCTGAAATGAAAAATCATCAAAATCTAGTATTACAAATTATATGTATGCAATCAAACACATGAAATTTAGCAATGAATTGACTTTTAGTTCACACCAGCCATATTTGAACAAGGAGTACAAGAATTTGATTTTCACCAAATAATCAATAATTATACATTAATACTGTGATGGTTGCTCCTGCCACATTGGCTTCATTTATGAGCCAACTATTAATGGCTACTGATGTTATATTAGTATCACTCAGTATAAGATAATTACTGAAGAAACAAGCATCATAGAGATAAAAAAATTAGTTCATGTGGTCCATGTAGAAAAGGAAACATTTGTCTTAACCTTACTTCATCTCTGAAAATTCCCAAAAGTGATTGAATAATGCTCACCCCTGAAACTGCCAGCACAAATCCTGAGAAAGAAACACTGTACAGAGGCACAATTTGGTAGATGAACTGCTTTTGAGAAAGATAACATCACAGTTGAATATGCACAACATCAACTAGAACTTAGTGGTGTTAGTGAGAAGATATAACCACTTGTTATGTGGTGCAATCACACAACCTTAATAAGTATAATATGAAATAGAAAAAAAATCAAGGTTTTTTTACATTAAGAAACTTGGAGTACTTTTATTTTGTCTATGCATTTATATTAGTTAAACTGAGGAAAAGGGGAAAATTTAAATAAAAAAATTCTTATTAACCTGGCCAGTGCAGTCAACAAAATTGAAAAAAGGGTCTTATGCATATGTATGTACATTGTAATGTTCTTGTTCAATAAGCACACAAGAAAACCTGTAATATATACAGCTTTATATACAAATTATGATACACTTTTTACATACATATGAATCAAGACTACTTTCCAATCTTAAACTGAGAGATTAACTCTCAACAACTATCAACCAGGGCAGCTTGCTTTGCCCACACTGGAGTCGCTCTCTGGAAAATAAAAACCCTGAACAGTGTTGTGCTGTACAACCTCTCTCGCCAACAGTTCACTTCTATCTCTCTAACCCCCACACTACAACTTCCCCATGGGGTTTGGGGATTAGGATGCAGGTGCCCAAGAGGGTTGCAAGCTCCCCCCTTCTACAGATTGGCCTCAGATTCTTAGAAAGGAGGAATTTGTGATGTTAAAACAAACTCTACAAACTAGTAAATTCAAAGTACCTAGAAACTTAACTGAGCAAGTCTATTGGAAACTTCAGATGAAATTTTGCGTCATAACTATCTAATAGCTAATGATACTATTTAGAAAAAATTTCAGTAAAAGGTAAATCTAAGATTTTTAAATGCATAATTTTTGTTTGCTTTTCCTTTTTCCTGATATTTTCTCCATAAATGACATTTAAAATCTTATACTGACTTGTCTTTATATAATTCGTCAAAGTCTACACATAATGGATGTCAAATTTAAAATAGTTATCACATGGGCAGGAACAGATATTTATTGTTTGCATCTCATATGACGACTGTTCATTTTTGACACACACAAAACTATCACATGTCTTATAAATTATTTTACTTATTATTTACTTATAAATTATTTTCTTATCTCATAGAGAAATATTTTAGTGTTAGCTTTTTGCTGGTATGTACCACTCATCTCTATCACTTTAATTTTCAACTGTGATCTGTGCATTTCATATTGTAATATTTCATCTCCCTCAAGTCATGAAATTTCTTACTGCCCTTGTCAAAGGCTTGTATGAGGAAGTCAGAGGATAAAGTTACTCATCCAAGTGCCAGACTTACATAGTGTTAAGAAAAGAATTAAACAAAGAGGTTTTAAAACTTCAACACATATGCCTGAGGCTTAGGAGCAAAAGAAAGAAAAAAAAAGTATCTTTCAGAACAGAATTCAGAAAAAGGATAGTTTACAACATGGCTACGAGCAGCATATTTTTTAAAATTTGCTCTTAAGATTACAAAAAGAAGTAAAAGAAGAAAGAAGAAGAAGAAGCAAAAAAGTTAATCATAATTGGCTCTTGAGCTCAGATGGCTCATGCTTATTCTCATTAGATAATGTGACTAATTTTAAAGTAAACATGCGGCCTTGCATATGTTCTAAGAGGAATTTTCAATCTAATTGTATACAAAATGAATTTAAAATGAAAAAAAAATTGTACATGCATTTGGGGATTACGTGCTGAATTTTGTGAAACAGTATAACAGGGATTATCCTTCATAACAACAATAGCATTTGAAATATTTTCCGAATAATACATATACAGGTAGCCCTCCTACAGCACGGCATCTTACAACACGGTTTCACTCTAACATGATAGGATAATTGCGGGAACCCTCATATAACACTGCAACTTGTAACACGGATTCGCTCTAACACGATTAAAAAATTGCGAAAACCTTTGTACAACACTGTACTTCTACAGCACTACATACCATGATTTTTGTTTAGCACATTTAAAAACTAAATTTCCTTAAAATTATTATGGGAAGTAATAATGAACTATTGTGGCTTTACATGAAAATGTATAAACAAATTATAATTTATTCATTTATAACTCTATAAAATTGCAAGAAGGCCTAAGATTAGCTAAAAATCTTGAATAATTTTTCTTGAATGCAGACCCTTTCACTGAAAGAAGCCGAAAATTCAAAAGGGAGCTGCAAAATTGTCTATCTCCATACCATGAATCTACAATGACCTCGTAAGAACCAGCAAAGAAACCAAAATTGCAGATTTTTTAAAGAGGATAGTAGGTGCAAAAAATCTAAATGAAGAAAAAGGTTCTGAAAGTGAAGGTGATATCGTTCAATCGAAAAAATGTTCTTGTTTGATTGTACTAAGCAGCGATGAGGAAGAAATTTATTAAATTAAGGTCGCATTAAATGAAAATAATATTTTTTGTTTCTTTTCATTTTGTGTTATACATACATTTATACTTTTAATAACAATTAACTTCCTTATATGGAATTTAAAAAAAATGTTTTTAATAAGTTTTCGGAACGTAACCCCCTTTTTTGTACTATCTCTGGGTCTCCTATAACATGGTTTCATACAACACGGTATTTTCTAGGAACCTATCTACCGTGTTATAGGAGGGTCACCTGTAGTTCTATCAATAAAAGATGGAAACTTCTTTCAAAAAGTATTTTCAAAAGTAGCCTTTGAAAGCAAGGCAATAAGGTGAAACATGATCAAAATACAATGTTAAACAGCTTATTTTGATCCTACACACATAATGCATTTTAAAGTCAACAGCGAATAAATCATGTAGGAAATCTTAATAAACTTTTGAAATACATAATACCCATTTAACTTTCATATGAACAAGAAAAAAAAAACAGCTTTTATTTATCTGTCTAGTACACTTATATTTAAGATGGTTATCTGCCTAGTAATTTTATTCTTTAGAGGTATACAGACAAAAAAAAAAGTTTTACTAATGAAGTAAATTTAATGAGTAATATTTATTAACACAAAAAACCTCAGATATAAAAATTACCTGATCGTCTTGAGGAGATGCATAAAATAGATGAATGCTAGCAACAATGAAGTATGTAATACTGAACCTTTGTAAAACCCCTGGAATGCGCAGATCTTTCAAATTCACAACTGTAAAAAGAAAAAGAAAAAAAAGATCCATGCATTACTAAATTACCATTATAAAAATAACAAGAAATAAAAATTTGAACAGATAGAGAATATATACAGTGCCTTCAAGTTTTAAATGGAAGAAAATTTGCTTTTTTCTATTAGACAATCTGTTTTTACATTGCATTTTGGAACTTGACAGAGAATGTTAAGGTCAAGTTCTGATGACTTTATAATGTGATTTTCATTTGCACATGGTAATTATGCTGTATTATTTTAAGTAATTATCTGTTTAGGTTTGAGATGTCATAGCAAAAAGTCTACATCTGTCTAGTTTAGTACCTCTCTTATAAAAAATAAATAAATAAATAAATCAGACAACAACTGAATGAAATATATTAAAAATTACTGAGTTCTGGTCTATTATACTCACAAAGTTAACCAATACAGATACAAATGCTGAATGAATAATCTATTATGACTGACTATGGCTGAGCAAAAATCAAGAAAAGGTCCGAAAGTAAGGAGGTTAAAATATGAGATAACTGATTTGGATCGGTTAATCAGAAAATTATTAATTTGGATCAACATAAATAGACATAAGTGGCTGAAAGTTAATCTTGTTTGCTGTAATAATATGAATGCATAGATGAATTCCATGCCCTTTATATTTAATTACTAGAATTCAATAAATTGCTGTCATCAAAAATTTAAATAGACTTAAAATTTGTATACATTGGATATTGTCTCAGTTAAAATTAATTGACATACTTAGATTCAATATAATATTTAGAAACGGTCATTGTGTATATATATATGGCAAATAACTTAATTCTCTACTTTACTCCATATACCACTCCTGACCTTCAAATTACCCTTTTCATTAATATATTTTCCCATAAATTTCATTTTTGAAATATGTTTGCACAGGAATTCTCACATAACATATAAGAAAACAAATTCCTCCTCTTCAGTTTGGGACTGTCTATTTACAGAAATCTAAGGGGAATAACTCATAATTGAAATTTCACTATAATGTGGCCACAGGTGGTTACAGATGATTACAGATGCTTGTACAGGTCAGATGCATAATAGAGAACTGTGAAACTGGAAAAATAGCATAATTAAAGATTACTTAATAGTGGATTAAATCAATCGAAATGTTATTTAACATCACCACAACTACCATGACTGCTATTAAATTATGAGTATATGGCTGTGCAACATCACATATACATTATAAATGTAATAATAACACCCAATCAGTTATTAATTCTACTTCATTAATTCTCTATCTTTAATATTGTTGTTCCCCTTATGTAACTACTTCCATTTCTGTGAGGTACATAGCTGTTGCTGGGCATATTGCACCATAGATAATCACTAGGACAAACGAAACTTTCTTTTGTTCCGGTGTGAAAGTTGAACGGCACATCACTTAGCATATAGGATATGGGACAAACAGGATGCTAATTACTCTCTCCATTGTTTAAAGCTTTTGTAAATAATTTTCCCCCTTTATACTTCTCTTGATTGTTAATCAACTAAGTACCAGTATCAACTAAGTACCAGTATGAGTTCAAGTTATTAAACATATTATTCATATCCACTGGACTGTTTGACTGGATTTGATGCCGCTCAAGCTTGACTACAACTTTTCAATCCAAGAAGCCTCATCATGCCATAATAATTCCCCTTCTTCTGTTTCTGATTTCCAAATTTTGTTACAAGTGAGAGTTCTTATAAGAGAGTTATTAAACACACACACATATATATATATATATATATATAGGTAATCCTCTTATAACACGGTAGATAGGTTCCTAGAAAATGCCGTGTTCTGTGAAACCGTGTTATAGGAGACCCAGAGCCAGTACAAAAAGGGGGGCTTACGTTCAGGAAACTTATTAAAAACAAACTTTTTTTAAAAATTCCATACAAGCTACTTAATTTTTATTAAAAATATAAATGTATGTATAACACAAAACGAAAAGAAACAAAAAATATTATTTTCATTTAATGCGACCTTAATTTGATAAATTTCTTCCTCATCACTGCTCAGTATAATCAAACGAGAACGTTTTCTTCGGTTGAACAATATCACCTTCACTTTCAGAACCTTTTTCTTCATTTAGATTTCTTGGCCCTTCTATCCTCTTTAAAAAATCTGTAATTTTGGTTTGTTTGCCAGTTCTTACAAGGTCATTGTAGATATCACGGTATGGAGATAGATAATTTTGCAGCTCTCTTTTGAATTTTCGGCTTCTTTCAGCAGAAACGTCTGCACTCAAGAAAAATGATTCAAGATTTTCAGCTAAGCTTAGGCCTTCTTGTAATTTTATAGATTTATAAATGAATAAATTATAATTTGTTTATACATTTTCATGTAAAGGCACTATAGTTTATTATTCCTTCCTGTCATTATTTTAAGGTAATTTAGTTTTTAAATGTATTGAACAAAAATCATGTTATCTAGTGCTGTAGAAGTACAGTGTTGTACAAAAGGTTTCGCAACTTTTTTTTGTGTTAGAGTGAAACTGTGTTACAAGTAGTAGTGTTATACGAGGGTTCCCACAATTTATCCTATCGTGTTAGAGCGAAACCGTGTTGTAACATGCCGTGCTGTAGGAGGGCTACCTGTATATATATATATATATAATCTTTTAACAGCAACTATGAATAATCTACCATTAAGGCAAATTGATAAGAATTGTCCCCTAATACGCTGGCAGAAACATTTTTTAAGTCAGTTTTTACAATGACAGTATTACTATAAAAGGTCTTGTAATACATGAATCAGATAACTCTATGATTTCAATAATGATTTTTTAAAAATCCCAATAGAAGGATTTGAAATATATTTTCTATAAATAAATACTAATTTTCATAAAAACATAATCAATAGAACATTTTAAATAAAAATATAAGAACAAATTGAGGATAACATACCTGAACAATATGTATTTAACATAAGTCCAAGAGAAAATAATATAATTGATCGTTTTACTATTTTGCGAAAAATCTTTTTGCGGGATACAGATTTTCTTAAAAGAGATGTGAGAGAGAGTGCCATGGACATTCCCATCATCCACATGAACCTAATAAATAAAATACTTAATTAGAGAGAAATCTTATTATAACTATCTACATATTAATTCTGCCAAAAAGTAAAACCAAATTCCAGAGCTATGTCTTCCCAAGATGTAAAAGGCATAGTTCTAGATAGTGAAAATGTAAGCATATAGTTTTTTATTACATTTATGATTTTATAAAACTTGAATGCTAATTAATTATTAATGGTAAGTTGGAAGGGCTTCAGAAGCATTATGACAGGTTTTGCTGCACAAGGCTACACAGATCAGGGTGTACAGTATTATGTTTATTCCAAACGGCAATTTGCAAAGTACAGGTCTTCAAGGTGCATATTCTGCTAGTGTAGGACATAGTGTAGGATAATATTTTCTTGGATGACCAAAGATGTGATATAACACATGAAAAATATATGTGCTTAAAATAATTATTTATATAGAAATGAAACAACAAATTTGGTAAGGGAGACCTTGCATTTTGTAATATATCATTCAAGTAGGATTTAGAGAGGGGAAAATGATTTAGCAAAATGAGATGGATCTTCTGACACTGTTCACATTACAGAATGGCTCTGAATGAATGGTTCATTTCTTAATTTGTTGTATAACAACATAAATGCATATAAAACAGCAATCTGTGTAATGTAATATGGCCACATATCTTTTCACTTTTAAAAGATGAAATTTTATGGGGCAAATTATTGAACAAATATTTATAACACATCGTAATGTATGTAAATATTTGTTCAATAATTTGCCCCATAAAATTTCATCTTTAAAAAGTCTTTTTTTTTTTTTTTTTTTTTTTTTTTGAGGAAAGGGGGGGGGGGGGGTAGTAGATGATTTCAAAACATCTAAAAATACATACATCTGAAACATCTGAAAAACATCTGATATTATGGCCTACAACAGTACATAATATCTGAATAAATATGAAATGAATACCCTACAGTTTATACAAATTCTGTCAATACTCTAGAACAGGGGTGTCAAACTTGCGGCCTGCGACGAACATTTTTTGCGGCCCGGCCAATATATTGGCACACAATAATATATAATAAAATAACAGACGCAGAATTATAAGATAGGAAGAATTCGCTAAATGTTTTTTTAATTATACTCTTTTTTGCTATTATTAAACAAAATGCTTATATTTATGTTGAATAGACTGTAATTAGGTAAATAAACCTACATTTCTATTAATATTGTTTTTTTTTGCGGCCCACCTATAGTTAAATCTCATTTGTTTGGCCCAAGTTAGCCTTTGAGTTTGACGCCCCTGCTCTAGAAGAAAGATGCACATAGACTTTTAATAAATTTTGTCTCTATATGAATTATAAGGCTGTCAATTTTTGCTTTCTTTTAAATTTATATTATCAATTTGCACAGTGCATCTTTTATTGTCTACAGTTATTAGCAATTTTAATCTTAATGAAACATTTTTGCTTTAACTGAATAATTGATTTTCAATGAATTTTTAAAACTATTGTCACCGACTAATCATCACAAACATATCATATTCTTTTCAAAATGTGCTGCTTCAGTTAGTGGAAAAATTTCATTAAATAACATGGCACCATTTATTTTTATTATAAAGGAACTTTCTCATTTGGTTGCTATACAAAACTTAGACTTTGCAAAAACAATAAATGCATAATAACCAACACTTATTACAAATATACTTTTACACTTTTACTAAATTGGACATAAAATTTGTGCCTCTCATTATTAAAAAGTTCCGGATTCCAGTATGACTGCTTGAAATATAAAATAAGCTAAAGGACATTTTAAATAAATACAAGACAAAATAAAACTATGTAATATATAGACCAATTTACAGGATTTCAAATCTTACAACTCAAGAACATTACTTGAAAAAAATATATTTAATGCTTATTTACACTTTGATATCATACATTTTAAAAAAGAATTAAAATTTTTTTGTCAATATTTAATACATACACATGTGCTATAATTCTATTTTTAATTATTTACTTATTATTATTTTTTGTGGAAGAAATATAACATGTTTGCATAGTAATATAAAATCATAGACACAGAAAGGATAGTTTATATGCTTGAATTCAGCAAGATAAGATATTTAAAAGAGCAAAACTGAACAATTAAAATTGTAGATAAAACTGCAGGGAGATATGGCAGGGTTCCCACTCAACTGCCATCAAAGAATTCCAGAACTTTTTATAGAATCATGTGTTGTCTAATTCTGTCACCATTACATAAGTAAAAATAATGACTACCAATTTTTATACTTATTAATAACAGTTATATAAATGCAACTATATCTGATATGGTTTAAACATTATGGAAAAAATAACTCTTAAAAAGCTGTTAATTGAAAGTTGGCTCATTCAGTAGCATGATGAACTTTCATAAAAGTAAAAATTGTTTTCACAGATATAGTTTACAATCACTTTTCTAAATCAAGAAATTTTTTTGTAAATTGAGGGTTCTGAAATTTTTAATAGTGTTAAGAATTAGCATCTGATTGCAATCATAATTCCTCAGGTCATCAGAAAGCCAAAGACCCTCTGTTGACTGGACAAGCACACTAATCCAGTAAAGCACTGGGACTCATTCAATAAACTTCATAATGTTACATGAATGAATGAGGTTGGGAAGACTCTCACACAGTCAAATCACCCTTATTTTGTTTTAGTTTCAATGTTAAGTATTCTGTGAAATTGCTGTCATAGATTTGCAACTGTTTTAAAAAGTCCTTTTCGCTCAAAACTGAAATATAGCACTACTCAAGGAGTGTTGGACTCAAGTGTATGGGGGTACATGGGCTTATCATTGTTCTAATTCACAAAGATAGCCAAGCTCACATGCTGACCCTCACAATAATTTTAACTTTTGTTTAAATTTATAGTTTCCAGCAAAAATGCTTGACTGGTTTGGTTAAATCACCTTTTACAGCACTTCTTTGCAATGGACCTAAGAAATAATTTTATTACACTTATGTGAGAATAATTATGTATGATATTTGTTAGGAAAGAGAGTCATATTTTTCTCTATGCCGGAAAGCTTGTTGACTGCACCATGGTCTGACATTTGCATATACTAAAATAATAATATATATACTAATACTTTGTTCAGTGTCATAGCCTCACAATATCAATATCGCTATTGTGGTGATGTAGTACAAATCGCGATCGTAATTTGGTATGATGTCACTACGGCAGCGGTATAAATCGTTTGCTTAAAGATGATGTTGGACAGTTGGCAACATGTGTATGCAAATCTTAGATTTGGGCAGATGATGAATTTTTATTCTAATGTTGCCGATGATTTTGCACGCTGGTTGCATTTGTTCTTTTTTTGCTTTTACTTTGTTGTAATATTATGTTTTTCTGGGGTTTTTTATGAGTTATTTTTATGAAGTTTAGTGATAAAACAAACTTTGGTTTTGAACTTATGCCTGCTACTTCAATTTCATGTATAATTTAATACACAATGTCTACTGGCATCCGCTGATCTTCAATATTATTATGAACCCTGTTGACATGTGGTCAATCTATAGAACATTATTTCAGTTCTGATTCTAAGATAACCAATCAGAATATGGCAAAACCTTTTCAAAGATGAAAAAATAATACAGTTCAAAATATTTTTTGCATCAAGTAAATCATTTGAGTCCAGAACTTCCACTATAGCAAAAAAGTACTGGATTTTCCAAAAATTCTGATAAAATTCTAGTATGATCTAAGATCCTACAAAATTCTAGAAGTCCTTTCTGAGATTTTTAGAACTAATAAGAACCCTGTACAGTTATCAAATTAAAAATAAATAAATAAATAAAAGGTTAAAATATGACCTTCTTTTTAAAAAAAAGAGGAGAAAATACTAATTATACAAACCAGGGAAATACCAAGTCAGCAACTGTCAAACCATTCCAATGAGAATGCTCAAAATATGAGTATCTCCCACCGCCATAATTCACAAAAATCATCACAACTATGGAGATTCTAAAGAAGAAAATTCATGCAAAAATATTTGATGTTTATTCAGCAGATTAGCCTGATGAATAGTACAATTATTGTTGTAATTAGAATTTAAGGCAGAAAAACAGGAAAGGGAAATTAAACAGAGGAAACATGCAGGACATGCAAATGTATGGCTTTATTTAAAGAAAAAAGAAGCAGCATATATGGCTTTATTTAAAGAAAAAAGAAGCAGCATAAGCTCAAATGTGTGCTGAAAATACCTCAATTTTTTTCTGAATCATAGGACTAGCTTCCATGAATGATCAAAATTGAAAAAGGAAAATGT
Organism: Dolomedes plantarius; assembly: GCA_907164885.2. Lineage (NCBI taxonomy): Eukaryota > Metazoa > Arthropoda > Arachnida > Araneae > Dolomedidae > Dolomedes > Dolomedes plantarius. The sequence continues at coordinate 44,083,183 of OU015491.1, read as the reverse complement.
GGGGTTACCAAAAATTACTGTAGGTATTTATCAGTGGCTTGTAGCCATAGTAATTTAAAAGTACACAGTAAAACAGAAATATATAAACAGCAAAATTAACTTTTCAAAGTTAAATGAAATTTTAAAAATGTCTTGGAAAAAGAATAAACCCTCTTTTTGCTTAACAAACTGTCAATGCCAATATGAAACAGTTCAACTAGTTACTTAAGCTAACTGGAATATAGACTCAGATATTTATTACATTGAGAATAGTTAACTCTAACAAATCTTATAATAAAATACTATTCTGGCATAAAAAGACAGGCAGAAAAGAAAATATATAAAATGCATAAATAATATAAATTAATTTATTAAATAATTTTCCATGGAAATAATATTTTTTTTAAACAAAAGTAAAATCCATGTTGCAATAGTGCAACTGAATAAAAATTATGAGAAGTTTTATATAATAAAATACAGTCAAAATTATATTTTTTTTAAATGTGGCAGACAACCATCCAAAGAATATTCACCCATATACATTGAAAAACCTGTTAGCCACTTTATTACTGGGTACTCAGTAGGGAACTAATGTTACTCTGTATGAAGATATAATAACATCCATTCATTAGATAGGATTTCAGCACAAGCCCTGTTAATGGAAGCAAGATGTTAACCACTGCATAATGTCCCCCCCCCCCCAAAAAAAATAAATAAATAAATAAATAAATTTAAAAAAAAAAAATTAAAAATATGACTTAACAAAAAAATTTTTGCAATGTTTGCAAATGTTTGCAACATTTTCATACTATAGATACATACCAACAATACAACATTAATTGGGTTTAATTAGTCATAAAATATATTTCCTTTTTATATAATGATCATTCACTTTTTTCCACTCCTTTAGTACAGGAATGGAGAGGAACTTCTTTTATTCTAACAAAGAGGAAAAATATTTAAAAAACAGAATTTCTTTTTTCTCCCACAAAAAGATTAATTTGGTGTTAATAAGCATTAAGAAAGGCTATTTATAAAATTAAGAGAATTTGAGGCACTGATCACATCACCTAGTATCACCATAAGTAACCTATTTGACAATTAACAAGACTAACCATGGGAAAACTAAATCAGCAACAGTTAAGCCATTCCACCGAGAATGATGGAAAAACCAGTATTTCCCACCACCATAATTCACGAAAATCATGATAACAATTGCAAGACTGAAAGAGAGAAAAGGACATCAGAACTGTAAGGAAATATGCAGGCAAGATAACATTAAATGATATACAAACACATATACAATAAAGTCACATTCATAATGATAATGATAATCTACTAATAATTTTTGTTGATTATCAAAATAACAAAAATATAAATTTCAACCTGTTAAAAAATTTACTTACTTAGGATCTGAAATTGAATATCAGTATGAGATTGACCCAGGAAAAGAATTATCGCAGCTAATCGCTTTTTCTATGGGTTAAGGAACCAGCTTAAATCTCATCTTATCAAAAGAAAAACAAAGATCTTGCTATACAAAACTTTCATAAGACCAGTGCTAACATATGCCTCTGAGACATGGCCATTGACATCAAGGGAAGAAAGGGCTCTGGTAATTTTTGAAAGGAGTTTTGAGGGCTATCTTTGGTGCTGTCCTTGATAATGGCATTTGGCAAAGAAGACAATTTTGAACTATACAAACTGTTTAAAAATGAAGACGTACTGAAATTTGAAAAATTGAACAGAATGAGATGGGCGGGTCATCTTTTGAGAATGGATTCAGAGAGAGCACCATTGAAAGTTTTTACTGTAGTCCTCTTCCGTGAAAGACAGAGAGGAAGACCAAAAAAGAGATGGAGGGACAGCCTGGATTCATACTTTAGTGCCATGAAGGTTAAGAACTGGAGATCAAAAGCTGGTGAAAGGGTAGTCTGGGGAAAACTTCTAGAGAAGGCCAAGGCCCACTTGGGGCTGTCGTGCCAATTATGATGATGATAATCAAAATAATGATATAACACTGTCAAGGTTGAAGTAAAGCTTATTTTTCTTTAAATTCCAAGTAGAATGAATGCATCAAACTCACAATCTTACTCATAACCCTACTGGAAACCTTAAGATTGAAACAAAAAAATTTGAAATGTAAATATCGGGCCATAGCAGAGTTTAGCAATGTTCCCTGACCAATAGAAAACCTACAAAAAATAAGAGCAGGGAATCTTAATGATTATGAATCTCTAATGCATGAGGTAAAAATGCTGTATGACATCAGAAAATGAAACAATGAAAATGGAAAAACAAAAATTTAGAGCTCAAATTGAAAATTTAAGGTTTAAATCCCCATACTTAATATGCCCCATGAAAGACACAAGGCACCTCATAAAAGGGAACACCTATATTGAAGTCCCTGGGGATAATCGACAAAACTAAGGACCTGACGGCTGTAAGCAAGGATGTAACAAAGCACAAGGTTTAGAACTTCAGGTATACATCTAAAAAACTCCACAAGTTTCTTAATTTCCATAAGAAAGTGCTTTTTTTGGTCTGTTTGGATTCCACCCTGTTGAACATTCTTACATAAAATGACTAAGTAAATCATTTTTCTGTGCTTGAAATCTGCAATGATAATGATCAACAAATCCCTAGACAATTCCCTGTAACCTTTAGTCATAGTTGATCGCATAAATAATTTATATAGAGGCAATTTGTAGTTAAATGACAATTACCTCATATAAGAAAGGAGGTAAGATAGGAAACTTCTGGCAGCTTTCAAGTCCTAAACAAAATCACAGGTATGAAGACCCCAGGTCAATTTAGAACCTAGGAAAACATCTAGGTATTTATACACAGTCCCCCAGGAATTAGTTCATTATTTAGGTGAAAATGAACATCAAGATAATTAGAATATTTACAGAAAAGAGAGCAACACTCTAACACACTTCAAAGAAGTAACTTCATTCTACCAGTCGAGCTGCCTTTATATAAATGTGTATATATATTTTAAGGTAAATTTGGAGTTTACCAAACTAAAAGTATTGCAAACAACTATGCACAATAATTAACTTTCATAATGACAATATGGAATCGATCTATGGGGGAAATACACACATATACAATACATAATATTAAAAAACTGTATAAAAACTAATACAATAAGCAAATATTAATGGAATTAAATTTCAATTCCCCTTCTCATATAGATAAAAGCTTGGGTTTTTACAGAAGTCTGCGATATTATTTCCAACTGATCATTCTGGATAATTGTAACATGAATGTACAGAATGTTGAATACGCATGAATGCTTCCTGTTACCCTTAGCCATTAATGATAACCAAAAAGTCATTTTAGGCATATTATTAACATTACTCTCTTGCAGATATTATTTGGTTATTATAAGGTGTTTTATTACATTAACATATTTAAAAATATACAGTTGGCTCTCTATTTAACGACTTTCAAGGGACCGTGAAAAATCGTCCTTAAGTAGAGATCGCCCTTAAACAGAATTTGTGAAAATATGGCATTTCCCATAACGTCAGAGGGGCCGGACTGGGAAATATCATCTTTAAATAGAGATCGTCGTTAAGTAGATCGTCGTTAAGCAGAGCATCGTTAAACAGACAGCCAACTGTATTTTAAAAATTTATTACATAGTATAAGTTACATCCATTGCTGAAAACTAGGCTAAGATTGACATCTTTCTTTTCCCTCCAGACAAACAGATAATTTTATTAGAATTTACCCAGAATTCCATTAAATACAAAAAAAAAAAAAAATGCATAAATTATTTATAAATGCTTGAAATTTCAAATGATGATAAAAGCTATAGCAGAAAATAATTCACCAGCTAAGTCCTCTGAATTATGATTATAGAAGTATTATTCTAATAATAAATTCATATAATATCAATTAACACCAACACATATAAATATATGTACATATATATATATATATATATATATATATATATATATATATATATATATATATATTAAAATAGTAAGAATTTAAATATTCCCTCCATGTAATAAATTTTATGATTTCCACCCTTTAGTAGTAAGCTCTAATCAGATGTCAATGATTGTTGATTATCCTTCCAATATTTTAGATCTTGGAATAGTAAAGTTTATAATTATACATTTGCATTCCATGATAGAAAAATTGTGATTCCTAAATAATTTCAAATTTTATGACATGAAAACATAATATGAACATGTCTTACTACCATATCAATAACACCAAACTAATATTAAATAGTAATATATTAAGGATAAATATTGCTAGCATTATAATAGGAGATATATATATATATATATACAGGATATATATATATATATATATATATATATATATATATATATATATATATATATATATATATATATATATATATGTATGTATGTACTTTTTAAGGATTAAACCCTCTGAAAATACCCCAAATGCCTGATAAAGCAAACAGCTGTAAGTGCCCAGAAGAACATGGACCTGGTAGATTGCCCATCAACAGAAATACTTTTGATCAATTAGTTACTAGTTAGCTATGAACAATGAAATAATAATTATTTAATTTGATTAATGAGGATTTAACATTAATATTCCTTTGCATGTCTTAAAATATAAATCTGCAGTTGAAATAAAAGGGAAAAATGAAAAGTTTGTATGCTTTTTTAATACCAAGAAAAGAGAGAAAGAAAATCTAAATATAATGCATTATTTGAACAGAGAAAGAGAATTATAAATTACAGAATGTCTCATGAATTTTTAATTTACTTATTTTTAATAATAAACTTTACCCTCTCACAGTATCTAGAGATTTCAGTCTTTTCTTTTGAGCAGGCTTTGGCTTTTTTTCTTCTGATGATTGACTTGATGAATAAACATCAGCTAAATCCTGCTAACAAAATACAGTTAATTAAAGTATGTTAAAGGATGTATTCAAAAGCTATTTTAATAATACTTTTAGTATTAATTAATGTGATTTATATTCTATTCTTGTGTTCAATATATAAAAAAAGCTAAGGTTTCTGTGGATTAAAAAAAATGTAAAATAAAAATACTGAAAATTGAAAAATTAATTTTTTCCCCCATTGTATGAAATTTCTAGACTTGCTGTTAGGCAAGGAAAAGGCAAATTTTATAATTACAATTGCAAACTTTATATATATATACACTTGATAATAAAAATATTAAAAATAAATAAATAAAACATTTATAAAAACAACTTAGGAACAGAGAGATTTGAAAATATCAAGTACAAAACGACTCAAAATGACATAATATACTTAAAAACAATAAATTGTTGTGATGTGAGATTAAAACACACTAAATGCAGCATTTGTCGTAAGCATCAAATTTACTTACAGAAGCATCTCCACCACAAACTTCAAAATGTTTTCATGAAAAGTTTATATCTTAAAGTAAGCATTAGTAACATAAATAGAATTCAGTCAATTAAAAAATTAAAATTTTTGGTTGTACAATTAGTTACAGCTGTCAAGTATTTTTGAAAGTATGACTTTCCTTGACACAATAATAAAGCAACATAAATATATATGACTTTAGAAATCTGTATTTATTTTTCTATTAGTTCATAAAAATTTAAATGAGCACTTACTGTACTAATGTCCACAGAATTTCGTGCAAATATACTCTCAAAAACTTCTTTTCTAAAAAAAAATAAGTTTTTAAGCATAGAGCAAAATATACAGTCCTTTCAGATATTGTACAGTTACAAACAAATACTATTTCAAATCTATACTCTAAACAAATCAACACAAATATTACATGTTCAGTCAGAAATTAGGTAGTTATCTAAAACAACTCTCCACTAATAATTGTAGGGTCATTTAGAATATAAAATTATATTCACTATGAAAATACATATATAAGAGGCACAGTTGCACAGTAAATCCTGAAAGCCAACTGCATATGCACTTAATAATGAAAAATATGTTCAAATCAAAATGTCAGAGATAAATACAATGTCAAAATCTAATAATTTATAAATCAAGCAGAGACACTAACTTAATGAAAAAAATAATGCCAAATCATACAGCTATCAAGGTAACAATAAACTGGTGAAATGTTTTTTATAAAAAAAACTCTCTAGGTCTTTAACTACAGATTGATCAGTCACATGTAAAATGACAATCCCATTTAATAAATTATCACATGTGCATGTAAAATTCCTTCAACTATTTTGCAAGCATACATGATCCTATATCTATGACATAAATTTTCTGATAGGTCTATCATCAAAACAATGTAAAAAGTTTAATTTAAAAGTGATTTTTAAAAGGAAACTACTAAGAATAGGATAAATAATAAAGTGATTTCCTATGTATCAGGCTTTCACAGCATAAATTTCTATAGCCAAAATACACAATAAAACTACAAAGAAAAATACAAGATAGAAAAATAAAATTTCACGAGTAAAGTAAATAGATAAGATAAACTAAATTATTTACAAATTAATTGTTATATTATTATATCAACCAACAGAGAAATCTTCAATAAGAAAAACTCATAATAACACCCTATATCCATGCATGTTTTATGATGATTATTACCCATAAAGAGTGCGTCTGTAGGTGTACATTTTCTTTAAATTATTTTCATCCTTCTCATTTAACATACTATACAGTAGTGAAACACAGTGAAATTTTTCTAAGGCGGCCAGTCATGGTTCCAAAACAAAAGTGGCCATCAAATAAGGGTTGATTTCTCTATGGCAATCATTAATGGTTCTGAAAAAAGTGGCCAGTTAGAGAAGTTCCTATTGTGAAGACAAAGCCTGTTATTTAATATGCTAGAGCTGTATATACTTTTGCACTCAGATTCCTTCTTCTTTTGCACTCAGATTTTCATTCCTTGTATGCAGGTATTCAGTTTTTGTGATCTTTAGAAATCCATATTTCATGATACCATAATTCATAGACAACTCAATTCTTTCAACTGTGATCAGGTAAATAATAGGAATAAATTCAAACTAGTAAATGTATAAAATAATTTCAAAGAATTGAATAGATTTTGGTGTACTTAGTAGCTATATCATGTAAAGGAGTCTTTAGTATTGATAAGGCCATACTTCATGGCTACAGTTGAATATGCAGGAGATGCATATATTCTTACATTTAATAACTCCTAATAAGAGATTTATACAGCTGATTCAATTTTAACATAGAATTATGCTCCTCCATAAAGCAAAATTTCAGATGCTAAAACCGTCTGATGTCACGAGTTATAATTTTGGTAGTGTGCCAAACCCAGTCTGTATCGCTCGGGCAAGCAGTAAACAGTTAAACAGAAAAGTACCAAAATATGTAAAAAAAAATTGACATACATATATATAGATACAAATATACATACAAAAGCGGTAAGCAACGATAAGTAATCTTATGTTAACCCATGGTATTTTCATTAAAAGAGACTACCTGAAATTTTTTTTTTTTTTTTTTGGAGAAATATTTCTTCCAGAATACACAGTTATTGCACTTCTTTTTTTATAAAAAAAGTTAAATTTCTCACATATAAATTTACTTTAAAAGATAAAAAGATTGTTCATGAAATACAGGTTTGATTTACACTGGAAATAAAGAATTGACTTAAAAAATGTATCTGATATAAAATTTCTAACTAGTTGTAGAAAAATTAACACAAATTTTTTTCTGTATATGCATTTAAAGCAGCATAAAAGTTAAAAATGTTTCTTGTTTGCTCTATTCTCTTGTCTTTAAAACCAATGTAATAATCATTAACCTTTACGTAACACACTATTGCTCATAATGTTCTTCCACTGATTACATTTTAGAATAATTTCTCAAAACTTTTTTTTCAACATTATCTAAATACATTCAGAACTAGTCATAACCTTGTAGAGTGAAGACTTTTGATTGTTATGGTGTTTAATTTTGTTATTTTGTGACAGGAGAACATGTAGGTTTAATAATTGATTTTTTCAACTGAGAAAACATTTGATGGAAAATAAACAATAGGGTGATATCAGATATTCTTAGAAGCTTACTTTTTTAGTTTTGATTTCTATCAGAAAATAAGTTCTATAATTTTTTTTAATGTATGACTTTCCTCAAAATACTGAAATTAATGGCATAAATTTATTAATTATAATTTATTAACTTAAAATGCATTTAAGAAAACCTGATGCTTGACATGCGATATTTTTAAATTATTGCAGTTACACTAATAAATAGTTCCCAGTTGATACAAATAAAGTTTTTTTTTAATAGTAACTTTTAATTTTTTAGACCTCAGTTCAATAGCTTGTGTATATAAGTAGATTTTATAAGGTTACAGATATTTTAAAAGCAAATTAATAATAAATACCTTTTTAAATATTTCCCTAAAATCCATAATGCAGCAAACAGGAAATAAATTCCAATTGCCATAATTATAGCTACAGGAAAAACAAAAACGAAAAAATGAAAGGAAATTTTGATAAGTCATAGAAAAGTTACAAAATATATAACTTGCACAAAAATTAAATCAAAACAAAAGTCTAAAAACAATTTGAAAGGGAGGAATAAACAAGATCTCTATTAACACTAGAATTACACAGTCAGTCAAAATGACTGGTTATAATATAGGTAGAAATAGGTATATCTAAAATGTTGGTAATTCTAGAGTTAATTCACATATTTATTCCTTATTACAAACAAAATTACAGAAGTTTGAGATAGCAGAATAAATGAGTTACAGTGGTTAAAAATTATGCATATTTAACAAAAGAAGAAAAAAAACCACACAAACAAGAAAAACTACTTCCTTTAGAGTTAAAAAATTACATTAAAATTTTTTTTAGTGAATTATAAGGTTATAGAAATAAAGTATTTTTAGCTAAAAAAAAAGGGCATTAATATGGGCATTAGTATGGATAAAATATTTTATTATTTTCCTTAGGACTGATAATTGTTGTACATGTACTGACAGTATATGTACAACCAAGTAAATCTAGTTTAAACTTATTTTAGAGCATTTACATAGTCTAAAAACATAATGCAAGACACACAAAATAAAATGATTTTTTAAGAAATGTACTCTGAAAAATTTCTCATGCCTATGTTAAAGAAGTTTTCAAAAATATTGAATTTTCTAAAGTATGTGAAAATCCCCAAAACACACCATGATACACTTAAAACTTAATAAATAAATAGATCACATAGTATAATAACAATATGCTTACAAAACAAAAGTAATATATACAGAGTTTTTAAAAAATGCAAGGTATTATTTTACATAACTTTAACTTTTCAAATGCACTTTCTTCACTCAATCAATAAAAAAAGTAATGTTTTAAAACAAAACATACGATAGAATGTGATTTCAGGTTCTTTATCACAAACAAGGGGACAAGCAGTTTCATTCACATCAATGTGGTACCAAGAATTTTCTCCCAGATAAGTTTTTCCACTGAAACAAGTCATAAATAGTTGAGTAATTGAAAAAAATAACATAATAAAACCATAAATATTTGAAAGAAATAATATAATTGAGAACTAAAATGATACAATGCAAAATTAAGTGTTTCATACATAAATTCAAATGATATGTTTTTTCCTGCTTGGAACACAAAGGGAGTTAATAATTAGATGGGAAAGAAACAGAAACACATAAAAACCATTTAATCATTTTGATCCTTAAATTAAAAATTAGTACATTTCGCAGTCACATATCATCCCTAAATTTGAAAATTAATTTCTTTTGTTGTATTAATAAAGTCTAAAAAACTGTATTTATAAAAGTTCATACAGAAAAGCTGGGTGAGTGAACAAATATGGCTATCCATTTCCTAATGTAATATGCTGCCTCAATCAAACAACAGAGATTCATAATTTTATAATGCATGTGCCATATCTCTCTGTAACATCTGCTACTTTACAGTTATGCATTCTATAAATAAAATTTAGATTCATCTGATGATAAAACATTTTTCCATTCAGCAGTTCAATTTTGATGTTCTGTAAACTGAGAAGAAAACAGTCTATTTTGTGCTGACAACAGTGAAATTTGTGTTGGTTGTTTACTGCTAAATCATTTTTTTTTTCTAGAGTTATTTTTTCACCCTGAGTTTAATAAACAGTGTTATGTACCATGATGTAAGACCAAAGTCAGAAAGATTTTCATGTACCTACATTGATTACAATTGCTATCTGTGTAACTACAGCAAACCTGTTTCTAGAAATAATTCATGTCACTTCTCAACAAACTAATTTTTGTCTTCACACTGACATTTTCTGTTTAATTATTTTGAACTTGGAAACTATCTAGAACATATTCTTAGGACTGTTACAAAAGAAAAACTATTGAGTAATTTTTACAAATGCTATTACCAAGCTTTGTGCCCCAACAAAATATGTGACATCATAAAATCATATAAAGGAGATTTCCTTTCATTTTTGAAATGTATGAGTATTCACAGTAATAACACATTATACTTAATACACATAAAGAATATTTTAATTTGAAAAGCCTCAAAACTCTAAATATAGTTAAAAGAATAATATAATGATAAAATCTTAAAACAAACAAAAGATATACAAAATATATAAAAGATACTATCATAAGAATGAGAAAATAGTAACTTATATGACATTTCTAAAGATTATATATTACTCGCATAAGCTCTTGTTTTCATCATCTACAATTTTCCAAACAGATCCTAATGATGCAAACTTTAAGATAACTTTGTCAGATGCACCAGGCTTAATAGATTTTAGCTCTTCCAGTGAACACTAAAAAATATAAAAGAATTGCACTTGAAATCACAAACATTAAATATAATGATCATAATTTTATGAAATGAAAATTTTTAATTATTTTAATTATATAAAAATAGAGAAAATAAGCAATTAATATCTTCAATCAATTCTTCACCAAAAACTTAAATTGCAATTATTTTTAGGCACTTAACAACATTGTTTGATAGTTTTTAGGATGATTAAAAGAACATGTGACCATAATGTATCTTGATAATTAAGAGAATGCAAAGTATTACAACAGAAACATAAATAAATATTACAGGAGGAAAGTTGATGACATAGATAAATGGAATGTAAAATAAATATGGTCTTTGGAAAACAGAAAAATCTCTGAAAAGCAAAGATTAAAAATTACTTATTTTGACCTTTTCGATCCATTAGATAATCTAATAAAAAAACTCCCAACAGTCTTTTTCTAATACTACCTATAAAATATGACAATTTCATCTTAACTTGTAACCAATTTTCCTGCCTTTCATACACAAAGTAAACAAACAAACACACACACACACACATGTATGTATATATATATATATATATATATATATATATATATATATATATATATATATATATATATATATATATATATATATATATATTCTAGGGGTGGACTCCTATGATTACAGAAGGAGGCCCACTCCCCAGTTTGTAAATCACTCCCTTTCATTTCTATTTACTTTTTGTGCATATGTAAGAAATAAAGATTTGCAAGAAAATTAAATATTAAAATATAATGCAAAAACATGACATAAAAACAAAGCAGATTTAAGCTGTTATTTATTTATTTATATATATATATGTGTGTGTGTGTGTGTGAATGAATAATGAAAATAGTAGTGGTTTATATTCTGAACAATGAAAAATTCATTAAAATTGTGACAGTTACACTTAAAATAAACTAGGCTGACTTGTAAGACACAGACAAAACACAATAAATTGTTAAACAGAAATTCAACTCTCAATACTAGAATACTATGTTGGGTAGTAGGTTTATCTGACTATCGAGAGTATAATTTCCTTACTTTTCCATCTATCCTTTATATTTCCTTTTATACATGATATTCTACCCCATGTTTAGTTATAAAGCCACAATATACAACAAAAACTACATAATTTTTAAATTTGCTTGTATTCACTTGATAAAAATACTTGACAGTTAAATTTAATACATAGACATCATTCCTTAAATTAAAACAGGTTGTCATAATTTGCAGGTTTAAACAGTTACTCTAATCCTATCATTTTAAAACATAATGAAAACATTTTTTAAATAGAGAGGGACAATAGATAAGATTAGCATTAAAAAAACCTTGATAGTAATAATAATTAGTTCCAATTGTGATAATAATGAAAGTATGGATATTCAGAATTTTTAGGTTCAATTTAAAAAACACTTGTTGGCATATTAAAAAAAAAAAAGGATTCTTTAATAAAGAGCAGAGCTTGTTATGAAAGTTATTTAGTGTAAATCCTCACTAATATAAATCATATAATAAAATTATACAATTTATATTTCATAGTTAATATAAATTACATTAACAAAAAACATTAACTAGGGACAAATAGTTGTAACAATAGAATATTTAATTTTATATAATTATCATTTAAATTACTGTTAAAGAGAACATAAAATCTTAAAATGCTAGTAAATATACAATATTTTTTGCAAAATATATTTTTTTATGAAAAAAATTAACCCCAAAAAAAAAAAAAAAAAAAAAAAAAAAAAAAAAAAAAAAAAAAAAAAAAAACTAAGTAAAAGAATATTAAAGGAATAGCTTGTACAACATATTTTAAACACTTGAATAACATAAAAAAAGAAGAAAAATTATACCTTGTCACATTCCATGCTTGCATACAAAAATTTAACTGTCTTGTCAATAAGACTTGATCTTATCATAATACATGATTGATCAATACCTAAGTCTCCACAAGTCATGTTTTTACCTTCTTTTGTTAGTTCTGTTGATTTAACTATAATCTTTGGTAAAGTTGGCTCAAAATAATATATGTTTATAGGCTTGGGGGAGTCATCTATAAAGCAAAAGGCTGAATCTGAAAGAAAGAAAGAAAATAAATAATCTTTAAATAACAGCAACAATAATGAAATTGAATACAGAAATGAAAAAGTCAACATTTTAACAAAATGAGAACAAATCTCTTATTTAAAAATCCATGTAAATTTATTTGTTTCAGTACATAATATTTAAAAGTAAAAATACAAATAATCGAATGTTTTACATAGCTAATTTTCACTGACATATATTCCTCACAAATATTTTCACAACTATTCTGATTTGAGTTTGAATTTTATAATTCTACTGAATTCATCAATAACTGAGTCATAAGTTACATACAAATTACCAATTTTATACATATATATCATGAAAAAATTATATATATATATATATATATATATATATATATATATATATATATATATATATATATATATATATATTCATTCTTGTGAGACTTTTTTAACATGAATCAAATGGTACCATTGTAAATGCTATAAAAACCACCAGATTACAAATAAGACTAATTTGTTAATTGAGGGCAGATATGTAAATTCTCACCAAATAACTATAAATGTGATTTCTAAGCAGAACTATTCGATAAGTCAGTTTATCTTTAGATGCACAATTAATATTTGTGGTTAATAAAACTGATTCCAACTAAAAAAATTCTTGTGAAAAATGGAAAAAGAAAAAGAGTTTCTTTTCAATTTCAATCAATATATATAAGCAATTTTTCTAAATAAATGCACTAATTTTTCTCGCAGAATTTTTATTTTATGCTGTAAACTATTTTTTCACATATTTTAACAAAAAGTCTAAGTTAAACGAATCCCTCAAAAGGCAGTTTTAATGAGAAATTAAGAACTGATTTTAGTCTTCATTTATCCTGTTTTATATAATATCATGTTTTATATCTACATTTATCCTATTTTATATAAAGATCTTGCAAATTAGAGGACGCGCATCGCGATAACACTGACGTTAAATAAGAACACAAATTCGCAGTTGAAACATTGTAAGTTATCATAAATTGACGTTTCGACGGTCCCGTATTAACAACTATGCACATAAACAGCCACTCAAAAGTAGCCGAGTCTTTGTGGAGTTCGGGCACCTTAAAATGTGGAGCTCTAAGTCGGGGCATGAGTTAACATCGCAGATCTTCATTCCCAATGTTATGCTATAGGATTTATATATATATATATATATATATATATATTATCACACATTAATAAATGCGTGTTCTTACGCTCTACGTTTTTCAAGAAAGTCACAGTTTAAATAAAAAATGAGAATTTTTTAAGATTTTAAATTCTTCCAAAGAGTCTTGGAAAAATAATAATAACGGCTGTTTTATTACACTTTTTGTACTTATTTTTACAAATTGTTCCCTTTTAAGTTGTTCCCTCACACATAGTTTACGGCACAATACGAAGTCTGAATACGCGTCGCAACACAATTTTCCGAGGTTACCAAATGTCGCAATAAAAGTTTGACAAAATAATTTTTAACAAACTTGAACGAATTAAAACTCCGATGGAAAACTTAACGGAAGTTTCGAGAGGGGAAAATCCCCGCAATGAATACATTAATCCACCTAAAGTACAATATTTAATAACAGTTGCATTACTTACGTTTGAGAATACAATATTACGATTTTAAAAACTGTTAACAAGCGACACACAACTTCTTTCACTTTCGGAATGGAAAAAAAAAAACTGACATGCCCTAATTCCAAACTGGTTGAAAGCTCGAAGGCATTTCTACTTGAATTGTCAAAAAAAGAAAGAAAAAGCATAATTGATTATCATTAAGACAGTGTATATAAAAACACGGGGCAACTTTTAAGCACTCGGTGGTTACTTTTGACAGGCAAAGTAGCGCCCATCTAAACGCAGCTAACACGGTCTGGGACAAATTTATTCCGCATCCCCGTTTTTAACACCCCAAAGTATGTGGTGATGAAAATCTCAAAAATGACATAAACATGATCACTTCGGAACCCTGGGAAGAGGTTCCACTTGACCATGGCAACCGTACCTCCTGAGAATAGGCTTTTGGAGCAGCGATTTTCTCTTAACCCTTGAAGCATGATGAAGTGCTGAAGGCGATCGTAAAACGATATCGATCGGTAAGATAAAGAAAAGTCGGAAGCTCTAAGGCGCCTATCAATAGATGTCGCAGATCATCAGTGTTGAGCTGTGGGGAATTTTTCCTTTATCACAGATTAGGAAATGCAAATTTTTGGATTCTGCTTTCTACATTATTTGAAAACAGATCGTCCAATGCATCAAGTGTTTTCAAAATATCTTTTTAATTTAATTTTGCGAAATGCCTATTTTGATTTTGTAGCAATAGACATCAATGATATAATTCCCCGTAAAAAAATAACAAGGGTTAAATTAAAATTCTGAAAAATACGCGCACTCCATGTGAAGGTCTATTGATCTGTATTATTATTTTTAAAAAAGCATTTACTAATCTGCGGCTAAAAAGGTACTGAGAGGAAAACCAATAGGACATGGGGATTGAAGATCTGGGATCTTGAGACATACGCCACTTTATGCCAGTAAAACTTGGGTCCATGAGCGTATACAAAACTACTGACTAAAATTTCTAGAAGAAAGGTCAGGATCAGCGAACAAGGAGTAAATTTTGTAATCAATTACAAAAAAGAAGTTTAAGATTTAAATGAAAAAAATTATTTTAAAAAAATCTTTTTTTTCTTTTTCTTTTTTTTTTATTAAGAAGAGGGGGGGGGGTGATTAAATGCTTTATCATAGCAATATAAGTATCAGTTTTTATCTTTGGAAAATACTAAAATTGCCAAAAAATGAGAAAACATGGCTCTAGACCACTTTTTATCCCCTGTAAAAGCGAAGAAAGTGCGAGATCTACAAATTCAGGAGTATACATCAGAGGTAAACTATCATAAGTGAATTTTCTTCACTTTCGATATTTTTATTTAAGCGACTACTTTTGGATGGAGCTTCTTTGAGGAAAATTGTCATATATGAATAATAAGATGGTGGGTTAAATATGGATTTATAAACTATCACATATGTAAGCCCTGATGAGAGGCAAACCATCACAAAGCTATCCTGAAAAGCTCTCCTGAAAAATTGGAATTTTGCACATATGATAGTTTACCTCAGACGTACAGGTATGGGACCACCACTTAAAAACGAAGGCTGCAATTTAAAAAGTATACCAAGCTGATGTCGTCTGGCAATTACAAAATTAAAATATAAAACACAGCGAGCCACAACTTTTGGTACAGAATCTTAGCAGTGGCGAAACTAGATTCCGTTTGGGGGGAAGGATTTGATGGGAGAGAGAAACATCAAAACTCTTTAGATTGCTATAAATATTGAAACAAATTGAGAAATGAAAGTATTTTCTTCTAAAGTCTTTGCTTCGGAAAAGTTACCACTTTCTTTCTTTCTTTGTGGAACTTCAACTCAACAAAGAAATTCCCAACAGTCCAAAGCGTGGTAGTAGGACTACGTTTCAAGAGAAAATTAATGGCGACCTCACTAGCTCTGTCATTTTTAAATGTTCGATTTTATTAACAGCATAAACGCTTCGCAAACTTAATGTTATAGGGCTGATGGTGAAAGAAATGCGATATATAATCACGAGATTAATGAAAAATTCATTAATTTATGATCACAACTCGAGCTAAAAATAGCATTACTCGCTTTATAAAATCTTTGCACGCAATATCTAAACATTTCGTCCCGCCAATTTGATAATGCTAAACATGACTTTAGTCTTTAAAAATTGTTATAAAAATTTTTTGCTTAGAAAACGAAACATTAGATTTTACCACTAACACATGATTTATTTTCAAAATTTATCAAAGTTGCAAGAAATAATGCTTATTCGGATACATAAGACTTACATCAATTCAAGGACGACTAATCGCATTTGAAGTAACCAAAAAGTCCAGTACGTTTGGCGTATAATTAGAATTGTATCACATCTGATCTCAAACACAGTCAGTATACGAGTCAGTACACGACTCCCAACAGACCTGGATTTCAATCAAAAATTTATATATATCTTAAAATGCGCATGTAAATGTTGCATTTCTCTATAAATATTTTCAGAGATTTATAGAGAAAATTAGAAATGTATCGCGTATGATTAGAAATGTATAACATCTGATCTCAAACACAGTCAGTGCACGACTCCACAGACCTGAATTTCTATCAAAAATTTATATATATCTTACAATGCGCAAGTAAATGTTGCATTTCTCTATAAATATTTTCAGAGATAACACAGAACTTTTGAATCAGAAAGAAATTTCACCTTTTAGAAGGAAACAAAATTTGAAAAGAGAGAAAAACTTATTTCCTATACACAAAATCTTTTCCACAAAGTAAAAGAAAAGTAAAGATTAAAAACAAAAAAAAAACTGCTGATTTTAAAATAATAAACCGAATAGTTGTTTTTTTCCAAACATATTATCCGAATAAAGAAAAAAATCAAGTAATTTTGAAAGTTTTTTGTTTTGTTTTGTTTTTCAACTTGATATGTTTACAGTTCATTTAACAACACATTTTCGTCATGATTTAAAGCACAAATAGTCCTCACCTAAGTCGATATTCAGCTGAATGCGAGAGAAAAGGGAGCATCTAAGCTTGGATTATCTTGAATAGCCGAGCGCAATCATCAGTAAAGACTTCTATTCAATGCCAGTCGATAGTGCACATAAAGATATCAGATATTAAAAGGAGAGATATGATAACAGACTATTGGAACATTTCAATTTCAAATTTTAAACAATTTATCACTCATTTAAATGTAGGTGTGACGGAATAGATACAGTATGTAAGTATTTCCTTTATCCGAATTTGAAATACCACAGCCAAATAAAAAATGGCTTTAATTCTCTTTTTAAATGCATTACACTCACCTAATAGCAAACGTCAATTAGTGACCCGTTGCGATTTATAAACGGCAAAGAAATATGTTAGCGGCAGATCGCCTACATATATGTATTGCTCGTAGATAAAAAATTGACAGAATAGTCGGGAAATTCGTTATAACAACCTTTTCAACCACGGAAAAGTTTATTTATAGGATAAAAAGTAAATATCCCTTTCCCCACCCCCTTTTTATTTTACGAATTTTCTGTGAAGTCAAATTAGGCCACAGCAGTTTACTTCGTGCTTAATAAGAATGCACTCTGTCTTTCAAGTGTTTACTATTCTGTATTTCATACTTTATTTGATGCAATTATTCATAAAAGATGTTTATCGTCAGAAGGGGTGTTTTTCATCTGAAATTTCAGAAATTTGTAAGGAGAAAAAAATTACTATTTTCTTTACCGCAACATGAAAAAATCAGATGCGGAATCCTCACTCCATCAAGGCTATTTAATATAACGTCCCTGCAACGAGGGTCCCTTCAAAGACGCTACAAGTAGAGTTTACTAAATTATTCAATCTTAACAGATTATGTGACTTAGTGTAAGGGCCTGTTCACATAGGAGTCCGGTAGCGGAAGCGTTAAAGTGTTGAAATATATTTAACCAATGACAAGCCCCCAAACGATTAGCAACGAAATTTTTAACGCCTATGACTGGTTTATTTCCGTCTCAGCGCCAACTTTCCTCTTACGCTTCCGCTACCGAACTCCTATGTGAACAGACCCTTACCGCACAAGCATGTTACGTTGTGGCAAGGATACTCGAATTTCAAATTCGATTCTGTTTATTCCAAAGAATCATCTGACAAACGTGTAACCACGGCTGGTCCTACAGGGGAGGCGGCGAGGTGATCACCTCAGGCGCCGAATTGAAATAGGCGTAATAACTATATAAAACTATGTTTAAAAAAACAGAACGAGATTTAACATACGCCCTAAGATATTATCGATTAAATTCACAATTTTCCCTTCCTATGTGAAACGACGCCAAACCATAATTATGCTACTTGTTTATTGGAAATTTTGGCGCACTTGAAAAGGACAGATAAGCAAATCAAAGTGATAACAATAGCACCTTAGAGATAACTTTAATTTTCACACGTTCTTTTTACCAGTTCTACAAAAGATCTATAAACCATAACACAATTATGAAAACTCGCTTGATTATTACAAATCAATCGAAAAAGTTTGGTTTAGAAACATTAATTTTTACAATACGGGACATTTTGTTAACAGACTTTCGCATTCCTTTGATAATCTTCAAGATAAATAATTACAAGATAAAAAGAACTTTTTATATACCATGTTTTTAAATTTTCTGTTGAATCATATAAACTTGACAATTCTATGTTTTAATAAATACTTTTTTAAAATTTTTTTGATGAATTATCCCATCAACTTGAAAGGAAATGAAGTTAATTGGAAGTTAACTTCCGTTTAACTTTTCGTTCCCAACCCGGCGGATAGATGGCTGCACCAGTCTACCAAACAAAATTAACTGAAAATGAATTCAATTGTGCTTAAAAATGGCTAAAAGTATTAAAATAATGCATTGTCATCGTGTTCTGACTTATTCTAAAAGTTTCAAATGTCTAGCTAGTCGGGAAGTTAGTTAAAAATCGATTGCAAGATTTGTACCGGACAAACAACACACAAACAAGAAAGCGAGTTAATAAAAACATGGTAAATAACGGGAGTACTCTCTTCGCTAGAGTGCTCAGCAGATCTAAGCGCGAATTAATAGGCAGCAGAAGAAAAGCAAAATGTTTACTATAATCTTCCGCATTCTAGAGATAATTTGATAGTGCTCTCGACCATAGTAAATTAACAAATGATCCGAAACATCCAAGGTTAAGAAAGAAAGACGAATTGGAACATTATTTATGTCTTTTGATAGGAAACACACAAATTAAATGTACATTTTAAAGAAAAAAAAATTAATAAATAAATAGAAAGAAGAAAATATAATTTATAGACGTAAAATAAATTATAAAGAAATTTTTCAAAATAATTCTGTTCAGTAAATCCTTTTCAATTTAAAATATTTCAACAACAAAAACAAACAGAAAAAAAAAATATTTCATGTAGTCTCCTCTAACGAAACTATCTCAAGTTATTAACGTAGGATAAGGGCCTGTTCACATAGGAGTCCGTTGCGTAGCGTTAAGGAAAAGATGACGTTCAGACGAAAATAAACCAATCATAGGCGTTAAAAATTTCATTGCTAATCGTTCGGAGGCATATGATTGGTTTATTTTCGTCTCAACATCATCTTTTCCTTAATGCAACGCAACGGACTCCTATGTGAACAGGCCCTTACTTATAGTTTCCTTATCTCTCTCTCTCTCTCTCTTGAAAAAATAAATAAATAAAAAATTTGGTACTTTTCTGTTTAACTGTTTACTGCTACCGGGTTTGGCGCGCTGCCAAAATTATAATTCGCGACGGAGGACAATTTTTTTCTCTCCGAAGGACCGTTATTGAGGAACATAATACTACGTTAAAACCCAGAGAAATCTTGTAATAACGTGTAAATTTTAACAACAACTCCATTTTTAGAAACACAACAAAAACCAGAGAGGAGAGAGAGAGAGTAAAATGTATCAGATAAAGAGATCTACAGATAGCAAATACGGATGGCAAGCTCGGGTCGTTTTAGATAACGCAACTCGTGCTTCTGATTCAGCGGCAGTCATAAGGACGTATATCAATATTATTAACACCTAAAAATATGTGGTTTTTATTTACGTCATTTATATCTTGATATAAAATTGTTAACTATAAGGAACCACAGAATATTTCGCTCTCTCAACAAAACCATCCTATGGTGTCACTAATTATTCAAAAATCATGAAAAATGTTAATTTCGACATCGTTCCACAATGAAGGTTTATGTAGAGGTAATTTCACTAAATATTTCAATTTATTCTGCATTATTTTTAATAAACGAATTATTTATTAACGTTAAGGACAAATTGTCTAATGTCCCGAAAGGGGGGGGGGGGGTGTTAGACGATATTTCGGGCTGATTTTCAAAAATAGTCAACAATTTCCTTTTCCACCGCCTAAGGACACCTTGCCAAGTTAATTTCCTTTTCTTGAAAATAAAACAGTTTTGTAGTAAATAGAAAATTGCTCTTTATTTGACAAGGGGATGCGATGAAATATGAAATGAAGCCATTTTTGTCTATCGATGAATTCAGATCTTGATTATTCTGAGGTTTTTAAAATGAACTATATAGAGTTTAATTTATAAAGATGAAACATATGCAGATTTTCAATTTATCTCCAGGAAAAAGGTCTGTTATATTTCTTTGTTTACAAGTTATGTTGACATTCTTCCGGACAATTTTTATTTTATCTCTAACTTTTTTTTTTTCCGATGCACCGATTAATTCCCTTTAGACAGATAATCGGAAGTTCAGTGTACCTCCAGTCGGCGTAGACGCGTGACTACTAGTATTACGCTAAGAGCTCTAAAGTAAAATTAGTAAAATGCTGCGAATCACACACGTAGCTGGCGGATTTTTCCATCACAAGTGAGCTACAGCTATAGTGATTTAAATATGATATAATTCGTATAAACTAGATAACCTGAAAAATGCCAAATTAGTTTTCCCTTTGAAATATACTTAGTTATAAAATTTTCATTATACCGTTGTAAAAAGCTGTATATATATCTAAACATTTATAAATTTTCTTTTTCTCCTTAATTTATGTTCATTTTGTGTTAAATGCCGTTTATTTACTGTCAGTGAACGTTAGATTTCAATATGTGCCCCTTTGGCGATATTTTCGAGAATTTTGACGGGCTTGGCGATTTTTTTTAAGGTGTCCGGAGAACCAATCAGTTTTCACATAGGTGGCGTGGTTATCGAGTTCTGGAATTCTCCATTTCTAGAACAATAGAGAATGTCGCCTAGGGTACATAAGGAGGCCGAACTTGGCTCTTAGCCTCTTAAATACCATCAGTAAACTTACTGAAAAATTCATTGCTTATGAAATCAATAATCATCTCCTCTCTGCTAATATTATTATCCCCTATCAATTTGGTTTTCGCCAATCTCTTTCAGCCCCTCACCAAATTTATCGCATTGTTGAGCATCTTGCTGACTCTAAATTAAATAAAAAAATGCACTGCTGCCCTTTTCCTTGACGTTGCTAAAGCGTTTGATAAAATCTGGATTGATGGCCTCATACATAAACTTATTAATTACAATTTTCCCCCTCATCTTATTAAACTCCTTATCTCCTACTTAAAAGATCGTACTTTCCAAATTAAAATTAAAGATAAATTATCCTCCAAATTAAATTTCTATAGCGGTCTTCCCCAAGGTTCTATTATTGCTCCAATTTTATTTAACATTTACGTTAACGATATTTATCAATATAATAAAACTAATATTGCCATCTTCGCCGATGACACCGCAATTTACGCAACTGATCATAGCCCCAAGTACGCCGTCAAATACCTTAATGACCATATGAAAATTATCCAACAGTGGCTCGACAAATGGAAAATCAAAATTAACACTGATAAATGTATAGCTATTATGTTTACACAAAAAACTAAACGAACAATTGACAAATACAAACTTATTATTGGTAACTCTATTATCCCCTGGTCTGACACCGTTAAGTATTTAGGAGTCACCCTTGACAAAAATCTCACCTGGAGGCATTACATAACACAAATTAGGGACAAGTTTCGAGTTGCTAAACGTTCACTATTCCCCTTAATTGCTCGGAATAGTAAATTATCTATAAATAATAAAATGCTCATTTACAAATAATTTCTTCGACCTCTTATTACTTATGCAGCTCCGGCATGGTCATACGCAGCAGATTCGCATATTAAAAAGCTTACCGTAGCACAAAATATTACTATTCGACAAATTGTTAACGCACCGTGGTATTTCAGGAATGCTGAAATCCACGAGGAGCTTGGCCTCCTTACTATTCCAAATTTCCTCAAAAATTTAACTACTAACTTCCATAATTCTATTGATAATGAACTCCTTTTAAATCTCGCCAATTATGACCCTGCCGAACCTGCTAACAGAAGACGGCCAAGAGCCGTTCTCTGTTCTTAATTATTTTTAAACTTCTTTTTTTCATTACTTTTTGTAACCTTACTCTTACTTTGGTAAGCAGTGAGCTTTAATTTATTAAGTTTTTCTTATTTTTAAGTTTTTCCTAACTATTTTTTACTTTGCTCCCATGAGCATCGCTTTATCTACCACATTAAACTTCCTTTTCTCAAGCTACTCCCCGGATCCAAATCCAACCTATCTCTTTTCATCTTTACTCTGGTCATTTCTATGCAAGCCTACGTTGGAAGGCGTGGCCTATATAACGTAGTTACCCCATTTATCTGATGATCTGATGAACTTGGCTCCAAGTTGTTGTCATTCATTCATTCATTTCTCAGTAGGAGCTCACCTGCTCTTTGTGAACCGTGGGGCCTTTATTGTGCTTAGGTGTATTGTTTCAAATCTGAAGTCTTTTAGGGGAACTTCACTGTAGTCATAAGTGACTGTTTGTAATATTTGTGTAATGAAAATAAACTTACGTTGTTGTTATCCTGAGACGTCATTCACAAAAATCATCAAACGAAACGCAACAATAAAGGACTTTATTGTTGCGTTGCGTTTCATTTATTATTCTTTAACTACGGAAGAAACTGTTACAGTTAACTTTCTCCACAGTAAACAAGCTAAACAGAACAGTTTAAACATATACACACCATCGCTTTCTCTTTCTTTTGAGGGTCTTTACTGAAAACTGATTTTTGTATGACACATTCAGTAAATTGTTGAAAATAGAGATGTCGCAATTTTACCTCACAGGCTAAATATGATACCGGATCATCACTTGAAAGTTTAGGATGAACAACCAGACATCAAAGACGTGAGTCCCTCATGCAGATACATAGCTGTAACTAAGAAACTTTTAAAGATTTTTAATACCTCAAAAAAAAAAGGGGGGGGGGGGAATTTGGGTTAAAAATTTTACCTGGAAACATTTGTATAAGGCTTATTTTTTTGTTCTCATAGCAAAGTCCCACTGAAAATGTATAAAATTTTTCTGTAAAACCTTATTAACAAAATTAGGTCTATTTCATTTTATTTTTTTACCATAACAATTCTCGAGAAAAAAATGTTAAGACAATAAAGGAAGAATAGATAAAAACCTGTCACATTAAAAAACAAACCAAAAAAATTGTCATAGCAAAAATGTATTTTTTTTCATACATTAAAAACTCCCTCCAAATTTACAAGGTAGTCATAATTTTTTTAAACCTGTGATTTGAAAAATTTTAACACCGAGGTACATTAGAAATTTGGTCATAAACAAAGGGGCACGATTTAAAAAAAGTTTGCGAATCACTGGTCAGGAATCACGATGAAATATTTCGCCAAATTAAAAGTTGTATTTTCTTAAATTTACGTAAAAGGTAGCTATAATTTGCTTACCTAAATACATTGATAATTTTAAAAATATGTAATTATCTTTTGAGATTCCTCAATAATAATAGGGGTCCTCAGCCCGTGTGACGCATGTTGTGCTGTAAATCAAGCCCCACTACTCTGTGGGTATTTTTATCGGAGCCGAATGAAAACTATCACACATACCGTAGATGCCTACAGACTTAAGATTTATTTTTTGCTATGAGAGAGATAATTTATGCATTAACCTTACGGTATATTAACACTCGCAGTGCAGAAAATTTGTCGATGTTTTCCGTTACTACAGTGCTTTCTTTTAAAAGGCGAGCTCATCGATTCAAGATTGGTTGGTTGGTTTGGTTTGAGAACGCTACGGTAATTTTTTTCTACACAAGGGTTAATCAGACCGGGACCTACAGCCGATTCCGAACGGCTACAAACATGCATGCCTATAGTGGGACTCGAACCCACAGACTATGGTACCGAAAGCCAGCGGCCTAGTCATTCGGCCATCGTCCGGCTCTCATCGATTCAAATGATCGATCGATTAGCATTTTCAGATGCATAGCCCAAATAAAAGAAATATATATATATATATATATATATATGTGTGTGTGTGTGTGTGTGTGTGTGTGTAACGAAAAAAAGCGTCTTATTAAATTTAATGTGTATTCCAAATTACCTTTTCTGACAAAATACAACCTTTCCTCCGAATTGCGACCGAAAAATATCTTGATATTTTATATTTGCCTTTAATACACGTGCCGATCATTACGTAGGCACTCGAAATATCTAAATTAATTACATCACCATATCTGGTCCGAACCCGAAGCCTCGTAAAGTTTTTATGTAATAAATAAGGCCTGTTTATAAATTCCTACTTACAAATAAAACGCAAACCGCGCGCGTGATTATCAATTAACCACGCGACTAAAGCTGGATAATTTCATCATTAACTGAAGATCATATGAGACATACCCGGGTATAGGATCTAATTAAATGCCGCTAATGTTATTTGCTAAAGGGTCATACATCATTATTTTCTGAAAACCAAACACACATCATATTTCTGGGCTTTATTTACTTTTTCCACTACGTCATTCTGATCGCAGGTCATACTCGGCGGCAAATTCCAAAAGATTTCGCTTCCTTTATCGGAATCTAACTTATCGAGTGAAAGCGTCCGAAATCATAGAAAAAAAAGGAGCATATTTGTTTCTCCACTGTGAAGTATAACGTCAAAGAAATATACCGCACGTTTCTTGATAATCAGGACCTAAGAGAGAGGGGAAAAGAAGGGGTACTAAATGCACATGCTTGTCTTTATTTCTGTCTTTCATTTTAACGTTCGAATTAATGAAACTATGTAGCATTTCATCCTTTCGCTCGGAATTGCGGTTCGAGACGAATTTGCAGAGGAATAGTAATTTGATACTACAAACATGCATATCTGTTATCTACTAACGGATGTTATAAAATAGAGTATCTCGACAATCCGAGTTCCGTTTAATCCAAGGTCTGTTACGGAATTTTCCGAGATTTTTCCCATGTCATATTCCAATTAACGGCTTTGCGGAAGCGGCATTTAATGGAAGGTCAAATCGGATATGTTCATGAAATAGCGCAATTAGCGCAGTGGCGTAGCGTGGGAGGGGGGGGGACTATCGTACCCCGGGCGCCTCTCACAGAGGGGCACCAAATGGTTCTTTTCACTAATTTTATATATAATATTACTATGATTTTCGGAAAGGGGGGGGGGCGCCAAAAAGGTATCGTGCCCCAGGTGCTAGTTATGTTCGCTACGTCACTGAATTAGCGCTAAGGCGAACTAATGTCTACAATAATGAAAAAAACAGGATTATTTACTAAGTAACTACTGACTTGTCATGTATGTAATAGTTTTGAAGAAACTGACAACACACCAAAGCCAGAATTATCAAATAAAAAATACGTCAGCGATAAAGATTAACTGAAGATACGTGGACCAGCAACCGGAATTATGGCCAGCTGTTTTTCTTTTCTTAATTACATGGAGAGATAACACTATCCAATTACAAGTGAACTGCGCGAAAGCACAACGCACCTATGTTTTTTCCATTAATATGCAGACTATTTAAATAATAAATCATTTTATATATAAGGAATAAATGTCTTAAGTAATTACTTAAAGGCAGTAATTACTTAAAATAAGTATTTTTAGGTAAAAAAATCATTTAATATTTTTTAAGCAATAAATCTTGAATGGTTTTCATCATAGCTCGGCTGATCCATCGTGGCTCCTGAGGCGTTTTATAAGAGCGGCGCCTTTTCGAATTTTCGGCGACTGTAAAGGCCTGTTCACACAGAATCCGTTGCGTCAGCATTACTCGTATTGACATATTTTAAACCAATAACAGACCGTTACAATTTCGTGGCTAATCGTTTGGAAGTTTGTAATTGGTTAAATATGTTTCAATAGGAGTAACGCTGACGCTGACGTATTCTAAGTGAACAGACCCTAAGGGAGCTGTTCACATTGCGTCTGTCAGCGTCACTCGTATTGAAATATATTTAACCAATTACAAACCTCCGAACGATTAGCCACGAAATTGTTTAAGTCTGTGATTGGTTTAAAATATGTCAATAGGAGTAACGCTGACAGACGCAGTGTGAAGAGGCCCTTAAAAGCAATGAACGTATCACTATTGAAAATAAACTACGTAATAGAATAACGGACATTTTGGGGGAAATGTATTTTAAATAGAGAGAAAATTTTAATTTATTTTAAAGAATCTTAATTTAAAAAATTACAGAACTTAAAAATAGAAAGAAAAAGTAAAACTTTGATTATAATTTGTTATGTAATAAAATTACCAAATCATTCGCCAAGCCTTTATTGCAACAAATTGCTCGATAGCAACTCTATGTTTTATTGTTTTCTATAGAAATTATTCCTAGATCATTCAATCGCTCTTAATTTGTTGTCGTTCGTAGAAAACTACTTAAAATTTTCAGCCGTCAAACACTCCGCTCAGCTGCTGCTACATCTCTAGGTTGTAGAAATCTTGGAGCTACAACAACGTCTGGAAATATGCATTCAAAATTTCTTTCTCATAATCTAAAATTCTGCTGTTTGAAATAAATTGTCGAAATATCAGGTTATATTTGAGAATTTTTACGAATTTCATTATATATTACATTAAACTACTACTATTTTTTCTTTATTCGTTAAAAATTTCTTATTTTTACTCGGTTTCATTACAGGCGCCTATTTTAATTCGGCGCCTGAGGCGGTCGCCTCGCCGCCTCATCCAAGGAACCGGCTCTGGTTGTTATTTAAATTGATTTTTGTTTCCATTCCACTAATCATTACACATCGTTTCGGCGAGATTGAAGTACATATTCAACTATCTCCGTTCGGCACAGTAGTCGGTTAGTGAAATTTTACTTATTCCGAGGTTGATTCTGACTCCAGTTACCTCAGATTATAGGCACTCTATTGTAGTATGATGATGATTAAACAATTAGTTCCGAAAATCAAAGTCAAGATACCTGATCAAGAACTTTAATACCTTACGATACAATGAATCATGTGTTAAGAATTAATAATAATTCAAATTATTACAGCAGAGTCTAAAACACTGTATGTTAATACAGTACAATTGTCTTGAAATTCATATACCTATTTCGTACTTATCACAGTAGAGTCCCGATAATCCGAAACCAAAAATCAAAAAGAACTAAGGTTACAATAAAACCACAGTGATACTAAGTAATATAAAGTATATTTCTGAAAATTACAAGAAAATTCAAAGTTACACCATGTACTGAACTACGTTGGTTTGAAAAAAATCTTTTTTTTTTTTTTGTTGTTGTTGTTGTTGAAGAGAAGAATACCTCTTCTTTGAAGTCAAATTACGCCAGCGTATCAGAAAATGGTGTCCGCTGGGATCGCGGAGTGTTGCTCTTACGTAGCGTAGCGCTACATCAAATGCAGCTGCCTCTTCTGAGTGGGATACCCTCTGCTAGCTGCCACCGTCTGTTTCACTTTCACTCTCGTCTGAGACGTTGACAGGTTCTTTCAAAACCATTTCAACAATCTGCTAATCGTCTAAAATCTCACTCTACTGTACTGTACTAGGCAGCGTTCTGCTCTCTTATCACCCATTTCGTCCCGAGATTTGGTTATGTTTAGACAGACATTATAAAATAAACTGTGTAATCACACGTAATATATAATATTTATGTAATCACATGTTATATGTAATTTATTTTAAGAATGATTTCGTTTAATCCAAAAAGGGTCTGGACCCAATCATTTCGGATTATCGGGACTCCACTGTATAACTGAAACTTGGCTGTTTGGCTGAAAAACGTGAGTACAGCGCCAAATATTCACGTCAGTACAGTTCCTGTCGTTATTCGAGCTTGCCTTTAATAAGTTACGTTTTGTGCTCCTTTAATTGCATTGATGAGGAAATTTCGGGATTCGCCTCAAACGGAAGAGGATGCAGTATCTTTTTTCCATAATCTTGGTATTTACCCTCTCAGCGTGTCTGTCAGAACAGCCGCAACATAAGTGCCTATTTTGGATTGACCTTGTCCTGAAGATGCTATGTTAAATATTGTGGCATCGGTTCCAAGGTTCCAGATTGCTAAACTCATTTAGAATATTTTTTCCTTATTTCTATTCTGCGTTTTGTTCGTAATTTACACTTCTATCTAAAATTATTCAGATTAAAATCTTGTTCTTTATCTGCCATTTTTTATTATCCTACGCGTTTTCCACATATTTGTGTTTTTTTACCATATTGCTGTTCAAAATGTTGGTAACTGCCGGCTAAAAAGATTGGTAGCCACAGTAAAATAGGTGCAGATGATACACGTACTGGAAACATTCCTGAACATCACAGGACCTTCAATAATGTTTGATATCGATTCGGTGGTAAA
The DNA here is from genome assembly GCA_907164885.2 of Dolomedes plantarius. NCBI lineage: Eukaryota > Metazoa > Arthropoda > Arachnida > Araneae > Dolomedidae > Dolomedes > Dolomedes plantarius. The sequence goes on along the minus strand of OU015491.1, from coordinate 44,054,089 downwards.
AAAAGACATGATCTAAAATCTGCCTATGCTTTAGTCCCATACGTCCTCAACACAGAATGGGAAAATAACGATGGAATGGAGATTTTTTTTTTTAACAAACCATTCTGTAGTCATACACTCAAAGTGGAAAACTGTATGTTCCTCTTTAAAGTATACATCTCGTTTAGAATAATTCACTAGACATGAGAGTTTACTTGTCCCATAACAAATTTAAATATACAGAGGATTTCATAAATTCATACACAGAAAAGTGGCGTAGCTACATATTCAGCGCCCTGGAGCAAGTAAAATCGGTGCGCCCACTTTTTTCTTGGAAGAGTTCTGGCGAAATTTGTTTTCTATCTACTCTTATTTCGATTTAAAACCTTACTTAATAACAATTTATTAGAAATTCAAGACATTTCAACAATAAGAAATTCAATTTAATAAATATGAATATAATAATAAAACAAATTATAATTCTTTAAGTAAGGAGTACCCACTAATATGATTATTACATATTTTATAAACTCTATTGACAAAATGTATTTCAGCATGTTTAGTTTGCACAAAAAAACACCTTCAAAATTATTGTTTTCTCGCTTTCTCGTTTGCAAGTCGGTCAATCATTTTCTCCAGATCAAGTTGACAAGCTATTGTTCTTTCAATTGATATCGTGGCCAAAGGGCTAAGACGATGTTGTGAGATGTTGCTTCTTAAATATGTTTTGATTAATTTCAGTTTTGAAAAACTTCATTCTGATGTCGCTGCCGTCACCGGTAAAGTTAAAAAAAATCATGCATGCTGTAATAAAGTCAGAGAAGTTACTTGAGGCTGCGGTGAGAATTAAAAGTAGTTCAGCAACTTCGCGTATAGAAGCAATTGGTTTTAATTGAATATAAAAGCATATTTTAAATTGAAACAGTTGAGGTCCCAAACTAGGAGAAATATCGGAAAGATATGCCGATTGTAACTGATCCTTCCAGGATACTTTTATCAGGTGACGCGACGAGATATGCAGGTGATAGACATTTAAAAAGTGTACATAATTGTCGAACGGATTTCAATCTAATAGTTAATTGATTAATTATTAAATCCATTACTCTATAAAACACCTCGACTTTGAACACATTATTAACTGTTTTCAATGCGTTCATCTACTTGTAATTCATCAAACAATTTTTTCACACGACGCAATCTTTATGGGGGAAAACAAGGTTCAGTATTCCTTAGAGCTGATAACTCAAGGGCATCGTTTTTACCAAACTCCCAATTATTCCTAAGTTCTGGAATTGGATTAGGAGTGATGAAAACATCTCAACGCATTTCTCTATATTTTCATGAGTACCCTGCAGCATTTTCGAAACTGTATTAATAGGTTCGAGTATTTTACTTTGAACAATTATCAAAATAATTGTTGAAAATTGTTCAAAATAATATATCAAATTTTTAGCTACACGTTGCTTGTCATAATTTTTTCCATTCAATGATAAATACACCCTTAGACCCCCCCCCCCCCCAAAAAAAAAAATATATATATATATATATAAATAAATAAATAAATAATAAAATAAATAAATAATAATAATAATAATTAAAAAAAAAATCGACGCACCGAGAAGGGGTAATGCAAATTGAACACAAATTGCTATGCATACAGTTTCGACAGAAAATGCAAAATTTTAAAGTTTGGCGGCCAATGAATGAACATGTGACGTTGCAACACGTCTTAACTCCGCAACTGGCAGGACATTAAAGAGGAGAAATTTCGATTCCAGGTCATAAATTCTTTGCGACTTTCATTCTGTGTACTCGGGTAGACAGTAACTATGCCTCACATACAGGTGCGCCAACAATATGCGCAGATGTCAGCATTTGAGAGAGGACATGTAGTTGGGCTCAAAGAAGCCGGTTGGTCTAATCGGCGAATCGCTCGACATTTGGATAGAAGCGATGCCACTATTAGATGATGTTGGCAGGAATGGGTGAACCACGGCCGAACACGGCGTCAAGAAAGAAGCGGTAGGTCTAGAGAAACGACAGAACGTGAGGACCAAGCAATCGTCAGAGCGGCACTCACAGCCCCAGATTCATCATTATCATCGGTCGTACGTGCAACTGGTGCTTCAGTGGCCGCAAGGACCATTCATTGGCGGCTGAGCTCACGGCGCCCCTTGCGTCGACTACCATTGACCTCTGTACACCGACAAGCCCGTCTGCTGTGGTGTCGGACACATTGGACCTGGAATGTTACTGACTGGAGTAGAATTGTCTTCAGTGATGAGTCCCGCTTCGAACTGAGCCCCGATGACCAGCGAATACGTGTCTGGAGACGAGGCGGACAGTGGGTGGGATACCAACCTTTCTGTCTTCCGCCATAGGAGCCGATAACCAAGAGTGATGGTCTGGGGTGCCATTGCATTTCATAGCAGGACCCCTTTGGTTGTCATCCGCGGCACCCTTACAGCACAGCTGTGCGTCGATGCTGTTCTACGCCCCGTTGTGTTGCCCTTCATATCACGCCACCATGGTCTTACATATGAGCAAGATAATGCCGACCCGCACACGGCGAGAGTTTTTACTGCTTGTCTTCGTGCTTGCCCAACGCTACCTTGGCCAGCAAGGTCGCCGGATCTCTCCCCCCACCTCATTGAGCACGTTTGGAGCATTAGGGGCAGGGACCTCCAACCAGCTCGGGATTTTGACGATCTAACGTGCCAATTGGACAGAATTTGGCACGATATCCGGCAGGAGGACATCCGCCACCTCTATCAATCAATCCAAGCTGAATAACTGCTTGCATAAGGGCCAGAGGTGGACCAACGCGTTATTGACTTTTTCACTTTGTGAAGCTCTTTCTCTTGAATAAATCACCCAATTTTTCTCAAATTGTAATCATTTGTTTTTCTGTACATGTACATCACATCTACCGACTTTCGTCTCATTCGGATAACTCCGTCTTGGTGCACCATGGTTGTTTTTTTTTTTGGGGGGGGGGAGGGGTGTCTAACAGTGTATGTCAATATTTTAATTACATCAAAATAACGCGAATGTGGGGCATCAAGAGCCTGAACACGGAAAGACAATCATGTTGGACAAACTCTTTTTAATGTTTTTACTACGTTGGTTTGATTCGTTTCCCAACGCCTAAGAGAACTGAAAAAACGTAAATTTTTTCTAGCTGTTCATAAAATTGTCTGACTTCCTGTACATCGGTGATTCAATTCACTGTTAATCACCCTTATATAACCAAGAGCATTTAAAAAAAGTGTATTTTAATTTAATTAATCGCTAGTCTGGCTGTTAATTTTATTTCACGTTTTCTGTGACACACGCTACCTGGAGTAATGAATACAACTCTAAAGTCACAGGTAAAATAAGCTACACCCCTTAAAGATTTTTTTATATTTCTTAGGGAGGGCCTAAGAGCAACACCATACGAAATTTTAATTTTCTAGAAAACATGCACCAGAGGTAGGTTTTTGTTGTTGTTTTGGGGAAATTAAGCTCCTTTTAACCCCTAAAATTTTGTATTTTAAAAAAATATTTCTTTGTGCGCACCTAGGGTCTAAGAGAAACTATCATACAAAAATTCAGCTTTCTAGGTCTAATGGTTCTAGAGATACAGTGTGTGTGCGTGTGTTTTGGGGAGGAGGATTGGGCCCCATTTGGCCCCCTTAAATTTCTAATTTATTAAAAAGATTTCTCAACGAGCACCTAGGGCATAATAGCAACCACCGTGCAAAATTTAAGCATCCTAAGACTTATGGTTCTAATGATTTGAGTTTCTTTTTACACTAATTTTGAATATTTTTTGTGTATTTCTGTTATTAGCCCGTAATTTTAAATTAGATCTAAAATTATTTATAATGGAAATTTCGTTTTTCCTCTGCCAATTTTTTAAAAATTACCCCATGCATGTTATAAAAATACACATTTGTATTTTTATAACATGCTGCTCCTGAAAATGTTTGCCGCCAACTTTCAGCTATAATACGTAACTGTTAGGTAGTACCTAACAGTTATTATTTATGTTGCAACATCATTTAATTGTTTATTTATACTTCATAAACAAATCACTTACTTTTAAAATTATACGTCGGTGAATCCAACAACACGCTGTAGATAAGTAATTTAGTAAAATAATAGTCAAAAATTGTACGAAGTCACTTAAACAGAACAATAAATTACAATCCACAGTCTCAATAAGTTTTAAAAATTGTATAACACATTCATTCGAGAATCATCTTGAAATTCTTACACTGCACAAAGTAAACAATGGGAATATGAAGCGCTAAATACTAAGCTTGTTTTTAAAAGATCCCCGAATATTTGCCTCTATTCTGCGCCGGTGTTAAGGCTGCTATGTAAAACAAAATCTTTGTTTGGACACCTGCATGTTTTTGACTCTTGTAGCGGGAGGAGTCTGTAAGTTGACCCTAGAGAATTCTACCCCCGCTCGTTTAAACTGACATTTGAAGGATTGTAATGACTCTCGCCATAGGGGGTGAAGATGCTCCAGCCATCTCTCTTTTCCTGATAAGAACACTCAACTGGTAACGTTTGAGAATATCTAGTGTCTAACACCGGGCAAAAATTCAAAGCGCGGCCTTGCCTAGTTTTATTTACTTAAATATATTTCATTTATATTTTGTATATTTTATAGAAAAAATTAATCTGGCAAATTAATTTAAATAATTTTTTCAATTAAAATCTGATAAATCGGAATTATTTATACAAAAGTTTTCACAAATTTTTATTTCACTCTTTCAAATTTTACGCCCCTCATGATTCGTGCGCCTGGAGCAGTTCGCTCCAACTGCTCCACGGTAGCTACGCCCCTGACACAGAACATGGAGATATTGAAGTTTCCCTTGGCATTGTCAGGATGGGTAGCAGCGTGTCCCTGTCATTACAACATTAATGCACCTCGTCATCTCTTTATTAACAAAAAATTTACGCTGACACTCTTTTTTGACTGTCCTCAAAAGAGATTCTTGCAACTTATCCTTATTTGGGCTACATTGATTTAACTAAAATTAAGTTTAAAAAATTATTTATTTAAGCAATTTTCGCTTTCTTGGTAGTAAATACATTATCTTAAATTTAAAAATCATTACTTAAAATAACTAAATTAAATTATCTCAGTAACAATCACAAAATGCACTTTCATTAAAATTGCCTTTTAATGAGCACCTTGCCCTTTTTATTGCTCAGTAGAAAACATTAAAAACTAATCCATGCCCAAGGAAAAATTACATTAGCCTATGATAATACCCTACAAACCTGTATTCCTCCAAGAAATAACTATGCTAGCCATACAGCCACACCACATGCCTCTAACATATTAATTTCAATGTTGCTCTGTAAATTGGAAGCAATGTTTTCTGTTTGGCGAAATCCAAAAGATTGCTGCATTAGTTAACCACAGTTTTATTAACACACAGCATTTATAAGTCCTTTTTCCCATGAAATAGTACCTTTTTTGAGCCTATCAAGATAGACAAAGTCCAAAATAAGTTGAAAAAGATTATTATTTTGATATTCTACGTCAAAAATAATTTTAAGTAGAAAAATCAAGGAATAAATCCTTACTATTAAAAAATAAAAAATAAATCAAAATCTAGGCATACGTAGATAGGCAAGGTTTGTTTTTCTGTCAAAAACTTCCAGGTTATATCAAACTTTACACCAACAGACCTACACAGCTTGGCACAGAAATAGTAAAAATATCGAAAATATTCATAAATTTGACAAGGGAATGACCAAGTTGAAAGGACAACATTATCCTCGAAGGTAATAGATTGCATGGTAGATTAGGTTGTTACTTTTTTGTCCCTCTAACAGAAAGGTTTCCAGAAAAAATATTCATTGTCTTATTTTAGAAATTATTTGGGCGAGGAGCGTACTCCGTCCGCAAATTTATCAATATCTATGAATTAAAAAAGAAATAAGTATACATGAAACTTTTAAAAAGTTATAACATGCAAAACACAGGAAATGAATAATGTGTATGACGTAGAAACGTTCTTTGAGAAGTAAAATTTTAAGGTTCTTCTCGGCTAGATTCAATTTTTTCCCAGAATAAGAAAGTTGACAAATCATCACCGATACGCAACGAGAGCGAGTCGACATATAATTTATTACTAACGTAGTTAATTAGCAACTATATTTTTAACAGTAGAGATTCTGAACAGAATAATAAGCGCTAATAAATACGAAACTCAGACTTCAACCAGAGTAAATGGATAAAATTACACCTACATCAATAAATCTTTCCTAAATAATTAATCATCAAAGCCTTCCGCCACTTTCTCTAATTAAAAACTGGATAAGTATCAATTATCCTAATGAAGAAACTAACAATATTAACAAAATGCAAACTTACCAAACAGTAACAAAATAAAGAGTTTATTAAAGACCAAACATCTTAGATCTGTCATCGGCTTCATACTTAACAAGAATCAATTCATGTCATTCCGCATTAAAAGAAACTTTTCGTGGCGATAATATATAGTTACATTTTATTCAGTATAGTATATAAATTATTGTCTTTCAATTGTAGCTTGTAATTGCGTAACAGAAGCCATCCCTTACTCATTGTCAACTATCAATTATTGTGCTGCAAGCAGTTTGTAAATAAATGAAGTGTGTTGCCACAAACTTTTCAAATAAAGGGAGAAAAGTATAAGCCTCGGAAATATCTGATGACAGGTTTTCAAATTTAAAAAATTAAGTAATAAATATAAATGTAGAAAAATTATTCGAACCATTTAAAGGTAGAACCAGATCAGAAATGTTATCTTTTACAGTAATATTTTGAATCAAAAGTAATGGAAACAATAATCGGAGATTCGTTATTTCTTTGGGTTCTGCTGCTATACGTGCTCGAAGTGTGACGTCACCTCCGCCATATTGGGCACCTCCACAATGGCAGCTCATGTTATTTTCTTATAGGATGGAAAAACAAATATTAGTATCTCTTAAAATAATGAATATTATCTCTCTGCACGTCCTGAAATCGATAAAGGAGAAAAAAGTACCTTACCTCAAAAATTGAAGAATGTGATTTCGTACAAGGGCCTGTTTACATAGGAGTCCGTTGCGTAGCGTTAGGGCCTGTTCACATAGGAGTCCGTTACGTAGCGTTAAGGGAAAGATGACGTTGAGACGAAAATAAACCAATCATAGGCATTAAAATTTTCATTGCTAATCGTCTGAAGGCCTATGATTGGTTTATTTTCGTCTCAACGTCATCTTTTCCTTAACGCAACGCAAAGGACTCCTATGTGAACAGGCCCTTAAGGGAAAGATGACGTTGAGACGAAAATAAACCAAGGCCCTAAGAGCCTGTTCACATAGGAGTCCGTAGCGTTGCGTTAAGGAAAAGATGACGTTGAGACGAAAATAAACCAATCATAGGCATTAAAAATTTCTGCTAATCGTTTGGAGGCCTATGATTGGTTTATTTTCGTCTCAACGTCATCTTTTCCTTAACGGTACGCAAAGGACTCCTATGTGAACAGGCCCTTAGAGAAGATGTTTTAAAATTTCATTCCTCTAAGCCTATCGCTGTGAAAGATAGGCTTAGAGGAAGTGATACTCTTGAATTTTTTTATTTAGCGTTTGTGAATAATTTTTTATGTTCTTTCTGTCTATGTGGATATTCTAACATAATCTAAGATGTATTGGTAAGTAGAATAGGTTATTTTCTTAGCATATGACAACATGCTTCACAATAATTAATTATTTGCAAATTTTTCAGAATAATATCACACAGGTGTGTTAGTAACAATTAAGTTTAGTTTAGAAAAAAGTCTCGGATACAACGCACTTGATCTTGGATATTTTAGATAGTAAACAAGTAATATAAAAAAAAATTTTAAAGTCAATTCCTACTTAGGTCAACAAAGGAAAATTTTATTTTAGTTACTTTTTGGCGGGGAATTGCACTGATATTGGCTCAATTCTGTGAACACCATTATTGCTGAGAAATTTTTTTCTCCTATATAAAACTAAAATTAATTAAATTTAATTAATGAATTAATATTTTAAAAAAACTGTATTAACATCAAGTGTCATCCACTACAAGTTTTAAAAAATGTATTTGAACTTGAGTGGATGAATAAAAAGTATTTTATTAACGATTGAAAATTTGAACAAGATATATAAAGGGAGACTGTGAACTAATAGTAGGAATTGAAAAAAAAAGTTGGTATTAGAAAATAAGAAAATTTAAGATCCTATTTCTGGACCTCCCAAAACTTTTAAAACAGGGTCAAATATTTTCAACATCAGCTGCATCCCATGATGAAAATAAAAGAGATGTCTCTATTTATAAAAATGATTATTCCATAGTAAAAAATAAAATTTCAAGTCGTTTAACAAAATCCAACAAACAAACAAAAAAGTTCGATTGCTTAAGAAAGTAGAGATTTATTAATATGGCATAGGGTTGGTAGAAGATAAGTTTATGCTTCCAGATAGTATTGTAATATGATGCCCCCCCCCCCTCCATTAAAAGCAACTAGCAAATTGTGTGGTACATGGGAAAGACAATGTTGCTATTAGAAAAACATATATATATCGTAACAACAATTGGTTAACATTGACCTTTAATGAAAGAGGAAAGATTTTCAAAATTTTGATGTACCTAGTACTCTCAATGTATAGCGATTTCATATAAAGGGAAATTTTAAAGTTTAACGTGCTTTACTTATTCAGTAACATAGTCATCAGAAATAAAAGTATTGTGGATAAATATAACGAGTTCACTTTATCGGAAAGACCAGCAATTGGTTGAAAGGAAAAACATCAAATATGCTCTCTAGTTGGTATGAAAGCATATTCATGAAAATCAACTACATTAAATGTTACCTTTTATCATGACATTGAACATATAGAAGAAAAGGATGAAATTATTTGGAAAGCTGAAGAATTATTTACAATATCAGGCAGTATTAAAAGCATTGAACAAGGTAAGACTATTAAATGATAGCATTTTTTATATCAGATTTCTTTATATATAAGTAGAACTTTTACAGTTATCAATGGTACATCATCTGTTAATTCACTATAATCAGTGTCAGCCTGACAAGTGATTTTAGAGCTTACATCACTTTTCCAAGTTTCTCTTCATAGAACAGGAAATTAAAGCTTATATATATTAAAAAATGCAGTAGCCCTGTGATGGCAATGGGGTCAGATTTAATAATATAATACATGATAAAAATATGTATTTTGTTCATACAAAGGCAAAATTTGCTAGAACATTTCAAGACAGTCTGAAGTCTATTTTACTTTTGTCAAAGATAATGAAAAGCCACGTGATAAAGCTTTCTGTAAATATTTTGTTGCTGCCACAAATTTAGGCAGTGTAAAAATTTGAGATATAAGTGGATGAGATGAAAAATAAATTACTTCTTGAAACTATGTAGAAGAAATATTAAGAGATAAACATATTGCTATAGAAAAATGCAACCATAAAGGGGACAATGAAATTTACTACAATAATAATTTTAAAAAAACCCAGGATTTGTTCATGATTCTTGAATGAATGCAAGATAGTTATCTGTGAAGCAAAACCTTTCTACCATTGTCACTGAAAATGTATCTTGTCAGTTGAAGCTTCAGAAAATTGATTGGTAAACACAACTAAACAGTCTTTTCAGAAATAACAAATATGACTCTGTTGTTGTATCTTTGCAAATAACATCTGATAACTTTTTTAGATGATCTAAGTAATTTATTGGTAGTAAAAATATATTATGCTTTTCCAAATGTTTGCAAGTGTATAAATGAGATGAAATTTTTTTGAGCAAGTGTGTGAATAGTCTTAATAATATATTAAATGATGTAGAAATTTTAAAGATGAAAGGATGGGGGGAAAATATTTCAGCCATTCTTCTAGTCTGACTTTCATCATGAAATAATATTTCGTAATGCAATAAAGTGGGTATAAAAGTGAAGCATAAATTTCACAAGAAACATTTTGAGTAAGTGTTGAAATTTTCACATTATTTTTATGGTAATTTTTATATAACTCTTAACTTTTCAAAGTAATTTACCTCCGAGTAATATTCACACTTTCATGGAGTTCTATTCATAAGTACCTGATTTGGGATCTTCAGTATGTTGATACAGCAATACAGTGGTTTAATCATCAAAAACTTACTGTTACAGTCCATGACACAATTTTAAACAGAATTGCTAATGGCAGATCACTCATCTTATTAAATGTATTATTTACATTCTATAATTGTATATACATGAAAGTGTGAGAATGGATTTTCATGTAAGATACACAAGTTTTTGTGTCTCCAGTAAAATTCATTATTTTAATGGGTAATATCATTCATTTACTCATGTTTGTTAATATATATTATAAAAGCCATTAAAAACACATTTTTTTTTTAAATTTCTGATTACATTAATTTGACTGTTAACAATCATTAATGTCATAAAAGTTTTTTTTTTTGTTTGTTATAGTACATTAAAAAAGGAAAACTTGAGACATGTGAAAAATATTTATGTACATATAGGTTTCTACATAAGATAACATTAGCAGCAACTAAATTCCTTCTCTATCAACTGGTGGATTTGGATCTTCATATTTCTTTTCATTGCTATAACAGAAAAAAGAGTAAAACTGTAAAATATTAATTTAACATTTTTATCCCTTTAAGTTGAATAATTAAAACTAAATACATACTACTTTGGTTAAAAACAATGGAAAGTTTTTTAAGATACATACATTTCAAAAAATTAAATACCTATTTACCTAAAAATGCATACTCAATGAATTTAATATTTTCTATAATTCCTGAATATCTACACCATCTACTCGCAGCCCCTGTTGTATAGTGGTTAGTGTCGTGAACTGTCACACAGTGGGTTGAGTTCCAATCTAGAATAAGGCTTTGTCATTTTCCCCTCATAGAGAGCAATGCATACTCACCTATATGGTGTTCCCATAATAAAGTAGCCAGAAAACCAGAGGTTAATAACGAAAAGGGAATGTCTCCTGTGAAAGTGCCTCCACATTGGGGAAAAAGAAAGAAGAAAAAAAAACCCAACTACAATAATGAAATTCTTTGTGTTAGCTTAAATCTATAAAACAGGGAAAACTTCATAAAATTATATGAACTTACATTAAAAGACATATATGTATCACATATATTACAGTTCATATAATAACCAAATCCTGGAGAAAAAATTATGAGATTGTTTTAATGACAGTTCATACATTATAAAACTCGGTCAGAGTAATTACTTATAAACCTATAAAAAGATTCATCTAGACTGGATATGGGCATGTTAAATCTGTAGACAGGAAAGTCCTCCTATGAGGTCAGAGATAATGGAAGAAGGTACCAGCCCACTAGACGTTGCCCCTGGGGATTCTCTGTCTAAATTGTGCTGGTTGCCTATTCACCAGTAGGGATTCAATATCAGAAGGTCTTAGTTGCAGCATCGGGCCTTGTCTAGTGCATTGGAAATTGGAAACTTACAAAAAAGTATGTTTTTCTACTCCCATAGATCAATCAATTGCGACTCTCCCCTCCCCAAGCTTTATAAAATTTATTGCTTGATATTAATTTAAACATAAATAATTATGTTACTTTTAAATTAAAGTATACAGAGAATAGAATGAAAGCTAATAAAATCCAAATTTGACTTTTATTACTTTTTGGTAGTTTAAACAAGTAAACTGCCATTAAATGACTGCTTCCATTTAAATTAAAAATATTACACTCATGCACAATTGTTGCATTACAGTAGTTTTCCCTTTTAAATATTTTCAAAGTTAAAAAAAATATTTGTTAATGTTTTTAGAAGAAATAGTTTAAAACCTCCATAATCCAGATAAAGAACTGAATGAATTATTAGAGAGCTTATGATTCTCTCCTAGAATTCTTTAGTCCTCTCTGGACCTTGCACCATTAAACCCCAAACAACCAACCTAGAATTCTTTAATAACTAATAAAGGGGGCTTGAACTTTTACTCTTCAATTGCTACAAAAATTTAAAAGGATTATTTAGTATATATTAAGATTCTTTCTTTTACTGTTTCAAGAAAAATTATGCAAATTATTAAACTTACATCCTTTTTTTTTCATCAGTATTTTTTTTTGCGATTGAACTAAAATTATAATACATCACCGAAAATTATTAACCACATTTACTTAATAAAAAAAGCCACACATTTGATGAATAAAGAGTATTATAATATTTGCATGATGTAAAGGAAAAACAGAGGACAAAATGTTAGATACACATCAAAGTAAATAATACAAATTTTCATGTTGCAAACATGATCTTGTGACACAAAGCTTATACAGAAAACAATATTTCAGCAAAATCTGTGATGCATAACTATGTTGATACTTCTGTCAACAGTATTTTCAAATAAAAAACTTCATAATAATTATATTGCACCACTGAAGTTGATTTTCAAAATGAAATTATCACTATCAACAACAGATGATAAATAATTTAATTCTTTTTTCTTTCCTTATTCTTGCCATCATCCTACTTCACAAGCTGGTGACATCCTCTACTACAATCCCTCAATCAAAAATACTCTGATTTCACAGTAAAAGCAATCAAACAGGAACCAATAACATATCTGGTTCATTTTCTACTTAAAAGTAAATAAATAAGAATCTGCATCCCCTCAACTAAAGTTCAGTTTAGAAGGTAAAAAAGTAAGGAATTTCTAAGTCAAACCTACATAAAAAAAATTTAAAAAAAGAGGGGGGGGGATAAAGTAAAGGACTATTAATGATATTTAAGGACTGTGGGAGCCCTGTTTAATAACTTTGTATAAGAATCTAATTTGATTAATTCATAGCACATAGGGGAAGTCCTTTTAACTTCTAAAAAAAATACAACTACTCAAAAAATTGTTTAATATAGTTCATCTAACAACAAATACAATCCAATATTATTTCTTCATCAAGAAAAACTAGTACTTACTTTGGATACCACCTATGTTTTGAAGTATAAGTGAGTTTAGCAAGCTCCATTATAGTAGGGCCATCAGGCTGAAAACGATTTTTTGCTTCTCTCCTATACTGGACTTTTAAAACAGAATCTTCCTAGAATGTATATATATGCATTTTATACCCAGTAACAGAAAAATAACACATTTCTTTGCTGTAAAGTAATGTTGTTAAAAAAAAAAAAAAAAAAAAAAATTCAAACTTTTTAATACACACTCATTTAGAACAAAATTCAATATTCCTGCTTAGGTTTAGCATCTTTTGGAAACAAACAATATAAATATAAAAACTAAGACTGTTGTATAAATTACTAAATTGAAAAATTTTGTTCAACATTACCAAACTGTTAAATACATAAAACATTAACACTATCAATATGTAAAGGTATCAATAATTACAATTTACAAGTACCACAAAACAGTACATATAAAAAAAAATATCTTTAATGAAAAATATTTAGTTACCTCATTGAATTCTGTATCCAGCACTGGCAGTGGCTAGAACAAAAAATTATTTTAGTGTGCAATATTTTATAAAAACTTATCAACTACTCAGGACCAATTAGTTACAAAAATATATGGGTGTGTTCTTTATGCATATACACACAAAAACTCAAGGTAAATTAGCAACACAAGCTGTTGTATACATAAGTCTACTTCCCATTTTCAATATATTTATTATTTTTAAAGGCTGCTTACTTGCATAGCCAACTTAATGGATCAAATACTATATATGAAGTTAGTTAACAATGACAATTTTAATGGTAAAAATGAAAATATCAGTTAGGTATCAAGTTAACTTCTAATACATGAAATTTGCAATATTTGTAAATAAGTTACATTATAAAGTCTCATATAAACAAAGAAATGCAATTTCTTTACAAAACAGCATTATCAAAATCAATTACGAAGATTTCACACTGACTCAAATATTTTTACTTATTGACTGCCTTGAAAAAAAAAATACCTTAGTTAAAAACTCTCTCATTTAAAACATACAAGCATTTAAAAGTTGTTTCTTCCAAAGGTTCTTAATTTTTTTTTTATTGAAGTAATAAAATGAACATCACAGTGAAAGAAATAAAATTTGATGCAGTTTTAAAATTGAACATGTTTTATTATTATTATGAATGCATATTCCTTGAATAGCCAAAGATAATAGCTCTGGTTTGCTTCTTCTTTACCATGAGTAAGTAACATAGAGATCAGATTATGAAAACTAGATTATGAACTAGAACTCAGATTTAAAAACTAGGAATTCTAAAAGAGAACAATTTAACTATTACAAGATAACAAATGAAGCTATTAAATTTAAATAATTTTTTTCTGCAAGATTTTTTTCTTTCCTAACCAACAAGTAAACATTTTTACTGAATATCATGGAGTAAAACTGATTACTTTTTAAATACTAAATTACTCAGTACTAAAATGTTAAAAAACAGAACAACAACAAGAAAAAAGGGGATCAATACAAAACTAATATAAAAGTTTTAGTATCATAAAATGAGATTACTACTGAAAATGTTCAATAGTGAAGTTTGATTTATATACTTTCACAAGAACTAGGAATGCAACAAATTTTATAACATAGATACATTCCACAAAAATATTTTTATTTTACACAACACTGTTACGTAATGCTTAGAAACAAAAATATAAATAAATACTGCTAAAAATTGTAAACTCAGCAAGCAAAAAATTTTAATACTTTAGTATGTTCATAAGGTGGTATTTCTTCAGGATGCCAGCAGACAATCACTTGACCATTATCACTCAAGACAACATATGAATCTCTAATCAAAGAAAAAATATAAACTTTTAATAAATAAGGAACAAAAAAAAGAGATATCATTACAGAAAAATTTAACTCTAATATGCAAAAAAAATATTTATTGATGATAAAAAGAAATGGGGTGAAATAACAACATTTTAGTTTATCTAAGATATTTTTGTACAGATAAAGTAACAATTGCCACTGAAAGCCTAATAGAAAAAGAAATAAAAAATGTTATATTTAACAAAAGTAATAAACTAAGAAAAATGTTTAAAAATGCTTTAGAGAAAAAAAAAACTTGAATGAAACATACTTGTGATGTATAAAGAAATAGACATGTATAAGAGAAAAGATATGTGTCATGTAAGCAAGTGAAATATATACATGTAAATAAAATTAAGGTTATAATTATTACTGAAGACTAAAAAATTAAACATAAATGACAAAAATTCAAGTCATTTATTACAATGAGGTATACTATCAGAAATTTTTGATTCTTTTAGACAGAAAGCTAAATTTACTGCAAATATATTACTACATCAAAATAACAGACACTAATAAGATACTACAGATAAACACTACTTGTTAAAATCTATTATTTATATATGAAGATAAATAATTTTACTCTAAAACTTACTTGTTAGTAGTTGTAGAATAGTTCACAGCAGAAGGTTTGATATTATTTAAACCTATTCAAGAGTACAGATTTGGAAAAGGTTATTATAATGCACAAACTAAGAATAAATGTATTATATTTCATTTAATAATTGGAAAAATATTGATTCTTGGAATAATGCAATAATCAGATCATAAATTAAGCTATTTTCATCTTCTTCTCGGGCTTAGATGATAATAGTGAATAGAATTAATTTTTTTCTCTACTTTTTGCTTGGGTATCTTTATCAAATAATAATTTCCTTTCAAACTTAAGCTCTCTGATATTCATCTTATAAATGTAGTATAATTATGTGACAGTCAACATAGTTTTTAAGTTTAAAGATTCATTCTTTACAGAAAAATAAACACAATGGCTATAATATTACACAACTTTGTGCCTAAAAGAGCAAATATATGAATCTACTTAAAAGTAATGATCATTCGACTTAACATTATAAAGTTTTATGTCTTTCAACAACAACTTGAGAACAAAACAAAATAAGCCACAAATATTTAAACAACTGTGAAATTATACTCAATTACATAAAATTAACTCCCAAAATAAAAACCATTATTATTCTCTGGGAAAACTAAATGAAGCTAACAATTACTTAGCAATGAAGAAATTAATATATTGAAACATAACCTCCATTCAGCTTCAAACACAAAATACAATAAGAACTTTGTAATACTGGAAGTTTGATCTCACCCCCTTCAGTTAAGTATTTGATTTCATGCCTAAATTGCCTTTCTCCAATTCATGCATTTTTTTCAATACATAACTCGTAACGTACGAGTGTTGATGGGTATATATTCCTTTTCTTAACGTTTAATTTCGGAAATCAATGTTTGTGCGCGCTGAAGATCATTCCAGGGTTAAATTGAGAGTGAAAATAACTACATATAAAACAATTAAGAGATACCTGACGAAAATATCCTAAGACGAGAAATAACACGCCATGAAAGTGAAATTAATGGCATTTTAATTTAATTTGATGATATTGAACCTTTAGTGCCGAAAATGTTTATAAAAATTCTCCCAGCTACAGTTACAGTTTGCTCCAGATCTTTACCGTAACCAGTGAGATTAATATGAAGTAAACAAAAGCAGCAAAACTCGGATTTAACAATTAAAACTTGAAAAAAAACTAAGTAGATTGACTGTAAAATGGTAATAAAAAACTCAATTTGAAATTTTTAAATCTGATTTTGTCTTCTATTTCCAGAGACGCGTAGCGAATTGCAAACTATTTCATATCTGCCGTGCGAATGTATAAAAAGGGTCTCGTGTACCCTAAGGGCCTGTTCACATAGGAGTCCGTGGCGTTGCGTTGCGTTAAGGAAAAGATGACGTTGAGACGAAAATAAACCAATCATAGGCCTCCAAACGATTAGCAATGAAATTTTTAACACCTATGATTGGTTTATTTTCGTCTCAACGTCATCTTTTCCTTAACGCTAAGCAACGGACTCCTATGTGAACAGGCCCTTACAGGAGCGCAGAACTTCAAGAACTCAAGTTCTACAGATCATTTTCAGGTCTTTCATTTCTCCGAAAACTGATCGGGTATGCGTCTTTATTTCTTCAGTTATTTTTATTTAATGACGTACCGCTTCCATTTTGAACAATTTTTGGAGGTGTTCTTTAATAAAAACCTCTGCTCTTTTCTTCCTCTTCACTTTTTTCGTCAGTTGCGCTCTAGTCGTTAATTGCTGTAAATGCAGGTACCTTCTGCTTTAGTTCCCCGTTTCCATCCGGACATGGACAAAAATTTTTCGTGAGATTTCAAATAGGGCTAAGAACGCTCTTTACCCTCGGTAAGGATATGGGAAGCCCTGAAGCTTTTCCCGCATGGTCCAAGAAGAAATGAATTAAGTTTTTTTAAGAAAAGGTAAAGTTAAGTTACAAAATTAATTAAAGGAGTTAAAAACATAAAAACATTAGAATTTAGTACGTTAAATTTAACACACAAAACTTAAATCAGCAAGACATGCAAAATAAAATGTTCCAATATAAAATAAAATAAAAAGCAAAACATAAAGATTAAACTCTCAAAAGTCGAAGACGAGCCACAGAGGACCGCGAGCAGCAAAGATATTGTACGCTGGGATCAAACCCAGGATGGGAAAGAACTATCAAGCAACCCGTGCTTGAAATCAGGCCGAAAAAGGAAGCAAGATGATGAATTTGTATTACAGAGGTTAAAAAAGATCAAGCTTAACTATTGGCCGAGAACAAAATGTGTCCCGCAACCTGATTGGTTGACGAAACAGGGTCCAGGATATTTTCCATCCGGTCTTTCTGAGGGGCGAAGATGTGAAATTTTGCAAAAATAATAAAGCTGGCCGCGTGGTGTAGTGGTTTGGCCCACGGACGTTTTCTTAATGTCTCCTCTTGCAATGTTTTGGGTTCGATTCTCGCTTGTCCGAAGACAAGGCAGAGATTAGGGATGCTGGTTCACTTATGAGGTGCACCCATAGTAAAGATGCCAACAAATTCGCGGTGTAGATGGACGAATGTCGTAATACATAAGTGCCTTCCGCGTTAGAAACGAATGACCGAAAGTAATTAATTAACTGAAAGTTTCCATAATATCTGACCTGAGTAAGCCCATGCATCAAGGTTACATTGATGAGGGTCGTTTTAAGAACGCCAAGTTTATGACCATCTAAGCAGACAGCGCTGAGTTTAAAAGATGCGAAGCCAAACTAAAAAATTTTTTACGAGATTTCTAAGAGCAGAGTCCCAATCTATGGAATTTTAGGGAAATTAAAGAAGTTTATCAGAAGCTCAGTAAATCCTAAATAGATAGACAACAAAATGAGGTCAAACTGCCTATGAATTATTGAACAAAAAATTCATTTTCGAACAAATACATTTTGATATTGCATGTATGCAGTGTAAAATCTATATAATACTAAAACTGAATTTGTTAATTTGTTTTTTAATACTGAAAACTACGCAAATAAGTTCCATTACTCGTATTAAGACTAATCCCATAGTTCTAGTTTAAAAAATTTAAAAAAGTAGTAAAACAACTTATTTTTATTTATTTATTTATTTATTAAAGCACTCGAGGTACGATGTCAGTTTTATAAAAGATGATAGTTCCGTTTAAAATTATCATTCAGATTATGTAAATATGTTGGTATAGTTAAAGTGTTTTGTAATTACCCTGTTCTTTGATTTTCCACATTTTGGGTGTCTGCGAGAGGATTATGGAGATTTTCAAACGTGAAAGAACACAGGACTAGCGTGTATTTACGAAATCAATGAATGAGCTAAAAAGGAACTGAATGCCGATCCGGTAATTAATGATGAAGTGATACCGAAAAATGATATATTAAAATATAAAGTCAATTACTTTTTGGAACTGGATGAACTCATAAAAGTAATGTTGTTGGAACTGGAAGATCTTAAAAAAATTCAGGTACTCTCTTCTAACGAAACTACCGCGAGTTATTAACGTAGGATTACTTATCGTTGCTTACCTCTTATGTATGTATATATGTATGTATGTGTTGTGTACCGGGTGGGCAAAAAGTCCGTAGAAACTTTAAAAATTCATAAAAACCGGAAAAATAACCAAAATAAAAAAAAAGGTTTGCAGGGTTAGCATCGCTATAATTGGTCCATGAAGACAGAAAACTATCTACCAGATTCTGGGGCAAAGATCCAATTTCAGTAGCCTGAAGTAAAAACAAACTTATCATCAGAGAATAAATAGTATCATCACTTTGGATCTTCTTAAAGTTTCCCCCTAAACCGAGCCAGTTTTTACTATCACCAACAAGATGTTTTAAATCTAATTTAGGCAGACGAAAATTTCGTTTATCTTGAGCAGCGGAACTCACGATGTCTTCGTTATCCAAATTTCTTCACGGGAATTTTTTTAAGACAGGAAAAAAAACTCAAAAAAATAGCCGAGATATGGCGCTGGTACGAGGGAATTCTGTGAAAATATGCAAATGAGACGGTTATAAGAACTTTCGCTCCTATTCCACAACCACAACCGGTTCACAGTTGTTCCGCGATCCGCCGAGAGGTGTCATGTATACATCCAGACCTGCTACACTCTGCCGTTGCTGGTTTTGTGACTAGCCTGCAATGCCTTATCCCTGTGATGGGGGTCAAGTGGAACATCTACTGCTGTAATAAACGATTTAGAAGCATTCTTTTTGTTATTTGCGTATTTTTTCTTTGACTTGTGTACGTCAGCGCCACCTGTCGGCTGTTTTTTTATTTTTTTTCCTGCCTTTAAAAAAAAATCCCGTGACCTAGCGATGCTAACCCTGCAAATCTTTTTTTATTTTGGTTTTTTTTCCGATTTTTATGAAATTTTAAAGTTTCTACGGACTTTTTGCCCATCCGCTATATATGCATCTATATATATATATGTACGTATGTATATATATATATATATATATATATATATATATATATATATATATATATATATATATATATATATATATACAGTGATTTCCGCTTATAAGAATCACGTTTGTTATTACTGTTTTTGATTTTTATAAACGGTTGATTCTTATAGCCGAAATTTAGGTTTTTGGACAGGCACAAACACACCTATATATACATATATTAGATAATTTACCATAAAATACTGTTTAATTTACGTTAATTATCTTTTATTAAAATTATTTTTTATAATTTTAAAAATACAACTTTATTTCTAGACCTATAATTAGATACACAAAATCATACTAAGAGAAGAAAAAAATCCAATATTTGTTACAACATACCTGCTTAACAGTTTTAACATTTCAATTACAGGAAGGGAGGAAGAAAAAGTTTTCTATGGTAGTTTGACGCAATAAAGTTTTCAGGAGGCTGATTTCACCTCTTTCAATACCAGTAGTCTCAGACGAAGATTCCCCTTCTAGCGTACGTTTCACGGTTTTGATAACGTGCTGAATCTACTAATGTCACGTTTGCCTAAGTGATAGTGGACACTTCGAAGATTTATGTGTTTCAGGGTCCAGGAAGCCACAACCAGGATGTGGGAGGTGGAAAAAAACAGTCCCTGTTTTTGTTTGTCAGTGGAGAAAAGTGATGTCGGACCCGGACGGGTAAAGATGTTCCCGGGTCAAGCTAATAGGACAGTGTTGTGTTAAAGCGTTTAAGGGGAAACTCTTATGTTATGTCTAACATAGAAAGGCGCGCATTTTACGACTGTATTCCATCCCATCTTATCACTCTTTCTTTAAAGAAAATAAAGAAAGAACTTCGTGCCTTTTGAGGGTTTAAGTGGCTTTTTTTGAAAAATGAAAGGAAAGCGAAGAGTGTAAGCTGATTCGTAAAACCGGTGGATTGATTCTTTAAAGCGAAAATTTTAACATGGAAATAATATATTTGTTTTTGTTTTTGCGATATTGATTCTTATAAACGGTTGATTCTTATAACCACTGATCACTATAAGCGGTGGTTACTGTATATATATATATATATGTGTGTGTGTGTGTGTGTGTGTGTGTCAGTCAGTCAGTCAGTCGAAATTTTGACGCATTTTGGTATTTTTCTGTTTAACTGTTTACTGCTTGCCCAAGCGATACACACTGGGTTTGGCACGCTGCCAAAATTATAACCCGCGACGCAGGACATCTGAAATCTTGCTTTCCGGAGGACCGTTATGGAGGAATGTAATCCTACGTTAAAAAGACGACGAATTCGAAAAGGATGTTGATGCTATTGAAGTTTATCGTGATCAGCGGATAATGGCCAGAACGAAAGTAAAAAGACTTATAAAAGCTGAAAGTGAAAGAAATTTGGATAACGAAGACATCGTGAGTTCCGCTGCTCAAGATAAACGAAATTTTCGTCTGCCTAAATTAGAATTAAAACATCTTGTTGGTGATATTAAAAACTGGCTCGGTTTAGGGGGAAAATTTAAGAAGATCCAAAGTGATGATACTATTTATTGACTCTGATGATAAGTTTGTTTTTGCTTCAGGCTACTGAAATTGGATCTTTGCCCCAGAATCTGGTAGATAGTTTTCTGTCTTCAGGGGCCAATTATTTTAAAGCTACACAACAAATGAAATCTCGTTTTGCTCGTGGTGAATTATTAATAGATATTAATTGCGTGAAATTTTGAATTAGTTGTAATGAAGTAAAGAAAGGGGGAAAACTTCACTTCATGTACCCATATATGAGGCGGTGAAAGGCAAAGTGGTGTGACATTTTCAGCTTTTTTTATTTGAGGGCAAAAATGTAATCTCCAGGTTCAATTTATAGTGGAATTTTTGTAGTTATTGCATTAAAACTCTTTGGACTTACACCACTTGACTTACACCACTTTTCCTTTCACCTTCTCATATGATAAAATAGTTATAAGCCTCTCAAAAAGTAAGAGTAAGATCATGTTGGACCCCTTTTTTGTTAAACAGTTTCGAGCATCATTTATCCACGTGGAATCAACTATGGGCTTAATAAATAAATAAATAATAATAATAATTCCTATTTCCCAAATATTTATTTATACATCATATTTTCTGTAAATCTTCTCACTTCTTTTACCAATTTATCCTCAGTGGCGCACCCAGGATTTTTTCTTGAGGGGGGCCGAGATGAATGGATAAAAATATTTATATAGCATGGGGGGGGGCCGAGATGAACGAATAAAAATATTTATAATGCAAAATCAATATTTCTACTTCTTTGGGGGGGGGCCAGGGCCCCCTGGGCCCCCCCCCCCTGGGTGCGCCACTGTTTATCCTATTTCATGCCAATAATAATTTTGATTCTCCCGTCGGCAGATCCCGGTGCTCTGGACATTGTCACTTAAAGCTGACCGTGACTAAAAACAGGTTCAGGTAAATGTCTGCCAATTTTTCTAATGTTTGTCCTTAAGACTTATTTGATGGTCGTGGCAACGCAAGTTTCACTGGATATGACCTACATCAAAATTAATAATAATAATAATAATGGAAGGTTTGTTAACAGCTGTAAATATTTCTAAACATTTTATCAATATTCTTTATTTCTCAATAATTTACACACATTTTGTATTAAATTTCGTTTACTTACTATCATTTACCATTAAATTTCAATATGTGACCCTTTTGACGAAATTTTCGGGAATAAGGGCAATCTCAGCAATAAATTTGGCAATTTTTTGGGTGTCCAAAACACCAGTCAGATTTCTTCTAGATGGTATCCAGTTCTGGAATTGTCCATTTCTAGAACAATCGAGAATGTCGCCAAGGGTTTATAAGCCTGCTTAAATTTAGGTGCCAAGTTCGGCATGTATGCCAAACTCGGTACCTAAGTACCTCTGTACTTATATATCTAGGCACCTCGGTACCTCTAAATGGAAATAAAGTAGCTGGAAACGACGCCTCTGAAAAGAACTACTAAAGCTGGGAGATAAACTTGTAAAATAAATAGCAAACTCCACAACTGCATTCCGCGACCCTTAGTCTACAAAAATTATACAGAAACACGTTTTTATTCGGTGCTGCCTACTTATTTATGATTGAACAAAATATAGAATGAGGAGCACTGTTCAAGATATAATTGCTACTTCTGTGGTAGCTTTTAGCAGGTCATAGTGGCAAATCAAAGCTATAAAAAACGGACATCTGGGCTAAAAATACGGAACTAAGTCGCCGAATTCTTGATATGTTTCACAGTGCATGAATGAGTACTGTCATCTGTTACTGCAACCCCAGGCCAAAATACCTCCTTAGTCTAGTGTCCAATGGATGTCAGCATTCGTAGTCTAATCACGGGGTCACTAACAACACATGTAAGAAGTCGTTACCGAGTTCCTTTTTTAACATCCATTATTAGATTTGAGAGATTTTGCTTATTGGTGCATTGTGGTGTATGTTATAAATGTTAGACGAGGCATTAGGGCTTTTAGAAGCTTTAATTAACAGAATGAAGCACACGTGGAATTACAGCATTGTCAAATGTAAACAATGACAGTATGTTGCCAACCGTGTTACAACAAATAATGCTGTTGCCATGAATGAGAAATACATAAGTTGTTGAACATAAAAATCAGCACATACATTCCACCTATTTTTATTTTTTTAATCTGTCACATAGTCCACGAGACACACAGGCCGATGACGGGGTTCTGGAACCTGTAGGTGGCAAGGGCTTTGGCTTTGGTTTGGCTTTGGCTTTGGCTTTAATCTCAGGCTTTGGTCTGGATGGATGATGCAAGTTCTCAGTTTCGATGTTCTAGTCATGGACCTCAGGCAGGGGATCGGTAACAGGTTCTTGCTTGTCTGGATGAGCACAGCGGAGGCACTAGAGAGGGTGGGTACTCTGCTGATGAACGCTCCAATGGATCACAATTGTCATTAGGTTCTTGAGGGGGAGGATTTCCTCTAGGGACTAGGTGACGGATATTCACGCTTGTCTCTCGACCATCTGGGAGCCTGACGGGAGCATATTCAGGGTTTGCTTTCAACAGCTCTACCTCTTGGACAAGGGGTTGGTACTTGTTAGTTCGGTTTTGATTTTTCATCAAGATGGGTCCAGGAGTTGTCAGCCAAGTAGGTAAGGAACATCCCAAATGTGACCTTCTAATGTGCGATAACATCCTTTGATGAGGAACAGCGTTGGTAGCGGTACATAACAATGACTGAATTGAGTGAAGGGTAGACTGTAAGACTGTTTTCTATTGTTGGATTACGAGGCCTTTTGATCTTAGGGGAAGTTCAATCGATTTTCAAATGATATCATTATACCTTTCCACCTGGCCGTTTCCAGCTGGAATGTAGGCAGTAGTGCCTCTAGTGGCGATGCCTTGGGAAGTTAACCCATATTGAACCGCACCTAATAAATATTTTTGAAAGTTTTCAAAACTTTCTCTATATCATTAATATGGAGCTACTAAGCACATAAAACTAAAATTGTGAAAAAATTTAATTATTTAAGTAATTAGTGGTTCTATAAACAGGACAACGGGCCAAAGCACTACTAGTATTACAAAAATATCATGTCAAAAATACATGTTTTTAATTAAATTTAATTTGATCGTCTCCTTTTTTATATATATGTTACACTTCTGTCTGTATTACAGGTGTCATGGTAAATTCACACAGAAAAAAATTCATTACATTTTTAAAAAACTGATGTTTTATTAGCTGTCCTATTTACAGGACGGTGGTCTAATATGGGTTAAATATGACTTAAGCTCATAGGGCAGAAAAGAAGAGCCCCTGTCTGAATGAATAATTGCTGGCATCCCAAATAGAGAAAACACGGTATGCAGACAAGAGATGACGGTAGCTGCAGAGATATCCGAACAGGGAAAAGCAAATGGGAATCTGGAAAATTCCCCAACAATGGTCAGGAGGAAGCGATACTTAGAGGTAGATGATAGTGGGCCCTTATGATCGAGGGTGAGCCTTTCGAAGGGTGAGGTAGCTTTGATGAGAGTACCACCTTTTTTGAGGAATTTGGGTTTCAATTCATTACAAATTGGGCATGTTTTGACTATTTCTTTTACCTCCTCCATCGAGTATGGCAGGTCTTGCCCCGGACCCAGTGATACATTCTGGTTATCCCTGGGTGGCAGGGGGCAAAGTGCAAATCTTTCAGTCCACAGTGAGGAGCAGTAGAAGAGGATATCCGTGAGAGGGCATCTGCGGTCGCGTTCTTGCTTCCTGGCCGATACACAATGTCGAACTTAAAGCATGCAAGTTCGAGGCGCCAGCGCAGAATCTTCTCGTTCTTTATTTTGCTATGATGCTGTTGATCAAAGATAAACGCTACCGAACGCTGATCGGTGAAGACTTTAAAGAGTCGGCCTCATAGGCGTAGCGTGCTTCTAACTTTTTTTTTTTTGAGGGGGGGGGGGCACGAATTAGGGATGGGATATCGAAAGCAAAATATGAGTATCGATAATAATATCAGCTATTAATATCAATATATCGGCACAAAAATATCGATATTTCAAAAATATCGATATTGAAGCTGTACCAGAGCTCGTGCCACTAAATGGAAAGGTGAAGAAAGTGGTGACCTGGTTCAAACACAGTGGCTTCATATGAATTGAGAGCAGAAAGTAATCTGAAACTCATGCAGAGTGTGGAAACACGGGGGAATTCTACATACGAAATGATAGAGCGTTTTCTAAGCCTCAGCTCGACACTCAACAACATCATCCACCGACACACACCGGCACCAAGCATGACAACAGCTGCAGAGATCCAAGATTTGCAGGAAATCATCCAGCTTCTTGAGCCTCTTCTAAAAGCCACAAAACAGTCATCAGGAGATAAATACCCCACAGTCAGTATCGCGATTCCAATAGCAACCCTGGTAGAAAATAAAATTTCCAAGATGTCACCTACGTCTAATTTTGGCCTCAATCTTGGAAGGAAGGAATCTTGGAAGCGGCAAAAAATGGCTCATGGTTGAGAATGTAAAAGCAATAGCCGTAAGTACGTTATTGGACCACCGATGGAAGACATTATACTTCAGGGACCCTGAGACTACTACCAAAGCGATTCGAGAACTGAAAGGAATTTTGAAAAGCGCCCATTCACCGAAAAGGGGACACCATCAATTTTTATTCTTACTGGATTAATTTGCTCCATTTTGGCTCGTTTTCAGAAAGTCCTCAGAAAACTTTATTTAAAATCAAAAAAGTTTTATCTTTTAAATTTAAAAATCTCCAACTCAAAACAACATGAACCAAAAGCTTCAAAAGATGTTTGTCTTAGGGAGTAAACATCTACACATGTAGTAAATCTGATGAAAAAGACTTTTAAGATTAAACTATCAGGAAGAAAACTTCCTGGTGGAATTGGCCTATAACTTTTATTTAACATTGTATTATAGTTTTTTTCTATCTATTTGTTTCAACAGTTGAATAGAGACCCTCATTGATTAATTTTACAATTTTTCTGTATAATTTTTTTGAATCTCATTTATTTTTTCTGCTATTTCTAATTATTTCAAATAAATTCTTTTGAAAATGTGTAATCGATAATATCGGGAATATAATATCGATATTACGATATTATCAGAAATCAAATATCGATATTATAATACCTAATATCGAAATTTCGATAATATCGATATCAATATCCCATCCCTAGCACGAATTGAATTCAGTTAGGGTCCTCCTCTTCGCACTGACTGCCGGACGGTCCTTAAAATATGATATATTATGATTTTTTGAAACTGAATAACAATAGAATTGCTGTTTGAGTAGTATTCTTAAAGCTGCTATGTACTAAGAAAAAAATCGTATTTCCCTTTTCCTCTTCTTGCAGACTCTTGTGGTGGGAGGAGTCCAGTTGACAGTTTGAGAATTCCACCCCCGCTTAGGACTGACATTTTGAGGGATTGTAATGGCTTTCTCTCTATAGGGGGGTTAAGCGCTGCCCCAAAATTATTTATTCAAAATATATTTTTGTCAACTATTTACAGTATTTATTAATCGTATTTCCCTTTTCCTCTTCTTGCAGACTCTTGTGGTGGGAGGAGTCCAGTTGACAGTTTGAGAATTCCACCCCCCCTTAGGACTGACATTTTGAGGGATTATAATGGCTTTCTCTCTATAGGGGGGTTAAGCGCTGCCCCAAAATTATTTATTCAAAATATATTTTTGTCAACTATTTACAGGTACATAAATGCTGATAATCGAATAAAATTGGTATTGTCAGATAGCCTGAACTTTTCTGCAAAGCGCTACAGGATTCATTTTATAAATTTCGTCCACCGAAGGAATTGATGAGCGTTTAAAACACGCTATACCAGATTTTTCCCCGAATAATTTAAATTTTAAAATATTAATTTCATTTAAAGAAAACGAAAAATGTACACAAATGTAAAGTCTCTTTCTCTTTGACGGAGTACAATTTTTAAAAAAAAATCTCTCAATCCAAGTCGGCAATCCGTGGACAAATTTTCTCCATAGGTTAACATTGAGGTGAGCGAATCCAATGGGGTTAGTACATAGCAGCCTTAAGTTATACAATGAGGAAAATAAAAATAATATAAATAAGATGAGGAAAAATATAACATCGAATTTTTGTTGTGGATCATATCATTGTTAAAAACTATGTTAAGGCTAAAGACATAATAGGAATCTTCAGTTTCACAGTTTGAAAAGGCGGAAAAAAACCAACTTTCTTAAAAGTTTTCTACAATTTTCTGATTTTAACTGAACTTCTATTAAGTTTGAATTTATTTCAAGTTAAGTTGGGGGGGGGGACGTCCCCCTCCGACTCTACGCCTATGGTCGGCCTATTAGGTAGTGCCGCCAATATCGCAGCGACTCCACGATGGCATGGCATGTTTCCTTTTCAATGGAGGAATGTCTCTGTTCCGATAAATTCAATGTGCGTGAGAAGAAGGCGATGGAGCCACTATAGCTTTGCTCAAGGTGGCTCCAATAGCATAGTCAGGGGCGTCAGTTTCTACACGGAAAGGGATACAATCCTCTATTGCTGCCAGAGAAGCACTGGCTATATCCTCTTTCAGCGACTGGAAGGCTGTAGTGGCCTTTTGTAATAGGGGAAAAGAACCATCTGCAAATAAGGGGCGAATCTTCTTCGAAAACAACGGAATCCACGTCCCATGATGGGTGAACATTCCCAATGCTCGTTGGAGTGAAGCGGTGTATTTAGGGGTAGGCAAACTTAAGAGTGGCTTTAGTCGTTCAGGATAAGGCTTAATGGTTTTGTTTTCTATTATATACCCTAGGAGGGTGATAGATTTGATAGAATAGTTGCACTTTTCCTCGTTAAGTGTGTGAGGTTAAATTTTGTGGCGGCAGACACAAATTTTGCCAAATTCTCATCATGTTCTTCCTACGTTCTACCACAGACAGTAACACCATCTAAGTAAGGAAACGTGTCCACTAGATTTTCCACTTGAATGATTTTATCAATTGTCGGTTGGAAACAGGCAACACCATTGGTTACATCAAACAGTACACGTAGGAACTGGAACAGTTTTCCGTCAGCCTCGAAAGCTGAAGTGCTTTTCAGAGTCTAGAATACGAACTTTGTGATACGCAATTTTTAAGTCTATCTTGCTGAACACTTGATAGGTCGCTACTCGGGAAATAAGCTCTTCAATCTTTGGTAGGGGATAGGCATCCAGCATTATAAATCTGTTTATCGTCTGCGAATAATCAATGACTATTCTTGGTTTTTTGTTTTCCCCTTTTATGACGACAGCTTGTGCCCTCCAGGGAGAATTACTTTGTTCTATGATGCCTTCTTCGATGAGTTTCTCCATCTCCAGGGCAACAAACCTTTGGTCTTCTTGAGGGAGACGCTTGGTTTTGCATACACGCTGATAATGCCCTTTATTGCCACACTTGTGGCACACCGCATTCTTGACAGGACAGGCACTTCGGAGGTGACGATCACTGCCACAGAAGAAGCACGGGACGGCGCGGGAAATTGCAGCAACACGGCCCTCCTCAAAAGTCTCACCAGCTCCTGCAGCGGAGAGCATTGGATGTGCGGCTGCGAGGTACGAGGCGGAGTGCGATTCAACGAGTTCAAGAGTGCGAGGTTGGTCAACGGCGCTTTCCAGGCTGACAATGGAATTTCCTAGCAAGCGTTCACGAATGCGGGCGTTCTTCAGTCTCCAAACGAAGGCATCACGAATACATCCATTTTATACTTATCGGCTGTGACTGCTTTAAAATCAGAGCTCTTGCTTAACTACTTCAAAACTTTGAGATACTCATTAACAGTCTCTCTTGCTTGCTGACTTCGGGTCTCGACCAGTAGTTAAGCTCGATATTTTTTAACCTCTGTAATACGAATTCATCATCTTGCTTCCTTTTCCCGCCTGTTTTCAAGCACGGGATGCTTGATAGTTCTTTCCCATCCTGGGTTTGATCCTAAAACGTCGTTTAACATCTTTGCTGCTCGCGGTCCTCTGTGGCTCGTCTTCGACTTTTGAGAGTTTAATCTTTATATTTTGATTTTATTTTATCTTATATTGGAACATTTTATTTTGACAAGTCTTGCTAATTTAATTTTTTGTGTTACCTTTAACTTACTAAATTCTAATTTTTTTTTGTAACTTCTTTAGTTAATTTTGTAACTTAACTTTACCAGTTTAAAAAAAACAATTCATTTCTTCTTGGACCATGCGTGAAAAGCTTCAGTGCTTCCCATATCCATACTGAGGGTAAAGGGCGTTCTTAGCCCTATTAGTAACCTCACGAAAACTTTATGTCCATGTCGACTTCGGGACGCTAAAGAATGCCGAGCGAAAATCTCGTTCTTCTTAACTACATAAAGTGAGTCCGAAGTGGCGATAGCTGTTGAGTAGCTGGAAGCTTCAATGATGGACTGATAAACAGTAGCAGAGACGTACTTACACAGTAACGGAAGTTTGTTGCTTTCTGTCACGTCAGGTATTTTCGCGATGAAGTTTTAAAACTTTTTTTTCCAATGTAGCCATTTATTTTCAGCACCCATGCACGTGGGATCGAAATCGAAACGCTCCGGTTTGAGAAACTGCTCCATATCCTTATATCGTTGATTAATCCAGCGCGAGAGTTTTTTTTTATTCTGTTAATTAAAACGTTATAAAAGTTAGACAAGGCATTAATGCTTTTAGAAGCTTTAATTAACAGAATGAAGCACACACAGAATTACAGCATTGTCGAGTGTAAACAGTGACAGTATGTTGCCAACCGCGTTACAACAAATAACGCTGTTGCCATGAATGAGAAATATATAAGTTGTTGAACATAAATGTCAGCACAGTGTATTACGAAGATCTCACCTTCATTAAATGTTATTCGAGGGCGAGTTCTTTTGCAGTTATAACCTCTAGTCCTAAATAAAGAAAAAAATATTTGGGAAAAAATTTCTGCAAAAAAAAAATAGGTCGAATTTTGTGTTAGAACAAGGGTACACAATGCTTCTTCAGTATTAATTACAACCCTGATTACATTGATAACATTAATATTGTCATCTGGTACGGAAGATTTCCGTCAATAAATAGCAGCACTAGGTCAGATTTCATCGTCATCATGTCATATGTTATTCAAAATTTACGAAGAAGGAGTTAAGTTTGAACGACTTTTAGAGCCTTTTGATAATTATTTTATGAATTTCTGATTTTTGTTTTTTAAAATTTCCTTCCGAATGAAAGGAAATCTGAAAATCTAAGTATTGTATCAGAGATATCCAGCGTACTCAGCTGTCGTGGATCTACGTTTCGCCTTTGTTAAGGGCTCCTTAGAAAGGCAAAGTCGATAAATATGGTCACTAATGCAAATATATACTCCTCAGGGCCGGATTAACCCACTTTGGGGCCCTAGCTATTATCTTCTTACTGGGCCCCCTCCATCTCTCACAAGAAATAGAGTACACAAAAATATAAAAAAATAAATAAAACAAACCTAAATAATGTGAAAAACTATGTGTATGTTTCAGAACCCAGATTATTATATTTTCTGACTTAAATAACTGGCCATACTAAGAACTGGATCGAAGTTAGAATTTTTAAAAATCTTTCCAATTTCGCTACGAAGGTACCTGGACCCAGAAAAAATTTTCTTGAAAATTATAGGTTTTCAGAGATTTTTTTTCTGACTTTTCGGCCCAATTTTCTTATTTCTGAGAGCATCTAGATTTTAAAAAGTGTAGGAACCCTTGAATATTTCTGTAAAACCATAAAAACAGTATTAATAAAGGAACAGCGAGGGATGTCGAGATCACGTGAGCGTAACGCAATGGCCGACAATAGTCGAGATCACGTGAGCGTAACGCAATGGCCGACTATCGGTGTATTTTTTTTCTCATGAAAGTACATAAATGTGACATATTTGGAAAGAGCTTTGAAAAATGATAATTTTTTTGCGTACACTTATTCTGTTAATTCAATAGTTTTAGAGATATTTTAATTCTAAAATCACTCACTGCTGAGAAATCAAATCATCTGGTGCAGTGGTGCTGCTATCTGTCGGCAGCGACGGGAATGAAAATTGAAAGGAATTTATTCACTTGAATTTAATACATTTGTAGGCCTTTTTTTTCTTTTGTGGGGCTATTTGGTACATAAATATGTTACACGGATGGCTTGAGCGTAGCTAGGCGAAGCCCGGCTAGTAAAGAATAAAAATCATGAAAGCAAAACTATCTTCTCGAAATTTTCATAAACAAGTAGTTTTTAATTACTTGTTTATAACTTGCTTATAATATTACTTGTTTATTGTTAAGAAGTTTTCAAGCACTTTTAAGAACCACATGAACCCTGTTTATGTTCAATGTGGTTCTCGCGCAATTTTAAAATTGATTTTTGTAGACTTTTCTAATTTTTTTTTTTTTTTTTTTTTTTTTTTTTGATTGTTTGACATAAAATTTCCTAATTCCCTGTTCAAGGTAAGAATTTCGGTGAGGAATCGTTTTCTATTTAGATAATTCTTTCTATTTAGATAGTCCTTTCCAGGGTGTTCAAAACATATGGAAAGCAAATGATTTAATTTTAACATTTTATGGGGATTTTTATGGCTCCCCAAATTTCATACGATATCATTTCTTCCCTTACTGTTGGCAACTCATAATAAAAGACAAATGGAAATTTAGAAAGCTTTTATGGATCTATTAGAGATGGCTGCTAGCTCCACGTAAATTGTCCTACCGAAAGACACGCTTAGTTCAAAGACGAATTCAAAGGCTGAAGTGTAGAAATATAGGGAAAACCGGGGGGGGGGGCTTCATGATATTTTTTACCTTTCTTCGTTCAGCTGAACAAGTGGAAAAAAGAGAGAGAAAATCCCAAAGGCTGTTGGTAAACTGCGTTTAAGGTTTTAGTCTCGGTTGTATGCTTTCGTTGTCGCTTTTTTTTCGTATCACATTCCTATTTCCGTTTTTTATTATTATTTTCTTTCCTTTTTTTTTCTTTTTGAGTTGTCTACGCTTATTACAACTCATAACAAACCCTTTCCGGAACAATTTATTCAATGATATTAAAGTTTGTGATCAAGGAGCAAAAAACAACGACTTAAGATTGCTGTCGCCCATTCTTCCAAACGAGCAAGATAGATTGCGGTCATGCTGCAGACGACCGTGAAGAATTTTCGCCGGGAGGCAGTAGATCATGACACATTCGCAAATTCACACTCCTCTAAAACAAAGAGAAGTCGAGAAAATAATCTAACGGGAACTGAAACAGATGAATCCGACTGTGATGATATAAGGGAACAGGTGAACGATTTTTACACCTGAGAAAAGAAAAGTTCCTCAGCTACACAAAGTAACATCAGTTTTGATGGGATATAGTAAGAAAAAAAGAAATTTGAAGACAAATTCTTCTTTATATTGGATGCAAATGAAAATGATGATAAAATAAAAAAAGTTCCGCTGGAAAGAAATTATATCATTTTAAAGTGAAACCAGGTAACTCGGATGCTTGCTATACAGGCCCAGATTTCCGCATGGGCAAGAGGGGCACTTGCCCAGGGCCCCCAAAATTATGGGGCCACTAATTAAGTATTAAGTTGTACATATTTTTGAAAATTTGGTTTTTGGTTAATATAGTAAATGGGGGCAGTGGCAGATACAGAAAAAAATCCTGGGTGGGGGTACAGTGCACCCACTATAGTGAAAGCATAGTTACATCCGCAAATGTTTATTTTATTTATTTATTCTTTTTTTTTGGGGGGGGGGGTAATAACTTCAGACTGTGATCTATTTTGAATTTCAAGAGAAAATTTCATTAATTTATTTATTAACATTAAAAAGTAAATTAATAAATTAACACTTTTTTTTTCTTCTTCAAATTTTTGACTTGGTTGAATTTATGGAGGACCTGGGGACCTCCATAAAATGGGAGGACCCCATTTTATGGAGGACCTGGGTGAGTGTCCCACATGTTCATGTGGAAATCTGGTCCTGTGGGGGGGATGTGCCCCCCTGTGGATCTGTCCTTGGAGGGGCCCCCAAAGTCTGCTTTGCCCAGGGCCCCATTGGGTCAAAGTCGGGCCCTGTTGCTATATTTCTGTTCTTAAGTTTTAGTTATGAGCTCAAGTTGTGCAACAAACATTTATCACCGAACTTGTCTTTGTCTCACTTACCAATCAGCGCTGGCCATGTTTAAGCTAGAAAGCTGTTTATGAATTATCCCTTAGTTATTCTAACTTGACGGATCATTTTAAAAATATAAAGGTTTGGGGTACTGTGAAACTTTGGAATAAAACATCACAAACAGAGTGTGTCTACAGTTTCATTGCCAGGTATATAATTTTTTTGCCGTGCAGTCTATGTTTGCTCTGTCGTACATCTATACTTAAAATATATTTATGTCGGAATGGCTTTGCTCTCGATTTGCCATCTTTAAAAGTATATGTCTGAAATTCTTTGCGAGGTATCTAACACGAAATTTTGTACATCGTTTCTTTTTACTATTTCCTTAAATTATTTTCTTTATTTTATTTTATTTTTTAAAAATAAAATCTCCGAAAATATTCTGACAAATAAATGGCAAATACCTTGCGGAACACTCACTTCAATTGTACCATTCGTATGATAAGAACTGCATGTTGGAATTTCTAATTGTATAAATAATAAAAATTAATTGTTATGATATTAAATAAATAATGGTAGTTAATTTATATCAGATTAAACAAACAAAGAAGAAATAATTATTATCAGATTAAATTAACAATGAAAATAAATCCTCATCAGATGAAACAAATAATGAAAATTAATCGCTATCAGATTAAATAAATAGGGAAAACTAATTTAATATTTTTTTTAGTTAATAGATAATATTTTTTTTTGTTTCAATATTGAATGAAACAGTACATACATTGTTTCTATAATATCCTATGAAATACCAAAAATTTAAAAGAAGGTAGGAATTTTTATTATACGTTTTTAAAAATGTAATATAAAACGAGTTTTATGAAGGAAAAAAAATTGCCCGTGTAAAATTTTTCTCGGGGCATGTAGTGTTTTTTTTTTTTTTGTCACACACTCCACTTACGATTTCAAAAATTTTCCACCTCTGCAATTTCCATAATATTCGTTATAAGCATAGCTTTAGACCTTCTCTCACATACCTGGGACATATCTCATCTCCTAAAGCAGTTTCTCTAAAGTTACGCTACCGCTACTCCCACCTGATTACGTTATGCCCTTCTGCCACTTTCGAAACGGAAGAGAAAGAAACGGGAAGAAAAGAAACCTCCGATAAATAAATAAGCTCAAAAGAAAAATATTTCTTTCCAGTTTCATGACCTCGTGAACGCTGCTGACTTGCTTGACGGGTTCTCCGCTGTTACACTCTTTCGCCTTCACGCACCCCAGACGGTTTCGGATGTCTCAAGATGGATCCCAAATATGAGTACACATCGGAAGCCAGTGGATATCATGCGAATTACATGAGAAATTCGAAAGCTATCGGTGTTCTATGGGGTGTTTTCACGATATGTTTCGCCATCATAAACGCCGTGGTCTTCATTCAACCCCAGTGGATAGGTGACACACCTGACAGCAGGGGTGCCGGTTATTTTGGTTTATGGCAGTCATGTCGTCAAAGTATTTTGGATGGCCAAGAATTGGTATGCCAAGGAAGATTGGATGACTTCGCTTCGATGTTGTCTCCAGCATTTCGTGTGGCCACTATATTTATTGGATTATCGTTTGTCGCCATTGCTCTGTGTATTCTGTGCATGTTTTTGTTTTTTGTTTGCCATTCGTCAACAGTCTTCCATATTTGTGGATGGTTACAAGTGTTATCAAGTAAGTGGAGAGTTCATCTATAATTTATAACGTTTTTTAAAATTTAATCGTGAATGAAATGTTTATAAATGTGGTTTGTAATATTTTTTTTTGCCTCAAATAGATGTCGCTGCAGTAGCTTTAGAGAAACGTCAACAATCAAATTTATAGTACTCTTTTAATTCATTCTACTTCCAAATTCAAACTATTCCCGGAAGAATCTCAAATTATTTTCACCTTAAAATATTGTTCGATGCAAATTATTCTAAATAATAATTGCTAAGTATAAACCAGAAAAATATGCTGAAAGATTATTGTGAAACTGCATTTTCTCCTCTTGTTCGATTAAGTAAATGTTACCTGAAAATAATGGGGAAATTTTTATTAAATTAACAGTTTTAATCTTTTTGATATATTAATGAACGTGCCACAGATGCTATGTACGCCTACGCTTTATCCGTAGATAGCAACAACGGTCTGACATCAATCTCTATCAGTAGATACGGAGGTACAAGAAAAACTATTAAAATACACCTTAATCAGAGTTTCCAAAAGATCCAAAATTGAATAATAAATTCCTATTCAGAATACTCAAATTCTGAATGTTTGGCAAAGTCTGAACAAATCAATCCCACGTTCAAAATAAATTACATTTGTCGAGAGAGAAGAAAAATAAAAAAAATAAAATAAAACCTCTGTTTCAAGGACATTCCAACTTGATTTGAATTGATATCAACTTTGATGGCCCAGATTTTAAGAAATTCCATTCTTTCCGTTTGATTTATTTTACTTCGTGGGTTAACAGGGTAGAAAAAACAAACAAGACAGTATTCGTTTTTCAAACGGGTTGCATTCTTTAGCTATAGTAAAATCAGATAACTCACGGATAAATTTTTCAAGCTTAGCCTTTAATATTTAGACAGTATTGTTTATAATCTTTCAAACATGTTTATTTGCAAAACACATAATCTTTTGGTGTTTCTGGAATCTTCTTTACCTAAATATTTTATGTCGCTTTCAAAAAATATGGGTCTTAAGTCATGTTATTGATCACTGAAATTCATAATCAATAACATGAATAAATTTTATAGTCTAATAAAGATAACAACTTTTTCTTCAATAACTATTATTATTTTTATAAAGACGAGCTTAACCAAAAAAGACTACACCCCACTTTTTGGAATATATTTTTTTTTCCAACTTGGCAGGCCTTATTTTGACCACATTCGCTCATCAACACCGCGAAATTTCGTTGGCTACTTTATCATGGTAGTACTATAGAGGTTTTCCAACATTGGCCTCTATAAGAGAACAGCGCAGAAACATCCAGGCCTTAGCCGGGATTCGAACCCAAGCCCACTTCGTGGAAGCTTGTGCCTTTTGGAAATATAATGAAGTATATTTCAAAGGGAAACAAAAGGTCTAAAAATGTATGATACATCTCTGTTTTCATTGTTGATTTGGGGCACTTAAATGTTCACATTACTTTAAAGATGACCCCACCTTTGGAATAATATCAAAATATACATAAAAATAAAACGAAATGTTTAAAAATTTTGATGTATCTCAGTGTTCTCATTTGCTGTTTGGGGCACTTAGATGTTCGCCTTGACTTCAAGATGACCCAACTTCTTGGAGTAATATCAATATATATTTCGAAATGTAACAAAAAAATCCTAAAAAAAGTATTGTAGACCTCGGTGTTCTCATTTTGAACGTTGGGCAAATTAATTTGAAGATTGCATAGTTAAATTTGAAGATGATACACCTTTATCGTGATATATTTCAAAGTATAAAAAAGTCTTGAAAAAAAAATGTGTCATATCTCAATATTTTCACTGTTGAGTGGGGGCAGATTAATTTGAAGATTTCACCCTTATCAAAATATTTTCAAAATGAAGCAAAATGTCCTAAAAATATATTATATATCTTTTTGTTCTCATCGTTGAAAGGCGCAGATTAATTTGATGATGACGTATCCTTTGGAGTAATATTAGACATTGGAGTAATTATATTACAAAATGAAGTAAAAAGCCCTAAAAAATGGGGTATATCTCAGTGTTGATTGGGGGCAGACTAATTTGAAGATGACACAAACTAATTAGACGGCGACACATCCTTTGAAATAATATCAAAATTTATTTAAAATGAAAGAAGTCTTAAAAAAATATGGTATATCTCGGTGTTTTCATTGTTGATTGGAAGCCCATAAATGCTCTCATTGACTTCAGAAAGGGTAAGATCATGAGATATGAACATTTTTTCAGAGAATTAAATTTTGTAGTTTAATAATGTCTTCGTGGCTAGATGTATCACTATTTATTTCATATCAGTTACACTTGAAGTAAATTTGATTGTTTACCTCATTATTTTTAAAAATTTATTGTAAATGAATACTAACATGAAATGGGAAAAAAAAATATTTCCTTAGAATTTCAAATTAACTTTTCACACATTTGATACTTCTGTACGCCCCATTTAAAAGATTCAATATCGTTATTTCAAATGTGAAACATTAACTGCTTTTTTAAATTTTATTTCTTTTGGTTTACATAACCGAAGTGGGATATTTTTCGATACCCACGTTTAAAAGCATTTCACGAGGATATTGTTGCCTTCTAAAACGGCCCACCTAAAACACTCTATAGAAGAAAACATGTTATTCTGTTTCCTAATAAAATATCCCATTCCTGAAACTCCTCTAGCTTGATTTTTCGTAACTGTACCATCTGTTAAAATACATTAATTGGTCATCTAATATTTTAATGTATATATTAAGCATAAAACTTTGACCATTAATTTTTAAACCATTTTATATAAATGGTTTAACGACCGCCAGGTTTCGAACTCGGATCATTTAACATCCGAGCATCGATATTTTGCCTCTGAATCATTTAACATCTATATTTTAACACAGAATTAACCGCTCTAGCACTTTGAGGAAATTTCATTTAAAAAAAATAATATTTCCTTTCTTGTGGGTGCAAAAATCTTCGAATTTTATTCTCATTCAGAATATGTATTGCCTTTGAAATTTGTTTTTTGTTTCCAGAGGCGAGTTTCACTTTATGACAAAATTTATTCGCCGTCAAAATGAAGTGTTTCGAATTACATGAATTCGGAATAAAGTGAAAAAAAAAATGTAGGAAAAAATTGAAATTGCATAGCGATCCATCCCGCAGTCTTTTTCATATATATTGAACACTTGTCAAAAACTACTGGCTGGCTCGGGTCGCGAGCCTAAGATCTGCTGATCTCCGAGTAGGTTGGCATGTAGATTACACCACCGGTCCATGGTACGATATCAACTAATGATATTCATCAACTACTACAAGTTTTATGTAAATCAACTAAAAAAATCATAAAAATTGCTAATTTTGCATACCGACTCTCTCTATATATAAGTTTTTATGACAGCACTTTAGAAAAGTGGTTTGTAGGATGTTAGTTTCCTCCTCACGATACAATGACCCCTTTTGTGTGCTTCCTTAATGGATAAACAGGAGTCGAAGAATAACTAAAAACTGATTTTTTTTTTTGGTCATTTCCCCCCTTGAAGTCAAAATACTATTGCACAGTTAATACACTGGTAAAAATTAAACAGGGCATTAACCTGCTACCTTAACCTAACGACTCACGTGGCTTTGTTAACACACTATTATCTTGGACAACAGATAATAGTAAATGTAGCTTCCAAACTCGTTAAACAAATTAAGGATTAGAAAAAACCCTTAAAGTATTCCCCATATATGACTGAAAATTATACTCAATTAACGACTTCCGAGACAAATTCAGCCTTTTCCCTAGAATGCAGAGCAAGAGAAATTTATGCAACGAAAATTGGCGCGTAATTCAAAACTACAGTATGTTGGTATGATGAGCTAGCTAGCTAGGTCTTGGCCCCAGTGGCGTAGCAAAGGGGGGGGGGGGCAAGGGGGTCTATCATGCCCTGGGCGCCACTCGCAGAGGGGCGCCAATTTAAGATCCATATATTATATTACTATATGTTTTCGAGGTGGATGCCAATATAAGGTCTATAAATTATATTACTATATGTTTTTCAGGGGAGGGCCCCAATATAAGGTCTATATATTATATTACTATATGTTTTTCGGGGAGGGCGCCAATATAAGGTATATATATTATATTACTATATTATTTTGTGGGGGGCACCAATATAAGGTCTATATATTATGTTATTATATGCTTATCGAGGGCGCCAATATAAGGTATATATATTATATTATTATATTATTTTGTGGGGGGGCGCCAATATAAGGTATATATATTATATTACTATATTATTTTGTGGGGGGCGCCAATATAAGGTCTATATATTATATTACTATATGCTTTTCGGGGGGAGTGCCAATATAAGGTCTATATATTATGTTATTATATGTTTATCGAGGGCGCCAATATAGGATCTATATATTATATTACTATATGTTTTTCAGGGGGGGGGCGCCACAAAGGTATCGTGCTCCGGGCGCCAGTTATGCTCGCTACGCCACTGCTTGGCACTTGAGACTTAGTGGAGGAATCAGTATGGCCCTTAGGCTAAAAAATTTGGAGACCCCTGCCTTAGAGAAGTGGTGCGCAAACTTTTTCGCCCGCGACCTTCTTTCTTAAAATTAAGAATCACCGACTCCCAGTGAACATTTTTTGGTAATAGGAAATTAAAAAAAAATTTAAAAAATTAGAAAAATGTTAACAAAAAATAGAAAAAAGAAATAAGCAAATTTTTACAAACTATTTTAAAAATAAATAAACTGTAGATTGTGGGTATATATTTACTTTGCCTAGTAACAATAAAAAAAGGTCTCGCTTACCTTTGTTTTTGCCAAATCTGTTGTAACCAAAAATTCATATTTAAAAATTAATATGTACTTGTATTTCATTTAGGTAAAATAGCATGATTTCAAAATTATAAGATTCATATTAAGACGTTCATATTAAGCGTTGAAAACTATAGCTTGATTTATTTATATAAAACTAAAATAGAAAAATAAATAATGAGAGGGGTGAGCCTGGACTTCGAATAATATTTGTTGAATATTTTAGAGTGCTACTCTTGCATCATCTTCTGGGTAAAGTTTTGATCGTTGAATGACTTTTATAGCAACTCATTTTGAAAAGCCATTCTCACACAGATAGGTACAGTAGAAGCGAATGTAAGCAATGTAAGTATAGCGTTGCAAGACTGTTTGACACCTTATACAACAATATAATATCGTATATTTTTAAATAACAATATGGTATCATATGAGAAAATATAAATAAAAATACTATAAATATGCTATAGAAAATTTAAAGCATACTTTATAATTAAATGATTCAATGATATAAATTTACTTCAAACTATCCGTGACCCTTCCCATTTTCTTTTTCGCGTTCCACAGTTTGCGCACTCTTGCCTTAGAGGAGCTCTTGTGCCTCCTCTGCCTTAGAGGAGGAATAAAAAATAAGAGCATGGTATGATCTTTATCAGTTAAAACGTTTGATGCTCAGGAAAAGAAGTTAATCATTTAATATATCTGAATATATATAAGAAATTTACGTGACAGCAATTCTAAGATTCAAGATGTCATATAAAATCAGTAACTTGTTTTACATGAGTAAACGTGGTACCAATGTTTCAGAAAAATAGTTGGCTATCACTTACAGTGGTTACAGTAAATAGAAAATATCGGCGAACGAGAATCCGGAATGGGAGAAACTCAATTTTTTTAAGAAAAGTTATTATCACATTTTGCCATCTGAGCACGGATTTAATGGTTAGTTTTTGAGATTTTGAATGACGCTTTTATAATTTATCGATTGATTGGGAACAACTGATGGATGTTGAATTGGGAATCCAATTTTGCTTTAGAAAGGAAATGCTTACTTCTACAGTATATTTTCTCTTTTAAATGTCCATACCTCTGAAATGAACGGCTGGGTGGTTAATATCTCCGAATATGGGGAGCCTAAAATTGTGGTTATGCCGACAGCGAAAAAGTTTCTTATAACTTTGCATGGTTTTCTTTGAATATAAAGAGAATGAAATGTCAAATATCTACACACTCACCATCCTTAGATTTCTTCATAATCCTTATTCCTTGTTATATTGGTATAAAAGCAGAACTTAACACTGATCAACGGACAATTTTTTAAAATTAGTTTGATATTTTACTTACTGTTGCTATAAAAGTAGAACGTTACGCTGAACAACCGACATTAAAAAAAATTCTTTTGATAATATAATACTTATAAAAAATGTACCCAGAAAAAGAAAATAACTAAAATTAAAGAATACAGTCGAACCCCGTTATAACGAACGTCAAGGGACCAAAGGTTTTGGTTCGCTACATCCGGTGGTTCGCTATATCCGAACCATTAAGAAAAATGTTAGAGTTCACAAAATGTATAACTCATTAGTTGCTAAATGTATTCAATAATTATGTATTGCAAAAATGATAAAATCTATTAAAAATGATCATTAATGAATTAAACTGACTAAAATAGACTACATTAAACTGACATAATTCTAATTAAATTAACTAAAAATGAAGACAAATGGAAATAAATTCATTTTACCTTTAATTGTTGCTCACGGTTTTGATACAGAAATAATCGGTAATCTTCTGTTATGACGTGATGCCAATTTCAAAAGCATTTTATGAATTTCTTTGCCCAATACATCAAATGACTCCAATACTCTTTCTTCCACTGTTTTTATAAACAAAAACTTATTAATTACACGCATCGCTGCTGTAGCATCTGAAATGATGGGGATTTCGTCATTTATATGCACCTCTTCATCAGCATCAGATGCAGAATCATCGATTTGAGAATGATTCATTTTAATTTCTTCCACAATATCTTCATCAGTCGAATTTTCACATGTAGTGACTTCATCATCACATGTTTCGAACAATTGTATGTCACAATCTGAGAACAGGGAAATTTTGTGCTTTTCTATCTACATCGCGATAGATAAATCCTTATCATCTTCTTCAACATTCTTTGCTTCTCCAACCAGGGCCCGATTTAGAAAATTCTGGACTATAGGCACAACTTGAGAAGGGGGCCCCCTAACACTGATGTTGAGCTTAAAATTTCCAAAATTGACACACAAAAAGAATAATGTGAAAGTACCATTTTACCAAGAATTGGCTATTTGAAGCGTAGAAGCCTAGAACATTATCATATAACAAAAAGCAATACAACATATTAACTTCACCATTATAACACCAATACAATGCAACCAGAAAAACTTATTAATCCCTTATATACACTATAACATATATATGATGAACTATAACATATAACTGTACATATGATGAACCAATCAATCAAATTTGAAAGGAAATTAAAAAAAAAAATCGTTATAAAAAAAGGTAAAATAAAAAAAAATTGAATTGGGAATTTTTTCTTTTAAAATAAAAATTTTGGGGGGCCCCTAGGCCCGGGCCTACTGGGCCTAATGGAAAATCAGGGCCTGTCTCTAACATTCTTAAAATGTTTAAAAATAAAAAAAATTCAGTAGTCGGCTGAAAAAAATGGTTCGTTATAGCCGATTCATAAGATTTCGGAGGTTCGCTATAAAAGGATAAATTAGCATTAAATACAATAGGAAAAGGGCGGGACCAAAATTTTCGTTCGTTGTATCCGTGAGTTCGTTATATACTGGGTTCGCTATAACGGGGTTCGACTGTATCAGATTATTATTTTTTTAAAGAGCTGAGTACTCCTGATTCTTATCTGTCGTCGTGGCTAATCTCCTTGGTAAAGGTATAACCTCGACCAAGTTCAATAGCCCATGTTGAATAAGTCCCTCAGCGACGAACTCCTGTTTCTCCGAGGTTTGTCCCACAGAGACACCAATACATTCAATAATGTGAGAAGGAGCAGCTGGAGTAGAGGTGCAAGGGCAATTTAGAGAGTTCTTGACTCCTCTCACAAAAATTATGTGTCTTGCATGCCCGCTTCTTAGTTTGGTGCAGTGTTGGACCTTTAAACTGCAGTGACAGTCCAAATCGGTCTGAAGAATACCAAATATGTCGGGTAGGGGCTATCCGTGTATTGTGGTTTTTTTTTTTTTTTAACTGTACACGGAGAAAATTTCCATGGCAGTAAGATCTCTCTTTATTGTGGTAATCTGCTCGCAAACCTTAGCCAGCAAATCAGTCGTCTCCTTATCATATAAGCCAACGTGAGGAAGGTATTTGTTGCAAAGAAAAAGAGCCATTTTAAGGTGCAGTATACAACTTTTGCTCTCGGTCATAATCAAATTATGCTCTTTTTCCGAAGACACAGTGCATTTCAGAGCCTCTCTAAGTCGAAAGTTCTGACATAAAGACAAAAGCATGATCCGCATTTCTAATTTTTATTCTATAGTCTTTATAAATATGCCACTGCCTGTTCTATCGAAATCTAGCTTGCCTCAGTCAGTAATATCTGAAGAGCATAATATGGATGCTATTACGAACATCAAGAGAAAGCTATTTAATCAATTAAAGTATTGCATTTTTATTTGAAATTTGATGCTAAATCTTCGCAATAATTAACAGGGAAAAGCGAATTAGTGGACTCTAGGCAGCTGTTAGGAAAAGATGGTTCGATTCTTAACTTACCAAAGGATTAAGAGCACACGTGAAAAATTTCGATGTCGGAATCCTGACGAATTCACACGTTTCAGAAATCTTAGGCAAAAAAATTTTTGTGCAATGCGTCTCGGACTATTTTCTTGAAAACAGAAATTAACGGATCTCAATCTATCCTGATTTTGATCAGAATCAAACTAAATATAACTAAACTGAATATAGTTAAAAGTCTTTAAAGCAAAAAGATTCTTAAGAACGCATTTTTTCCTTTGGTATATTTACTGAATTGAATGGTTCTTATTCCACTGATACGCGTACCCCCCCCCCCCCCCCCCACACACACACACGCATACACACTCAAATTCGAGGTATCTCACCGAATGATGCGCATTTTGACGGGATGAGGAGCTTTAATAATAATAATGAGAATGCCAAAAGAGTATTCTCTGGTGTATCAGTTAAAATATTCATTCCTATTTACCCCTTTCATATTTCCCAGTTAGACGGGGGGATTCTTACGTTTGAGTTGACGTTCGTTCGAACCCTGATGGTTTTATTGTTTGAAGAGTGCATGTGCTAAGCTGTCCTTATTTTTCCGCGTGTATAGCATTGTTGAGACCCACTTTCCTGTCCCTTAATTTGTGACGATCGCCCTAAAGGCCTTTTGCTTTTGGTGACAACATTTTTGGTTGATTTGCCCTATTTCAGAAATATTCGATAATTTTCTTTTCTTTTACCCGTGTTAGAGAAAAACCTCAGACATAAAAAATAGCAAAGATTTTTAATGGATTTTTTTTTCAAACATGGTTATGATACTTGCAGTAAGTTGAAATAAATATGATCAAAATTTGACATTAATTTAGGGAAAAAATTTTCAGTTATTCAAATATTTAAATTTTAAAGTAGCATATTATTTAAGTGTTTTAAAATGTTCGTTGCGCATTTTTTTTTTTCCGTGCAAAGGAGGGATATTTTCTTATTAGATACTTTTTATATCACATTTAGCCAAATATTCACTGCTAAATGGTATATTAGCGATCACCATTCAAAATGTTTTAAAGGAAGTTTAATTACTACCATAGCCTGGCAGCACTCACTCTGAGCCCCGCGAAGCCTTTGCTGAAGACGCACAATGTTATAAATTCAAAAAATACGGAATATTATTTTTAGGTTTATAATAGTATCTACGAAAGGAATATATCTGTGGCTTGCTTGGTGCAAGAAGTGCCTAAGTCAAAAATGTGTACAAAAATGTGCCACCTGCTGCTCAAGTTGTTCGCATCAACGTACTTCTG
Source organism: Dolomedes plantarius (assembly GCA_907164885.2). Classification (NCBI taxonomy): domain Eukaryota; kingdom Metazoa; phylum Arthropoda; class Arachnida; order Araneae; family Dolomedidae; genus Dolomedes; species Dolomedes plantarius. Next base: position 44,009,101 of record OU015491.1, on the reverse strand, counting down.
TCAATTGTCCAATTCTAAAATGACATATGCGAAGAACGTATATAGAAATCAGCTTACTGATTCTTACCTCGTTGACGTAGTGAGAGTAGCATGTAGTAAGTATAAACCTGATTTGTCTAAAATAGTCAAAAGTCTGTCTTAACATCAAAAATCACACTCATTTTAAATGAATGTTTGAATACATTAGGTTTTGAGTTTTATTTTTTACATTATTATAGTATGAGCCATAGTGTCCTGTGTTGCGGCCCGGGTAACGTAGCAAACCATGAAGCTAAAGAGCTTCATGTAGCAAACATAGGCACGTAACCCGAGAGGACAAAAAGTGGAGTACAGCTGGTCTCTAGAGGAAACGGGACGATCGATGCGATATTCTTGCATCACCTATGAATGGAAGTCTATCAGACCGTTTGTATCTACTAACAACCTCTTTAAGGTAGAATTGATTAAAAATGTGAGCATGAAATGATTTTACAAGCATAAGTCAGGGAGGAAAACAGTTAAGAAGTTTTGACAGCACTTTGGTGCGTAGTTTAAATTTCTAGCCTACACATTTGATAAACCTCTTTGTTTACAAATTCGGTTCAATACTCATAGTAATTACCATGTACCTAATGTTGGAGTTGTTATTTCTCGACAATATGTTATAGAAAACGTCTTTCTATTTCGAAAAAAAAAAGTGTTAGGAAAGATCATATGAAGATGGGTGAATTGTAAATTAATTTATGGGAATATCTCACGCTATATTACTCTGTTTGACTATCCTAGAGTTTATGAATTATTCTGAATCCAGTGGTGCATATTTTTCTTTTCACAATACTTGATTTCTAAAATTTCATTGACACCAGTAATATTTTTGACACAAACTCATGCAGTTCTATAATATTTATTCTACCACTGCAAAGATAATTAAGCATACTAAATATTTTTGATTAATTTAATAAAAATAATTAAAATAAATATTATAATATTTTTTTCCAATGTGGCAGGCACGTTTTGTCGACCAGGGCCGCCGCGTTTGTATGAGGTGCCTTTGTGAAAACTTGTATTTAGCACCCCTTACCTCCCCCCACCCCCCCAGAAAAAAAAATTCTAAAATTAAATAAAATAAAACGTAAGATAACTAATTTATTTGTTTATACAAAATCGGTGAAATTTTCAGACGTGACACCGGAGCAAATGAAAGTGTTTTTTGGTTTGGTTATGTTGATGGGAATAATCAAAAAGCCTAATGTAAAGCTGTATTTCAGCACCAATGAGATGATCGCTATTCCATTTTTCAATAGAGTCATTTCGCGAGATGTTTTTCTTAACATCCTGAAATTCTTACATTTTACTTCCGACAGCAGTGCAAAAAAATTAGAAAAATTTGGATCGAAATTCTGCGAAATAAATTTAAAACCACCTAAACTCCAGATAAAAATATATGTATAGATGAATAACTTTTTTCTTGGAAAGGACGACTAGGATTTAAGCAATATGTGTCTTCCAAAAGATCTCGCTATGGAATAAAAATTTATAAGTTGTGTGAGTCGAGTTCTGGGTACACGTGGAGCTTTTTAATTTTCTGTGGAAAAGAGACTATGAGCAGTGGCTCTGGTTCATACGAAGAACGAGTGGTAAGAACACTCATGAGCGAGTTATCTGAGAAAGGACACAATTTGCACATTGGCAGATTTTTTAATTCCCCATCACTTGCAGAATACTTAGAATCTATAAAGACAAATCTGTGTGGAACTGTTATGAAGAACAGAAAAAATATGCCAAAGGATTTTCCAAGAAAAGACTTAAAAATGGGAGAGGTAGATTCTGGGCACCATAAAAATATGAATGTGATTGTGTTCAAGCAGAAAAAAAAGATGTATTTGTACTGTCAACAATACATGTGCCAGATTTGGTTAAATGTGGGAAGAAAGATCGAAAAACTGGTGAAGATATTTTGAAGCCTACTTGTGTTTTAGATTATAATAAATACATGGGAGGCATTGGCATTAGATATGCAATCATGACCCATCATCCATCATTCCGAAAAACTTTAAAATGGTACAAAAAACTGTTTTTTGGATTAATGGACATTGCACTCATGAATGCCAATGTTCTTTATGACAAAAAATATGGAGTAAAGACACCTTTCCTGGAATTTAAAATGAAGGTCGTGGAACAAATTTTTGAGTACTATGAAGATTACAGGGCCGAAAGTAAGTTCACAGCGAGATCATCACCCTCACCTTTAAGACTTTCGGGGAAAATCAAAAGTAATTCTTAATACTTCAAGAGTTAAAGTAAAAATGAAAACAGTTTTATTTGTATTCCATTTTATAAACGGTAACACAAAGGGACAATTAATAAATTTAATCATAAAGATGCATTACTTACGCAAAATTTCTTTCCGACGCAATATAATAAAAATATTTATTATAACATAATCAGTGATGCCTCTGCAAAAACTGTAAATTTAAACATATTAAATTTGGTCTTTATTGATACTTTCCGACAGGCTTGATATGCCGACAAGACATATAAATAAAATAGATACTTAACACAGTTTTACTATCATGCACGTTTATAGTAAAAATGTATATTTACAAATAAAATAATACTTTAATATCATTCTTTTCTTAGGTATTTAGAATAAGAATTACTAAGTAACTATAAAATAAATGTATTAAGCAAGTTAATATTTTAAACATTTTAATTTTTATAATTTGCATTTTATTTGAAATGGCGCCCCTATGATCAGGCGCCTTTGTGCTGGTCACAACCTTTCCACCCTCACGCAGCGGCCCTGTTGGCAACATTCGCCCATCCACACGGCGAATTTGTTGGCTTATTTATTTTGCGAGCACCATAAAGGTTAACCAACATCGCTCCCCATAAGAGGACAGCATAAGAACGTCATTGCCTTAGTCTGGATTAGAAGCAAAGCTCTGTCCAAGGAAGCTCGTGACGCTAACCACTATGCCATGTGAACGGCATAACTTTAGAATCAAATGGAGTAACTTAATATGTTTCGAATCCGAGAAAAATTTCACCGCATTTCGTTTAAAAACCACGATGAAACTGGTAAAATGAAAATTTTAAATCAACACGTAGTCAACATTTCTTTCATTTCATAATAAATTAAAAAGGATGGCTACATGTTTCGAACTATTTAATAGTTCATCGCCATGCCTAGGAGCATTAGGTGTTATTGTCACCATGAACAGTTCACAAATGTGTTCATAAATGTAACGAAACATTTGTGAATTGTTCATAGCGACAAACACACCTAATGCTCCTTGGCCTGACGATGAACTGTGAAGTAGTACGAAACATGTAGCCATCCTTTTTAATTTATTGTGGAATTAAGGATATGTTGATGACGCGTGAGTTTTCCACAGGTTTCCCGTAAGTCATAATTACAATAGAATTATAATTATGTCTTAAAAATATTTACTCGTTTTTTAATACTAGTTTGCAACAGCATTCACTTTTATGTCGAACTTAACAGCATCTCAAGCATATTTTAGAATATAGAGTAATATTTTAACGAATTCAAGGCCTCTCACAATAATGCATTTATAGTATATTGGCTAGTTTATTTATAAACCATTATAATAACAGCTGAAACTTAATGATCTTATTTTAAACAGCTGGTCATTTTGACTGGCTTGGTACCTCTAGTGGCGTAGAAGTTCTATATTTTAACTACATATTAGAATATTTTACTAGTACAGAAATCTCGTCTCTGTTTCACGCTCCTTATTGCAAGCATTTTGTGCACATGGGTTTTTCTCTAGGCGTTTATGTACATTTTCCACCATTTCCAGCCATTCTTTCACCACCTGCCATCACTGGTATATTCGTATAACACCTGCTTGGATTCGCTCACCACCTGCTCAGTTCCTACTATTCGAGGGGGAACCTTAAAAGGAAAGGTGTTTTGTAAATGAATCCAAACAGTTTTATGTCAGCAGTTCAAAGACCGTTACAAATTCGTAAGTTAAAGTATAATTGTTAGAGAGAAATTGAATCAAATAATAAAATTCTCTTAACATTTGTCACATTGTAAGATAATAGAGATTAATTGAAAATGATGCTTATTATTAAAAATTTCTTAAAAGAAAATTTCACTTTAGAGGAATTATGTTCTAAAACAAACAAAAGATATTTCTTTTCACTCAAAAATGTTGCTAAAAACAACAATTTATGAGAATTTATAGATTTTGATCACCACATTTATCTGAGCTACCAATATCTTTTAATACCTCTTTATTACTTTTTTGAGGAAACTAATAAAATTCTTGGTAGGTCATTTTAAAATTATATTTTGTCTTGATAACTTCGGATACAGTTTCTGGTTTTAGCTTACTTCATTCTTGAGTTCCCTCACTATCAGGGAAAATACTCTTCCTACGTGCGCGTTATGCGCCGTGATACAGAAATAAAATTCTGCACCTTCTCTGAGATTTTAACAGTTTTTGCCCCTTTCACATTCCTTAAAAAATGTGTAACATAATTTATTGCCTCATCAGTAGCAGTTTCATTTTTTAAAGCAAATCAACTTATTAAATAATTTTTCTTTGTCCAGTTTTGTGTTGCGAGCTTATGAAAGAGAGGATTCCAGATCTTACAATTCAGCTGATTTTAAACTTTCTGGTATCAATCCATTCAAAAACATTTTATTCGTCAAAAGGCTCAATCCAAGATTTCAAATAATTTTTCATTTACTAAAAAAATTTGTTTATTTCTTTCTAGAACTCTGCATTTCCCCCCTGTATATAATAGTATATTCGTTCACCACGTATCGTCATTCACCGTATTCAGTCACTTCCTTAAATTATTCTGTAAACGCTGTTTAAAATAATAGTAAACAACGCATTCTTAAAAACCCAAACTTAAAAATACCATCAAAATGACCCCGGACGCCATTAAAAAGATGACAGTGTTCGGAGGAAAAAGAACACATGGCAAGCCTAATAAAGGACCTCTCTAATTATGTCCATTGCATGACCTATGTTGATGCCTATTTGCATAACTTATGATTTTATGTAAAACAATTATGGATAAATAACAATTCAATATGTCTATCTTATTTCCTTTTCTAATTTACCAGCATGGAAAATTCTTTTTGTATAAGTTGTATTTGTAACCTAACTTTGTGAAACGGACCATAAATCGTTCTCTATGAGTACCACAGTCAGCGCCAGTTCTGTTGGCGAAGTCCAGTAGTCCACCAATCCTTGCTGGAGCAGGTTCACTTTACTGGCCAGGAAGTTCGGCGAAAGATCACTTGTTATACAACCCAAGACAGCATCGTAGACTCACCATCAATGGTGCTCGGCCAGGGCGTTTTTATCGCATGAGCAAATCGGGACTTGCCCAGGGCCCCCTGATGCTAGGGGGGCCCCAAAACCCCCTTGGTGTATGCACCTAGTACTTCTAATAGTATGTATAGGCCATGGATAGTTCTTATTTTTATAAATGGTCGTAAGAGGGGGCCCCCAAATAGCATCTGCCCAGGGGCCCCCAGCGTTCATAATCGGGCCCTGTGCTCGGCAATGTTTACAACTTTAGTTTGCAGGCTATGGGCGCGACAATACATTGTTTGGGTCGCATCTTCGCAATCTCAACAAGTATCAAAAGATCTACAGCCACACGTGCCATCATATGCAGATATTTCATAGATTGATTCACCGTGCGTCTTCATCTCCAGAAGACTTAGTTGTAGGTACTGTCTTCCTCTTTCCATAGCATTCTTGAACAAAACCATTATGGAAAAGTTGAGTATGGATTCCATCCTTCCTCCGTGTATCTGAGGGTAGAATGCAGCTTACGTGTCATAACAAAAAGTCAAGTAGGCTTCAGTGGAAATACAGATGTTTCGATCAAGATACTCTGCTAAAGATTTCTCTATATCAGAACACCAAGGTGTTAGGGCCTGTTCACACAGGAATCCGGTAGCGGAAGCGTAAAAGGAAAGGTGGCGCTGAGACGGAAATAAACCAATCATAGGATTTAAAAATTTCGTTGCTAATCGTTTGGAGATTTGTCATTGGTTAAATATATTTCAATACTTTAACGTTACCGTTACCGAACTCCTATGCGAACAGGCCCTTAAGCTAATTCTCGCGGTCTTGTGTTGTAAATATTTAACAAACATGGCGATCGCCTGAGAACGACATATAATTTGCAATACCTCACTAAATTCGCTGCCGTCGGCTTAATGCCTGTGATGACTCTTTTTAAAAATTATTATTTTGCTTGTTTGTTGTTGTTGGTCCTCCATCGGAGCTTAGCTTAACACCCCTCTTCCAAATGTTTCGTTTCCTCCGTCCGCTTTGCTGCCTTGTGTGCCTGCCACTCCGTGAAGCTTATCCCGTGGGCGGCGCTGTCCCTTGTGAGGTAGTCCTTGGCTGCGATTTGTTCCCCATGGCAGAGATTCTCCCCGAAAGGCCTGATATAGAGAAATCTGATATAGAGAAATCTTTAACAGAGTATCTTGATCGAAACATCTGTATTTCCACTGAAGCCTACTTGACGTTTTGTTATGACACGTAAGCTGTATTCTACCCTCAGATACACGGAGGAATGATGGAATCCATACTCAACTTTTCCATAATGGTTCACTATGTCGGGCTCTGTCTGGTGCATTGCAGAACACATGGCACATGTTGTTCCCAGCCATATTGCTCTACCAAGTCGTCTTCGTCTGATGAGGCTCTCGAAATTATATTAATGCGCCTGATTAACAAAAGAAAAAAAAAATTTAAATTCACCGTTTAAATTTGTTGCAACTACCCAAAGGAACGGTCAGCAACTAAATACTTCACACACGATTCTGCGAAATTCCAATTATTTCAACCCTCAGGGATTAAAATGATTAGATCCGAGATAAGAAAATGCTACGGTTAATAAAAAGTTTAACCCGAGACAACATATCTAATAACATTTTCAGAAAAAAAAATAATTCTTATCGCAGAGTACTAATTAAAACTTTATTTGGAAGATTTAAATTAAAAATTTTTTTCACCGATATCTGGCTGCACCTATATAGGAAGCCAAAAATACCGTGTGCTTCATTGGTGAGCAGAGACAAAATGACGGTGTGTTGTCTGATGTTTTTTTTTCGATGTGTGCTGTTAGCGAAGAAACAACTGGTTTTCCATGCATTTGCTTCATTCACGCATGTTTTAGGCGAGAGCCTCTGCCGTTTGCGGCAGGCCACAAAGCTCCCTTTTTACTTACATTTTAAAAAGAAATAGAAACATTCGGAGTTTTGAGAATAACAATGATAAAACATCGGAAGATGGTAGTGTTTAAATTCGTGGAGATTTTGGAGTAAATCAAACCTGATATTATGCCGAAACACTCCCGAACCACAGAATGTTCCAAGGTAACGAAAAACAATAATCTCCGAAATGAAATACTTTTCACTTTGGGTCAAAACTGATATGCCCTTTTTTATGTCCTCATCTGCAGGAGGATATTCAGCCAGGTTCTCTCAAAACTTTTAGTTTAAAAAATTTTAATAACATTTTCGAAAGTTCTGTATTATTGTAAATATCTTTTCCGTTAATTTTAAAAATACATGTTGAAATTGTCAACGTGCATTTATCATTTTCGTTTATACCTTTTTTACCATACAAAATATAAAACCGCATCTACTTTTAACTACAACTCAAGTTCTTCCTTGTTTATAAAATGGAGTATACAGATATTTTGAGCTAGTTAATGTAGCTCACATAGTTTTCGCTTTCCTTTTCCTCTTTTTAATAAAATTGCTTTAGCCGCTAGCAGGGCAAGGAAGTTTATTTTTACTTTAATGAGAAGGTAAGCAATAAGATAATACATTATTTTGACAGAAAAATAAGACAATTTTTGTTGCTATATGTGCATTAGAATATCGATTTTCGGCGAGATGACCGAAGTAATAAATATTATTCGGCAAATTTAAATTACATGTTTCGCTTGTTTAGAATCACTATTTTATTCGATATATATAATACGGGGGAAAACGTTTTTGTACTTCCCTTAAAGTTTGATTTAGCCTTCCATTCTAAATCTGTTTTTCTAATGCAAAACGCTCACTCAATCGTTACAGTACTTTCAGTTATGCTTAGGCTAGGCGCCCACTGGCGATTATTTCAAAGCAACTTTTTAATCACAAAAATGAAACACATTGATTAATTTGGTAATGCGCCCACTGGCGATTTTTCAGTTGCGGCAACTAAAAAATTCCAACATGTTCGATTCTTTGGGTGATGAAATTGTTGCCGGGGAAAATAGATCACGTTGGTTTAAATAGGACTGCGCTCACTGGTGATTATTTAGTTGCTTGCAATACATCTGATCATAGGCGTAGCATGCTTCTAACTTTTTTTGGGGGCTGCACGAATTGAATTCAGTTAGGGTCCTCTTCCGCGCATTGACTGCCAGACGGTCCTTAAAATATGAAATTTTTGAAATTGAATAATAATGGAATTGATGTTTGAGTAGTATTCAAAAGTTATACAATGAGAAAAAATATATATAATATAAATAAAATGAGAAAAAAATAGCATCGAATTTTTGTTATGGATCATATCATTGTTAAAAACTATGTTAAGGCTAAAGACATAATCGGAATCTTTAGTTTTATAGTTTAAAAAAGCGGAAAAAAAAACAACTTTCTTAAAAGTTCTCTACAATTTTCCGATTTTAGCTGAACTTCTATTAACGTTTTAATTTATTTTAAGTTAAGTTGGGGGCACGTGCCCCCAACGTGCCCCAGAACTAAAAGAGTAAGTTGATAATTTTTTATTATTAACTCTTTTCATTTATCATATACAGCTTTTATATTAAATTTTGTCATACTGCAAAGGAACACTTCTTTGAGGAGAAATGAAATAATATGTAAAATAATTTCTTATCGCAAAGCCTTGATTGTTGCTTCTTACTCCAACTGTAGAGATTCTTTCCAATGAAAAGTCAAAGAGAGTGTCTTCAAAACGTATTCCATCATGTTTTCTAACAAAATTGTGTAGAATGAAATAGATCTGGCGATTATTTCAAAGCCCCAGCATGCTTTAATAACAGATTCACTGAATTCAATACTGGTATCGAGAGGCTTGTGACATATTCTCCATTTGTTTGCTAAAATTCCAAAATGTACATTCTTCCAGTCTGCGGACTCTTGTTAATCTGTAATTAAAGATACGTTATTTTACGGACAGATTTCTGCTGGGATATGGTCGTAATAGAAACTGTGAAAGAGCAAATACCTCATCCCCCACTAGAGTAAATGGCATTGCCATTCCATTGTCGTCATTGGGGAGACAACTTTGTTCTGGAATTTTTAATTGGTTTCTTTCAAGCAACCTTGAAAATGCTGAATGTTTAAAAATATTAGAATCACTTGATGAACCGTATGCTCCAACTTCTACATAAATGAACTTGTAATCGCAATCCACTATTACTAGAAGCACAGTCAAAAAAATTTTTTACAAAAAAAGTTTGTAATATGTATTTTATTTCAATAAACTTGCAAATTTTTAAGAAAATCTTTTTTCTTACCTTAAAGTCACAGCTAATCTTTCCTACGGTGGTATAGCCAAACGTAATCTTGTATTTTGGTAAGAAATACTGGGCCCCACTAATAACAACAGGTTCTCGAAACTTTCAACGCTCATCCGAAAGTAGTTGAAAAATTTTGTTGGGTGTACTCTTAAATCTTCAAATAATTTATAAAACTGTCCGTCAAATAATCCCCTACTTATTATTGAATGGATCCAAAATCTTCTGTGGTTTAGTTTACGTTTTCGCCGTAGAGCGAGGGTACAAACATATGCAGCTTCCACGAAATCCATTTTCAAACTGAGTGCAAGCAACTATTTAGTTGCCAGTAGGCGCTTGTCGAAGGTATCCGGCAACTTTCAAGTGACTAAACTGTTTAGTTGCCCAAATTAAAAAGTGCCAGTGGGCGCCTGGCCTTATACTCGTAGCTTAATTTCTGCAGCTGGCTTCATGCACTGTTTGAACAGTTCAGTCGTCAGGTACGGCAATGTTATGGGACTTCACTTTTAGTTCAGATTCTCTACTTGTATTAAATTTCTCTGCACTGGGAGTGCCCAACCAAATCTGAGGTGGCACCAAGGGAGCAATATTGACTCATCCGTATGATGCTCCCAGATAAAAAATAGTCAACAATTTCCGCGGTTCTGTGCGAAAGTCTCAGACTAAAGTGCCTCCGCGTTAGCCAAAAGAAAAGGAGAGAGAGGGAAAAAAAGTATCTAGTTCCATAGATATTTCTTGTAAAATCCCTCCAGAAACACAGTGCTTTTGTGTTTAATTTTCCTATTTAGCTGCGATAAAATATGATATAAGTAAATGAGACATGTTTTTAAAAGGTACTTTGTTAATAGGCCAATGATTTAATATATATATATATATATATATATATATATATATATATATATATTAAATCATTATAAACCATTAAATCAATGTATATATTAAATCATTGGCAATTCGAAAATGTTTCTCTGTTGAATGAACGAAGTGCCCTAAGTAACAGAATGTCCTTTGTTTTCAGGTGCATGCATGATAGTGGGTGTAGTTTCCTTTCCTGCTGGTTGGGATTCCGAACCTGTTCGCGAAGTTTGTGGCCCCGAGGCAGACGATTATGACATTGGACAGTGTGGAGTACGTTGGGCATACATCCTCGCTACCATTGGAATCTTTGACGCAGTTATCCTCTCAGCTTTAGCTTTTCTTTTAGCTACACGTTATGTCAAAATAACGCCGGCAGAACCATTAATGTCCAATGGATCGATATACAAAGGTAAGAATGGATAAAGAATGGTTATCATTCTTTGAAACATCTCACAGAATCAGTGCAATCATAAATATAATCAATTGCGACAACGAAATAAATTAGGGCAAATATTAGTAATATAGAATGGTGTATAAAAAAATAGTTACGATATTATTAAGCAATATCGGGAACACAGATAATTTCCTCTTTGATGCCATTTTACAACTTATTTAATTTAGCATACCACAAGCTGATGGCTTTCGAGGTATAGTCATTCTGTTTATGAGTGGGCAATAAGATGTGGTTGACCGCAATTGCTAAGGTATTTTTTCCCAAAGACAACTACGCAACGTTTCAAAAGATATGACCACACCCATTAACGTATTTTTCACTAAAAACAACCATGCGACGTTCCAAAAGATATATGCAATTTACTAATTTGTCAGTCCCAAGCAACTTTAAACTGCACGTACTGGGATACAGCTAGTAATATGCAAAAGTCAGTAAGGGAGATCGGTTCTCAAAAGGTGCTTGAAAATATGACAATTTTGTTCAGTTCCGATGTGCTAAATTTCAGTCAGTGATTGTCATCTTCTATCTATCTATACTAATAAAGGGACAGGGAGAAGTCGGATCACGTGACCGTAACTCATCCGGGCGTGCACCGATCCTCGAAAAAAAATGGCCGACAAATATACAGGAAAATCTGTGTATTTTTTTTCTCATGAAAGTACATAAATGTTACATATTTGGAAAGAGCTTCGGAAACTGATAATTTTTTCTGCGTACACTTATTCTGTTAATTCAATAGTTTTAGAGATATTTTCATTCTAAAATCACCCACTGCTGAGAAACCAAATCATCTTTTGCAGTGGTGCTGCCATCTGTCGGCAGCGACGGGAATGAAACTTGAAAGGAATTGATTTGATTTATTCACTTTGATTTAATACATTTGAGGGCTTTTTTTTTTTCTTTTGTGGGGCCCGAAGTACATAAATATGTTACACGGATGGCTTGAGAGTAGCTAGGCGAAGCCCGGCTAGTTTTCAATAATTAGGTTACCTGTAATATCTCTCCTGATGAACTGATGTTAACAAATTTGGTGCTGTGTGAACATATGCATACATTAAATTAGTCGCTATTTCTATATTTTGTAACATTTAAATCTTGCTATGAAACTGCGTCCAATGGCAAGAATGTCATTAAAAGTCTAATTTCAGATATTGTTTCGCAAACATGTCAAATGAGTATCTAGTTATATGATGTACACTGTAGAAATTACATAGAAGCAACATGCTTGAAATTAATGCATAAATTTTTATTTAAGGTGAAGTAAATAGTGCTTTTCTTGCCGACACTCAGTCGCTAGCATCCCGTAAATCTCTTGCTCTCCAGCCAGTCATGCTTATGCCTCAACCTCGGGACCCGGAGAGGATTTCAGAGTTCTCCCAAAGGACGGGAAGATCTAAAGCAAGTCACTACACCTCATCTGTTCATAACTTCCAACTGTGAGACCATTAGTCAACTAATAGACTGTTATAAAATGACTATTTTTAAATGGCTGCGAATAATGGATATAACATACCTCATCAGGGGCTCGGTATATAACTTGTTAATACAATGTGTCGACCTTACTTGCTAGATTGGTACTAGCTACGAATGCTTTCATTTTTTTGATTATTAATTAATTGAAATATTAATTAATAAGTGGTGGTTATATAACATTAAGTAGTTATTATTAAACATTTGACTATTGCCGTTACCTCAAATGTTATCTTGCAACTTTCACAGCAAATAAGAATAAATGGAGAGATCTACTTTTACACGTAAAAATGTGATTATGCAACTGACCTTGAACGGCGCGACTAAAACAACACACAATTAACAAAATTTTCAGTTATCAACGCACTCAGTAATTATCTTAAAGTTGCATATTAGTTTACTGCTGTTGAGTCATTTAAACAATGAAACAAGTAGTCATACGCACAAATGAACAGAAACTGGGCAAAAATTTCATCGGTAAGATTGAATGCATGTTTCAGTGTACATGCTTTCCTTTCCGATTGCGGAATGGAAATGTTATTTTACATACCATTACACCGGAGGCTATGCAGATTGAGACTAAATCATACATTTTCTGGGATACTTCGTAGTCAAGAAATACACGATAGTAACAACTTAATTGCTTCCTAAAATCCATGATCTAAATACTATATTAACGTTGCTGTTTACAGCTATCTAGCTAACAATTTTTAAAACGCTTTTTATTGTATTCATCATCTTAGCATTATGGATTGGATCTTCAAATCTTACTCAAAATTTGGACGAGCCCTCTCCCTAGTCCCACGCTGCCAATATCTTGAATTATACATCTAACCCGAAATTTACCATTTCATTATCTATTTTATTCTTTATGTTAAGAAGTTCAAAAGCAAAATAAAAAATATAAGGTGCAAAGAAAGAAATTATTGTCTCTTGAGTAGCATTACAAGATATTGAAATCAGTTAAAAACAGCTTACACTCTTCGAATAAAGTATCTTATACCGTTTTCTACAATTTTTATTGAATGTTAAACTTTGTAAACTATATTTTAATAGTAATTTCTCTGGCGATATCACTGACATTGAAGAGAGCGACATACAAAAGAGGTCTTGTCCTTTTAATGCATTTCCTAACCGAAAAGGCGGTTCGAATGTAGACGATACGTATAAATTAATAAAAGCAGTGGCGCACCCAGGGGGGGGGGGGGGCAAGGGGCCCTACCCCCCCAAAAAGAAATAAAAATTGCATTATAAATATTTTTATCCGTTCATCTCGCCAACATTTTTTGTTCAGCTAATTAAAAAAAAAAAAAAAATGAAATATAAACATAAAACCTACACTTTATTTGTAGTTTTTAACAAAATAATTTATTATTGATTGATACTGCAATGTTTATTGTATAAATAACAACTTCGTCACATTATACCCAGATTATATTTAAGTGGAAAAATTTAACTTCAGTTATTAAAAATGTATAAATAAAGTCACTTCTATACCCATGGATGAGAATGATCTTTATTGCATACTCTGAAGAAACAATTTGTTTATTTAAAAAAATCTTATTCTGTTTATAAAGTATCTTTTTGCTTCTTATATACAATAACAACCCTATCTTCATACAGAATAGTTTATGCATATTTTACAAGAAATCTTTGGGAAGCAATAAAAGCTGCCTTTAGTAGGCTAACATATGATTTTTTTTTCTTAAATCATCCATTAATTAAGATCAGCAAGAACATTAAAATTATATAACAAACAGTAAAAGTTTTCAATATATTAGTAAGATGAAAATAAATTATATAGATGGGCAGAGAATGGACTGATATTTTTTTTATGCATACTCAACAGCTTTACAGCATCATTTTCTTAATACTGCTGTAACCATGAGTAATCCCTTTCATGATTGTTTTGACTACAAATTATTCATTAATGCACTGTAGTGAGTATTCTACCAAAAATATATACACATATATAATAAATTAAAGTTGAGGATTGGGCATAAATAAATGTTAAATGAAGAAAACATTTTTTCTTAATTCTGAAACAAGCAGAATTTAAAACTAAAAGTACTATGGCAACATATCAATGTCACATGAAACAAAAATACTGAAACTATGTAACATTAGCTAATGAAAAAACATAAACATACTGATAAATCAGAAAGTTACAAGATGCTGACAGTTATTCGATAATTTTTAATGTGTAGAAATAGATACATGTATGAATACTTTTGAAAGAAGTTTAATAATATACTAAATTAAAATAGATTTATGAATTTAATTCTTGGATGCTTCAGGACTAAATATTTCAAACTACAAAAACTTACACAGTGAATCCCAAAAGTGTTTGTACACTTACGATTTTCAATGAAGTAGGTTTCTATCCATTAATTAAAATGAATATTTCAGAACGGGTATTTAATAATAAGATCTATAACATATTCTTAACAAAACTACATGAAATATTTTAAAAACATAGTAAAACTTTATTTTTAAGAAACCATTAATCAAAAAGTAACAAAAACTTTATCTCACCAAAGTCATCGTACACTGAAATATTTTCGGATAAATTCATAATTAAAATTATCGTCTGGAGCTTTATTTTTGAATTGTGGTGGCATTTAAAATATCATTTGGCTTTAATTTTTGCTTGCCTACTCCATAATATTCTATTTATTATTTAAAAATGGCTCGTAGTTGTAAAGAAACAGCATTCGAAAATTTATTACTTTTCATCATAGTAGTGGTAAATCAGTTCGGAATATTGCTAAATTAATTAATTTATCCCATTCTACTGTGCAGTATGTGAAAAAATGCTTTAAAGAAGAAAATCGGATTGAAAACAAGGTAAGAAAAGGTCGTCCAGCAAAGTTAACAAAACGTGATCAGAGATTTATAATTAGAAAATTTGTGAAAAATCCACGTTTGAGTGCTGTAAAAGTTTCTGCAGAATTTAACAAAACATTTTCTATGTCAATTTCACCTAAAACTGTTCAAAGAGTTCTCAGAGCAGCTGGATTACATGGGTGTTCTGCCCGTAGAAAATTTTTTGCGAGTGAGAAAAACAGAAAGCCTAGGCTTTCATTCGCACTGTCAATGATAAATAAGCCCCAAACGCATTGGAATTATGTCTTATTTGCCAATGAAAGCAAGTTTAACATTTTTGGTTCCGATGGGCGTATAATTGTATGGAGAAGAAAAAATGAGGAACTTAATCCCAAGAACTTAGTAGGAACAGTTAAGCATGGCAGTGCATGTCAGCATCAGGACTAGGTAATTTGGTATTTATTGATGGCATAATGATTCATGCTGTTTACATAAATATTTTAAGAGATAATTTAAAATTATCAGCCCAAAATTTGGGTATTGGAAACAACTTTTTTTATTTTTTTTTAATCAAGATAACGATCCTAAGCACACGGCTCTCAACGTTCGCCCCCTGGTGTCTCTATAATTGTCCACAAGTTTTGAAAACACAATCTCAATCGCCAGATTTAAACCCTATAGAACATATTTGGAGAGAACTGGAGGTTCGAGTACGAAAACACGACTTTCACCCGAAAAGCGAACTAAAAACAACTATGATGGAAGAATGGATGAACATTGATGAGGAAATTACAAAAGAACTAGTGCAATCTATTCCCAGACGTTTAAAAGCTGTTGTGGATGCTAAACAATATCCTACTAAATATTAATTTAATGAAAAATTAGAATATTTACTAATTACATTTACTAATACAAGTGTACGATGACTTTTGTGAGATAAATTTTTTTGTTACTTTTTGATTACTGGTTTCTTAAAAATAAAGTTTTACTATGTTTTTAAAATATTTCATGTAGTTTGGTTAAGAATAGATTATAGATCTTATTATTAAATACTCATTCTGAAATTTTCATTTTAATTAATGGATAGACCCCTATTAAAATTGAAAATCGTAAGTGTACAAACACTTTTGGGAGCCACTGTAGGTTTGATATAGCAATATGTGATTAAGATTACAGACAAATATATTGTAATTGCTGCATTAGTTAATTTTTTAATAAAGAGTACTCTACCAAATAATTCAGTAATATGTAAGTTTTGTAAAAGTGTTACACAGAAACTTATACAATTAAGAGTCAAGACTTGTTAATTCAACACACTTCTTATATTTTTTCATTTCTCATATTTCTTATTTCACTCTGTGCAACAATAAAATAAATTAAAATACCTAAATAACTATGAAAAATCCCAACAGATTGATTGATTTATAAGTAAGTGGGAAATGGAAGTTTTTTCTTGACTATCTTTATGTGCATAAACACACAAATGGGTAAGTACATATTTCTTTTAAGGTAATCAAATCAATATAATCTATAACTTAAAATTTATATTACCAAATAATAAGTAATTAAAAAAATCCTTATACAATATAAGTTATGCATCCTCTATTTATATCAATATCACTTAAAAAGTTAAATGAATTAATAACCTTTATTCATTTTACTAAAAATAAAATTTAGTTTAATTATAACTCCAAATAAAGTTGACACGTAGACAATGCAAAACATTAAGATAATGATGACACATAAAATATAGTGCTAAATAATAATGGAAACTTAAGTACAGAAATCTGAAGTTAAGTTTGTTCAGAAATAAAATTAAGCTTTACAACAATATAATTAGATCTATTTAATAAGTGTTACATTTATTGTTCAAATAAACTTTTGAAATAACATCTACACACTTTAATTTCATATATTCCTTTGATTTTACAAATATAATTAATTCTATATAGTAGAATACACATTAGAAAATAGCAAAGAATTTAACAGACAGATTCAAAATAAAGGAAGAATATTAATTTTCAGAGTGTGGGGGAAAACACACATACATACAGGTACAGCCTTCAAAATAATCCATACTGAAAATAATCTAACATTCTAGTAATATTTAATTTTATTTGGAAGACTCACAAGCATACCCCTGCTTAACAGTGCAATTCTGGGAAATTGTTAAATTTTAAGAGGCCTATTTATAATTTCTCCAATTGGAGTAAATTTTGCAACCTATCAGTCATCCCATGTTTACAGGACTCCACAGGAAGTTTCTTTCCATAAGTAAAATTCAATTTCTAAAACTCAAAATTCACATTATTATAATTCTTACTGATTTTAATACAAAGCAGTATGGCTTAGTCACTGAGATACTCCCTTTTCATTATCAAAGGAAATATTCTTGTTATATTTAATAGGCACAAACAAACAAAAATAGTGCTACACAGTTGACATGTCTAATAAAATTTTTTCCACTGGAAGTACTAACAAGTCTGCACAACTGATGAAAAGGAAAAGTTGGTTTAAACAAGAAAAATATACGAACAAGTTAAGCAAGTTTAAAGCAATTCATGTATCATCCTTAATTTATTTTCTTTAAATGGATGATGATGATTGAAAAAAGCAAAATATTTCACCCATGCCTTAATTGACTAGGAAAAAAAAAAAAAAAAAAAAAAAAAAAAAAAAAAATCATATATATATATATATATATATATATATATATATATATATATATATATATATCACAGCAATAGTTAGAAATTTCAAAACAAAATTATCTACAGGCTTCAAAAATTTTTTTTTAAAAACTGAAGAGTAAATCATAAGGATTCCAAGTTATTATTTATAAAACAAAGCAAATTATCTATCAATTTAATATTGAGAAGAAAGATAATAAAATATACCCTCTCACAGCTTGAACACACAATATAAAATTGTTTTTTTAAAACAATCTTATAATTTACCATAGCACTTATGAACTTAACACTAACAAACTAGACTGCACCTAGAGAAATGATGAATGTTCCATGTTTCTAACAAGCTAATAATGCAAAAGACTGTTTTCATTTCTAAATTGCAACAATTTTCTATTTAACCAGAAAGTATTCCATAATATCAATCATGAAATAAAATAAAAACATGATCTACAGCATGCCCTGAAATATGATTTCAGATCTACAGATGCCAACCCTCCATAAGTTCCTAAACACTAGAAAGACAGCTGTCGTCATTTTGACAGTTTGGGACATATAATTGAGCGCTATGACTATATTTATGTCCTCAGGCTTCTCAAAATTTTATGAATTTTTCTAATTTTACACGAAATATGCACACACATTTACAAAATTATATTCGATAGTAAAAAGGGGGAGAAAATATGTTGTATAGCTACTAAGACTGAAAGTCGTCAATTTGACGGCAATATAGAAAACAGGCAGAAATCTTTAAAATAATACCAGAAAAATGTTAGTTACTTTTCGTCTCTTCCCCCTTTTGCAAATAACAGATGTTTCAATAATTTTTTAAAACTTTTATCTGATGTATTTTTATGGATTGCATTACATATCTTAGTATTGCCAACCGATTATGGTTTATGCATAAAATATTAACCAATGTTAATTTAATCCCACCCCCTTTTCACACATTAATAAGTTGTAACAATTCTTTGAAAATATATAAAACTAAGATTACTCTTCTTCATGTAATGAGGAAATATTGGTGTTGAAATATAAGGACTGTAAAAACCATGCATATATTTTTACGGATAAACAATACCAGGCATACCTGTATAAAAATATATCTAAATATATACTAATTTACTATATATTGGTATGAAATAGTTCAAAATTTACAGTATTTCTCTTTTTTTATAAAAAAATTAAATATTTTATATTCTTGATTTTATTTCCAACCGTCAAAATGATGGTGTTCAGTCTTTTTAGTAAGAAAAAATTCTTTCCAGTGTTAAGGAATATCAACACATATCCCCAAAATTATATTATCTCATGCATAGGCATAGGCATAATTAACTTTAGAGGCTCCTGGGAGCTAGAGCTTCATATCCTCAGTATTCAATGTGGAATGTATCATGATTACCAGTCTCTAAAATTGATCACAACAGTACTAAGAGTGTGTGTGAAGAAAGAGAGGAGAAAACAAAAAAAAAGTGAATTAAACTAAATTACAGAAAGTTTTACAGAACAGTTTAGGTTGGTAGGTAATGGAGGAATAACTGTTTAAATATTAAACACCAAAGTAAATGTGTGTATTCCATAGGTTTACAATAGTAATACAATAATTTTCAGTAGGAAACCCAGGATTTATTTGTTCAATAGCTGAATTTTGTCACTTCAAGCATATCTATTGGTGCAGTTCTTAATTGGAACATTATTTTCTTAGCACTTACAACCAAATATTTGAAGAGATTACAACAAACATTGCAGGTGAGCTTATCTGTTTGTACCCTTAACTTGCATACTTTTTCTTAGATGGTCAATATGTTCTACATGAACATTAATTTCAGGTCAATAAGAAGAGATAAGATGTCATATGCAGTTGCATCATTGAAATGAAGAATGGATTTAGCTAGAGCTGATAATAATTCTATAAGGTGCCTGCAGGATTTATTATTCCTAATAGTATGGCTTATATGAGTTACATATCCATAGAAATAAATTGATGTAGCCAATTATGTATATTTATACCTATTTGTAACCTGTATATCCAAATTTTGATTTATAAATCTAGAGCAATTCTACAATTTCTGGAGTATTTGGCATCACTGCAGATCTACTCTCTACAATGAAACATAATATGCTAATACATAATAAATTAAGCATTTTAAAATGGATAAAAAAAGAGTTAATATCTAATAATATAATAATTTTTCCTAAGCAATTAATTAACTAGAATTTTTAAGCTCTTAAAACAGAATAATTGATCAGATATATAAACTGCTAAAATTCACTTAGTCTTAAATTTGAATAGTTTTCAAACTGCTGAGGCAGATCACATGGAGATGGGGGAAAAAAAAAAGTATTTCTATTTCAGAAAGAAAAATTTCTGTAAAACTTTAATACATGTTCTCCAAATATCTACAATAGCAACAAATATATTGTTCAGGTCACTCAAATAAAGGATGCACTCAAAACAATACCAAGATATGTCAAATAAATGAGGAGATATAAAGCTTCATGTCATTTTCAAGAGCTAAAATTTTAAACTTTTCTCCAGGACATAAATATAATATTCCATGCTGCAAGAACCAATTGGTGGAACGAATTGTAAGCTACCCTCTTTTGCAGCTAAAAATCTTCAGCTCTTGAAATAAGCATGATGGTTTTGTCGAACAGTATGTTTATATATTAATCACTACACTGTCACACCTAATCTTAACTGTTTACTAAGGTAGAGAATATTATTTTAATTACACTTGTCTAGAAATATTCAAATGATTTTCACAGCCCAGTAGACACTTTAAAAATTAACAGAGCTGAAATTTTTGGATGTCATATCAGTGGAGTAATGAACTGAAAAAGCCGTGGCAGTATATTTAGAATCAATCCATTCACAAATTCATACTGATATTTTAACATTCTGAAGAATTAATATAACAAGTTTATAAAATTTACACCTATAATAAATCCTAATAGCAAGAAATTTAAATACTGTTTATAAATCATAGAAAACTAACAATATACAAAAACACTTTAAGCAGCAAATGTTATGTAATAAATGAAGAAAATTATTCACACAACAATATTGAATTTGAACAGAAACGACAAATTCTATACAAGAAACAAACCAGATATATTTAAGCCTTTCTGCTGAAGGAACAAAACAATAAATATAACCAACAAGTTTGAAGTCAGTATAAAAAGGTTGTAACATAACATAACTGGTTATAGCACCGGCAACATATACAAAAAGAGAACACATACAAACTGAATGTATATCACCAATTTATCTGGATAATTGATAATTCAACTATAACATAAACAATATCACAAAGAATTAATGAAGGAGAACTGACTATCAGATTTCTTTGTACTAAAAGATATCCATTACAGTAATCAAATACAGAGCAATGAATTCAATTATCACACTAGTTCACACTTATTCCAAGAAATTCTGTTTATTTATTTTTATTTTCCAGCATAGAATTCTGAACAAATCGGAATATTATTAAGGAAACTTGACCATTTCATACATATATTTGGGGAAAAAAAAAACATCATTGTAAACTCTAAACAAAAACAATTTATTACTTTCTCACTGCATACTGTTACATTTAATACAGATGATGGCAACCCCCAATTTTTTTTTTCAGTCCACTTAAATTTCATAAAAAAGAAAAAGGATGTGCCATGAAAAATTATTGAAACATAAAGTGATTAAAAAAAAGTATTGTTAAACATTTAATAGTAAAGCTATAGCCCTTTGATTAAATTATTGGCTATATTTCACGTTTAAACTGCTATTGGGAATAAAAAAAAAAATTTAGAAATTTTCCTGTCTTGCTCATAACATATAAAGTCTGAATCTGTAAATATTTATATCAAAGCAGTCATTTCACAATTAATGCTAATAGCTATGACAGACTCAATCCGTCACTGAGTATTAATAGAAGATAATTCAATTAAAGTACTTCATCCACGTTTGCTTGCAAAACATTACAATCAGTGATTATTAAAATGGAATATAAACCAATTAATATACTTAATACCTTAAATTTGTCTGAAATTCAAAGAAAACTTTTCTCTTGGCTGAATTCAACTTATATCATAAACATTTATATATGATCTGATCATTAATTTTTACACATTTTAAACAAAACTATTCCTATCATTACATAAATATTATAAAATACAATGAAAAATTCTTAAAATAGCAAATATGTAATTAAGTGAAGTTACTAAAGGAAACTGATAAATTAATATTCTAACATATTAAATGGTACTGAGTATAATATACTGAATAAAAAATTAATATCGTCACAGATTAATATAATTCATTAGATGTACAGGACCATCAACTGACCACTCTTACACACACAAGCAGATAAGTTATCTAGCAGAATTACAGATGAAAGCATAGGAACACAAACTGAAAATAAGGCTAAAAGTTGTTAAGATAGTATTCAACTAAATATTTTCCAATTTAAAAATAAATAAAATTTAATTGCTTAAAAGAAGATAAACAAAAATTTTCTAAAACAATGAAACTGAATAAGAAATATAAAAAAGACAAAAGAGAGATTCAGATAGTTCTGATTGCAAAAATTTGAAGTGTGTGCCCAAAATGTTGAATTGACAGTGACATATTTATACCAGTATTAAACTTCTTTCAAATAATTATACCATAACATAACTATAAGCTATAGAGAAAAAAAGCACCATAAAATTCAATAGCCATGTCATTTAACAATACACATTTAAAAATGCTGTGTAGTCACGTAAAATAAGCAGCATAAAATAAGATACTTTTGCTCAATACAATACATTTATAAGTTTATACATCATAGATTAAAAATATAAACATTGCTCACGAAATAGAAAAGGCGAAGTGATAAACTAGAATCCTATTATATCAAGCATTTTTCCCAATGCCCATGATTCTATTGGATGACCTAAACACAATTTCAGTATATTTATAAAATTGCATAGATTATTTTAAATGTCAGTGTATTTGAATTATAAAAGATATCATTTATGAAAATGCCACCTGAAGATGAAAAATATTGAACAAGCACTAAATTTTCATTTAAGCAGACAAGATAAAAAATGTACTTTTCTTTAAGATTTCTCCATAAGTAATATTTTTGGTTTTGATAAAGAATGCAAAAGCATTAAAAAGAAATAAATAAATAAAAGAACTTTTGCTCAAAGCAAACCAAACTTACAAAAAGAAATATGAGTGTGATCTAAATATAAAATTATACAAGATAAAATACTATACAAGAGTTTTGCATTTCAACATATCAACAAAATATACTGCTGTACAAAACTACATATAGTTATGCAGCAAACACTACCTGAGTGCCATTTCTGAAGATAACAATCAATGTGGAACCAGGAAAGCTATGTTTGTCTCCAGCATCACTTGTGCATGGACGATTTGGGGAGATATCTGAAGCAAAACTTCATGTGATAGAATTTAAGGCAGATTCTCAAAATAAATCTTTTGAATTAATTAATTATCATGTATTGCATGAACTTGAATAGAACAATATTCTTCAAGCAAAAAGAACACAAAAAATCAATCAGATGAGATGGAGATAACTCTGATATCTATATAAAAATAAATAAATAGAGGGAGGGGAGGGGAAAGGAATTTAAAAAATGGTGCAAGAGATCATAGGATAAAAAATATGAATAGTGCCAAGAAACCAATGAAATTTTATTTTAAATTTTTATATTTTACAAATTACCTCTGCAGTTAATTTGACTCTTGAACCAATAGAATATGTTACAACTCATTATTCTGTCTGTCAGGACAGTTTTTTTGCTCATGAGTAATTCTCTATAAGGAAAAATTTATGTTTAAATGCTGGTATCATTTATGAAAGCCATACAATTCATGATTCATTATACCTAATGGTATTTGCAATCCACTTTCTATTGAACAATTAAAAATGAATAAAAGGAACAAATTAGACGGGTTTTGAAGAATGCTACTTAAAAAAGTGATTATGTGAAGGCCTTAGTAACAGATAAAAAATCTCTGAAGCTTCATTGTCCTGGCACTATCCCCCAGTAAACAACCAACATACTTAGACACAATACAATGTTTTTTAGCATTTTTAATTTTTTTTTCACCAACAGAGATATTAAGAAATTTTTTAAATCAAGGGGGAAGGGAATTAGAGTACCTGCATCAGAAAATAACGTGTATAACTCTCTACCAGACTTACACCTATGATTATATACATCTCGGTTCAGTATTTAACTTTTTGCTGTACAAACTTTAAGAATTTACAAATAATATGAATGAATGAGAGTCAATTAATTTAAATTACTTAACCTTTTCCAGAAAAAGTAACATACATTTTTAATATATATATTTTAAGTATAAATGTTTTCTTATCCAGTGATTCTACTATGAAGTAGATCAGGTATTTTTGTCATGTTCTAACAATTCTTACTCTTGAACATTGATGGATAAAATAAAAAAGAAAAAGAGAAAGCTGAAATTTTAGCTAAAATTAAGTTTTATAAAATATGTCCACTTCTGTGTTTATTACTATTAAATTATCTCTGCTTTCAGTAGCTTTTCTGTTAAAAGCAAATTTTTCAGTTCAAAATTATTTTTCATTAGAATAATTTATTTTGAGAATCATCCTTAAACTTTCAGTAGAGCCTCATGGATGACAAAGAACTCTACCTTAAGCGTTTAAAAAATGCTTACTTTGTACAAACATGTTATGGATTCAGTAAAAATGAAGCAGTAACAAAGTATTTCCTATTAAAATCTTGTTAATTTTCTGCAGATAAACTCCAAAACTAATTACATATCTATTCAATATACTTTTATATACAAATATGTACATAACAGTTTTTTAACAAGGTTTTCCTTTGCATGGCATTTACATGAATATGGTTGAGAAAAAAAAAAAAAAAAAAAACTGAAACGAATTCATTTCAAAAGACTGTCTGTTGGACATACTTCCTTTCCCAAATTGTTCTTAGAGCTGTCATGTAGAACACAATTTTCATAATCAGATTTTACAGGACTCAGAGTCTGTGGTTCTGATAAGTCGGTGGATGAATATTTAGTTTTTAATGTTGAGGCAGTTCGAACAACACGGACGGCCTCTGAAGATATGCACTTCTGTTTGGTCAACATATCTTCAATTTGGTCTCTAACAGTGTTCACTAAACATGCCACACAGTCCACAACGGCTGATTCCAAATCTTGTTGATCCTCTTTACATAAGTAATGCCGACTTTTGGATCTGCGTTCATTACTGTTTTTAATTTTTGGAATGTTACTTTTGTCAGGAGACACAGAACTTAAAGTGCTGGAAGGCACTTGTGAAAGTAGCACAATTTTTGCATATTTTTTGGGATTATGGTCAGAACTATCCTGATGCTTCCTCTTTTCTTTCGATTTGACAGATTTCTTCGGGTCTTTTTCATCTCCTCTACCACTTTTGCACTTTGTAACTATAGTCCCATTTTTCTTTTCCCCAGACAGAGACACCTTTTCACTTTTACTTTTAAGTTTATGCACATCGTCAGTCTTGCATTCTACTTTTGTACACGCTACTTCTTGTGCTGAGACAGAAAATTCTTTTTTAACTTCTTTATTAATAATATGATTTGTTTTAGAAACCTTATGAGGTGAGTTGTTCATATTTTTGCTTGAATGATTACTGTCAGATTTTTTCTTAGGAGTACTACCACTACCTATTCCTTCTCTACTTGATGATGTAGACTTCACATCTTGTTTTTTTTGTGCATCAACTTTATGCCCAGAACTTACTTTACAGCTTGTCTTAGACGGGTCACTTATGAGTTCTTGTTTAATTTTACTTTCTTTATGGCAAGAATCAGATGTTAAACTTTTTTCATTTTTCTTATTATCATGTTTCACTGGTATCTTTGTGGGCGTGCAGTTGACATTATCAGAGTTAATGCGTTTCTTTGAATGCATAATATCAGACACTTCAACTTTTATTTTCTTTTCTTTACAAAATGAGAAATCTGATTCTTTGGTTGGATCAGATTTCTGTTCTGAAGGTGGAATGTAGTATTGAGCCAATCTCACATGCCAAGCAATGCTGGTGACTGCACTCACAGTCCTGAATTGATGTATAATATTACGAGGAAGGAAATAAATGTCATTATCACACAATTGAATGCGAGCATAGCGTATTCCATCTCGATGCAGTTGATTCAGTTTTGCATCCTCAACCCACTGAACACACTGGAAATTAAAAATAAAAATATCAAAATATTAATAAAAAAAAATCTAGTTAGAATAAAGATGAAAAAAACAAAAAATAAAAAAAACTTTTGAGGGACAGTTTGCAGTTCAAAATACAAGAATATAAAAAGGCGATACCACAAGGTAACCAAGACTACCACAAGGCAAAAAGGATTTAAAATGTCATGAAAATAACTGATATTGTAACTATATTATAACTAGGTTATTCAGCAACATCTGCACTAATAAATTTAAATATAACTATGAGGGTTGTCTGATAAGTCTGTGCAAAAATGATGAATACTACTTTTTTTTTTTTTAAACCTTTAAAATTTATTTTAGTAATTTCCCTAAAGTTTTTTAAATTTGGTCCAACAATTTTCAAGCATTTTATCCCCTCCATAAAACAAAACTTATACAGATTTGCTAAATAAATTTTTTTTTCTTCCTGCTAATCACTTTGGAATTTAATACTAATTTCTGCCCTGCAAGAATTTTTTTCATACTTGGGAACAAGTAGTAATCTGAGGAGTCAATATCTCATGAATACAGAGGGTGAGAAACAAATTTGAAGTGTAATTCTAATAATTTCGCAGATGAATGAGCCAGAGCATTGTCATAATGGATAAGAACCTTTTTTTTTTTCACTAAATGTGGCCTTTTTGTGTTAATTTTACAATTTGAACGACTCAGTAAAGATGATTAGTACTTTCTGGTGATTATTTTACCATTTTCACAGTAGTCACTAAAAATTATACCATGGGTTTTTTTTTTTTTAAATTTATAGGTTCTATACAGACTAAATTAAATTATGTAGTGAAAATAAGCTTTTTTAGTAAATGTATTTCCTCTTTTTAGAAATTCTTTTATCGATTCAACCTTTTTTTATATACTTAACTTTGCTAATTTAAACCACATATTTTCAAGACAGGTATCAGAGGGGGTGAGAGAGATCTCAAAGGAAGTATTTAATGATAAGCTAATCCATAAAATAAAGCAGGTCAGAAACATGGTGGACTGAGGATCCATAATTT
The DNA here is from genome assembly GCA_907164885.2 of Dolomedes plantarius. Taxonomy (NCBI): domain Eukaryota; kingdom Metazoa; phylum Arthropoda; class Arachnida; order Araneae; family Dolomedidae; genus Dolomedes; species Dolomedes plantarius. The sequence goes on along the minus strand of OU015491.1, from coordinate 43,982,008 downwards.
TCATATAAAAAAATTTCTTTCAAAATACTTTAAGCTTTTAGGGTTAAAAGAGAATATGATTAATAATTTTAATAATTCATTTTTAAATTATAAATATTTAACCTTTAATAATCTAAAATTTTATTCTTCCAGTAATAACAGGATCAGAATTATCACAGTTCAGTGCTACTATTTACAGAATACATTAGTGCCTCTGATTTAATTAAAACTTATTTCCCAAATTTTTAGCACTAAGTAATATTTCATATCATTCTCCTAAGTAAAATAAGACATGATTAAGTTCAATTCCTTTTATCGTTTAATAGTGGAAGTAGTCCTTAATAAGATTTCTTAAAGGTTATTAAGAAAACATTTTTAATTCTATACCAGATCAGTTGCTAAAATTTGTTATGTCCATTATTTTTCTGACATGATCATCCAGATAATTAACAAACTCATGTAGAATTTTTAATGGTTTAAATTATTATTATTATTTTTTTAAAAGAGAAATACCTGCGATACTGGAGGTTCGTGCAGATCCAACTGTAATTTATCAACTAAATCATTAAAATCACCAGCATGAAAGGCAACAACATCTTTAGTTATCCTATTAGATGCATATCTAAAAGAAAAAATAATTCAGTTTTTAATTACAGCAATGAGTTTTAAAAAAATACTTAATGTTCAGTATTGAACAACCAAATTTCAATATGAAGATATTCTATGCTAAATTGAGCTATGCACAGAATAGCCTACCTGCTGCAATTAACAAATTCATAGAAAGTTTTACAAAGTAAAAAAATGACTAGAGTGTACATTAGGGCGGAGTGTAAAAAAAAAGTTTTGGATTTCGTTTTTGCCCTAGTGCGGAAAGTTGGGTACTGATGGGTAGGTCACGTATGCAAAGTTTTGGGAAAAACAAAAAATATCTTCCGTCTCCATTTCGGCCGTGATTTTTAGCAGATTTTTACCATACAGTTAAAAATGTGTATTTCCATTGTTTTGTATGCAACTCGTCATTTTGTTCTTAAATAAAATACAGAGGTAATTCGAAGCTTAATACAGAAAGGCAGCAGCTGACACACTGCGTGCAGAAAGGTAAAGAAATATTTTGGCATGAAAACATTGTCAACAACAACTTTAGAAACGAAGCTTAAAACCTTCGTGAAAGACTCACGGAAATTGTTCGACATTTCTTCATGTAAGTGTGTTTCTTTTAACAAATGTTCTTGCCCAAATCATAAAAGAATTCCTGAAATGGAAAGAACTTTTCTTATATACCAACGGGCACTTAGGCAAATGTCCATAGGCGCAGTTGACTTAACTGAAAGCTGAGGAAACAAGCCAATAGGAAGCAGAAAGAGACAGAAGCAGTAAGTCTTAAAATAAATGTTTCGCCATCTGTTACTCCATCTAGACTCACATTTCCTGATCCAGATTCTGATGTGGATCCGCATAACTCTGATAGTGACACAGATTACTTGAAGCCTTCCCCATCCACATCCAGGATAACTTAATCTGAAGGGAAAAAGAAGTTATGATCAAGCCAATACCCAACAGTAGCTATAGCTTGTGACAGAACCGGAGTTTCAGATCGGGCTGGAGCCATCATTGCAAGCGCTGTTTTGGAAGATTTGGGGATGATTACCGAAACACACACTTTAAATGTAATTGATGAAATGTAAAATAAGAAGAGAGAGGGAAAAAAATTCGGAAAGAATATCAGCAAGGAAATAAAAGACAGCTGGAACCACTGAAGGGACTTTATTTTGACGGAAGGAAGGACAAATCTCTAATGTAAGAGAGCGTAGGGGGAAAGATGTACCACAAAAGTCCTGGAAGAAAACGTTACTATGATTAAGGAACCCGGACGCAAGTACCTTGGACACATAGCACTAACCTCATCATCAGCTTTGAGTATTTCTTAAATGATGCTGCAATTCATGTAGAATAAGAATATTGACATTCATCAACTAGTAGCAACAGGGTACGATGGAACAGTCGTTAATGCTGGCTATAAAATCCGCGTGATTCGCCTTTCTGGGGAAGCCATTGGAAAACCCTTGCACTGGTTTATCTGCCACGTGTATCTGTCACGCGTTACACGCAAATGAGTTGCCACTCCGACATTTAGTGCAGCATTTGGATGGTGGGACGAGTGGCCCTAATGCATTTTCTGGTCCTACTGGGAAAGCATTGGCAAATTGTAAAAACCTCCCAGTTGTGAGATTTGTAGACATTTCGAGCGAATTTCCGAAAATCAACATAAAGGATCTTAGCACACACAAGCGATAGCTTTGGGATATTTGTCAAGCTGTCACAAATAGAAATTGCTCATCAAGTTTGTCGCAAAAGCACCCTCTGAAAATGTCTCATGCACGTTGGCTAACAACTGCAAATCGAATAAAGCGTTTATACATTAGCTCGTCAGCGCCTTCAAACTCTGGCAGAGTTCATCATGAAAGTGTACGCACCTATGTAGTTTACAGTAAAATTGAATCCATATTGCACGTAAGGTCCACGAAATTTGTGGAAGACAATAAACGTCTTACGCTATCTTAAAAACGATTTAAAGACTGTGGGCGATCCCATTTCCAGAGAAATGGCTATTTCGGCCACCCGGAAGCAATAATCTTGTCAATGATCACAGACGACAGACAGTCCATTCGAGAACTTGGACTATGCAGGATTTTACGAGCAAGAAAGAAAAAAAAAGAAAGGAATCAGACACTACAACATTTCGTCACTCAACTTCGAGGCAGTTTCATATATAGACCTTATTGATTGGCAGAAATGTAATTTGACGGAACCCTCAAAAACACCTCACTTGAAAGAAGATGATTTGAGAAATTTGATTTCCAGTGGAGAGAAGAGTCTATAGCTCAACACCTTGGAAATCTAAAATTTCCTTGCCACACACAAAGTGTTGAACATTTCGTGAAACTAGTAACAAAAGTTTCTGCGGCTGTGTGGGGAGAAAATAAGTGTGACAGTTTAGTTAGAACCCGAACAGAGTCGAGAAAAGCTATGCTATCATTTGGAACCAAATGCGAGTACCGAGTCAAACCGGAATAACTGCAAGGGCAAAGGAGTTATGTGCCGATACAGTTGGGGGATAGGTGGGCACGGGTGGAACTCGCAATGCAGCAACCTCCCTGTTGTGAGTTCTGGGTTTTTTTCTGAATTTTATTTTAGAAAAAGTGAAAAGCTGCATACAAAACAATGGAAATACACATTTTTAGCTGTATGGTAAAAATCTGCTAAAACTCACGGCCGAAATGGAAACGGAAGATATTTTTTGTTTTTCCCAAAACTTTGCATACGTGACCTACCCACCAGTACCCAACTTTTCTGCACTAGGGCAAAAACAAAATCGAAAACTTTTTTTTTACGCTCCGCCCTAGTGTACATGTTTATACAGATACAGTAGAATAGAAAAAATTATTGCATAATTCTAAATTCATTAAAAGCAACTGTATAGATGTCAAATGTAAATAAAGGGAACATGTTGCGAGTCAGACAAAGAACATAATGAAACAGGTAGTTGTGCAATATACGTTGCATGAAATTTGTTAGATTGATTCAGTACTCAGAGCTTAAGTTTGAAAGACGTATGAAATTGTTGAATTGTTAATTGCTACAAGTGCTATAAATGAAATATGGGAAAACAAAATGTTCATTTATGGGCATAAGACTGCTAAAAGAGGGTGAGAAATTCATGATTTTAAAATCTGAAAATAGAAAAAAAAAGAGTCATGAATATTTTTTTCTTATTTTTATGCACTTAGTAGCCAAATTATTATGTTGTATTTCCTCAAAATGTGTTAGGCACTTACTAACCTGGGACAGGTACTGTGGAAATTATAGATTACTTAAAGATATTTTAAGAGGAGTATGTGCTTAGCTTATATTTGCTGTACAAATGTCCTTTTTCATAAACTTTACACTTCAAAATTGTTAAAAAAAGTGTGCAATTTGACTAGTAAAAATCTCTGACATATGCAATTCCTGGCATTCTTTGTCTATAGCAGGGTGTCCAACCCGTGGCCCGCATGCAGCCCAAAAAAAAGAGCTCAAAGCATAGTATATCCGAAATTAAAAAAAGAAAAAAAAGAGAGCCCACCTCAGAGATGAAATGGCAGGCAGCCATTACAGATCCCAATTTGTTCATTCAACAAATTAACAATACATCATTTGAAATATCTTTAATCTATATATATAAAACAATTCCGTAACTGACTGACTCACTAACATACAACGCACAGACCAAACCGTTGGACCTAAAGGGCTGAAATTTTGCATGGCGATTCTTCTTATAGTGTAGGGGTGCACTTAGAAATATTTTTGAAAAATTCTTAATTTTTTTCAAATTAAATTTTTAAGCTGTTTTTGTAACTTTTTTTAAGTTTGCATTTAAAATAATAATTTGAGGATTATAAAATTTATATCAAGAGAAAGATCATAAAAATTCCTTTAAAATGAGATCTTTTTTGAATCTTTACCTTCATTTTCTGATGAATTTTTAAAGATTAATTTTTAGAATTTAATTTATTAAATGCTGATCACGTGATTTCTTTTTCTGGTACTTTAAATAAATTTATCGTCACGTGCATAACAACTAAATAGACAAAAATGTTAATTTTTTTTCCCTTGCTAATGCGGCAGACGATTGGGCATTATCCAAAAAATATTAAAATATGGTAAAAGATATTATGTTCCTCAAACTGTACTATATTAACTGTAGTATATTCTTTAGTATGTCCTATTACATTTAATTTGAATATTTTCTTCAATATTTCTACAATATTCTTCAATATTTCTTCAATATTTTCTACATTATTTTGTCTATAAAAATATCCCTTACGATTTTTTTTATAAATAAATATATATATATTTTTACATCAATTGTATACATTGATCGTCGTATTTATTATAAATATAAAATATTTTTTTTGAATTAATTGCATACATTGACCATTGTATTTAATTTGAATGTACTCTGTAGCGAAGTGTGGGTTTTTAGCTAGTTCTATACATAATTCTGAATGCAATTTCTGTGTATTAATTTCATTACAAAAATGAAATGTGAAGTTTTTGCACATTTAACATTTCATGTTTATAATGATATTAATTGCCAAAAAATCGAAACCCTCTTCTGATGACGAGTTTATTAAGAAATGCATGGAAAGCATGGCAGATATACTTTGCCCTGATAAGGAATAGGATATCTAAAATCAGTTTGTCTCATCAAACTATTTCCAGGAGAATTGACAAACTTGGGAAATACATCGAAAACGAGTTAAAAAGTAAAACTTCTAGTTTAAACTAGAAGTTTAGTCTAGAAGTTAACTTCTAGTCTAAAAGTAAAAGTTCTATTCTTTGTCGATGGATGAAAGAACTGATGCCACTGACGTGGCCCAATTTGCCATTTTTATTAGGGGTATAAATGACGAGTTTATTGTAACTGAAGAAATGGCTTCTTTAACACCATTAAAAAACATGACTTATATGAAGCAACGAAGAAAATGGTAAAAATCAACTTTTCAGTACAATGTTTCAAACCATAAACGTGTTCCAAAGGAAATTGAAACTAGACAAGCCCTAGAAAAGCATTTCGAGATGCTGAGCAAGCATAATTCTAAAAATGGTAAAAAATACACAGACTTGCTTTCTGATTTAGTACAAGAATTTAAAAATAGATTTCAGGACTTTTGGAAAAATAAACAATTGTTTTGCATCTTTGCTACTCCATTCACAGTCGATATATATATGCTGCCAGCAAATTTTCAAATGGAAGGCCTATAGTTGAAATCTGACATCCAATTTAAAGGGAAATTCAATCAAGTCTCTTTGTTGGACTTTTATAAATCATAACTACCCAGAGATAAATATCCCTCACTTCATAGTCATGCGTTATTCATGTCATCATTGTTTGGAAGCACGTACATCTGTGACCAACTATTTTCAAGAGTGAAGCACACTAAGAGTCAGGGTCAAAACCAAAATATCGGATGAATGTCTTGAGAACTCCCTAAGAATTGCAACCACTTCAATTGACCTGAATATTGATGCATTAGTTTCTCAAATTCAATGCCAAATATCACTTTTATTTTATGACTCCAATAGTTATCTTTATAATTATAAATATACAAAATAAATATGTCAACTTTATATCATACTTTTTATACTCAACTATTTTCAATGTTAGTTAGGTATATTTTTGTGTGGCCCAAAACAATCCGTCTTCTTTCAATGTGGCCCAAGGAAGCTAAAAGGTTGGATACCCCTGGTCTATAGAGTAAGCTGTTCTGTTAATCAAATTATGTACTCTGGAGTTCCTGTTTAAGTTTTCCCCATTTACTTTTTTGAAGGCACTTAATTCCTCACATATGGGTGGAGGATTGACACCTCGCCTCTCACACACAGCTTTCACCTTAGATTACAGGATTTTAAAAAGAAAACCAGACTAACATGCTTTTCAAAACGATGCATTATTTTTTTAAATATTCTAGAATTGTGGTCATATGGTCAGTGAAATGGGAGGTCTTTCTGTTCACTAAAACGTGGATGTGAAAGTCCCCTCCATAGAAACTGCTAACAGATGGTTGGCCTCTGCATGTTCTTTCAATCATAGGTTACACATAGGGTTTCTGATTATTAATTTATTTTTTTAGAATAAAATTTTTTTAGGTTCCACATATCACTAAATGGTTAATACCATTAAAAGAAAAAAAGCTAGCATAATAAATAACTTCTGATTTGTTTTCAGTGCTACCTTTTTACTTACTCATAACACAATGCTAAAACAACAAAGGTACACTCTAAATAAACCACACAATTTTCTTCATTCTATTGAGGTGACTAAGAAGGTTCTTGCACCAGTTTCCAAGAATAAAAAGTTACCCCAACTAAAATGTCTTGATTGTAAAAAGAAGAAAGAAGGGAGAGGAATTCTTTCAGATTTCACCAGATAAAATTCATTCTAAGGTGCTAAGTCAACAGCTCTATACAAAGGACTTGGAGAATTTTTTGTATAAACACTGCAGACTAAAATTTTATTTCATTCAAATACTGATTTAAACAAAATATCAGTCACATAAAAAAAAACAAACCAAAACTTGATAATCAATATTAGATTGATTTGTCAATTGATATATTAAGAATGAGCTTTAATAATTTGTATTTATTTAAATTTAAAATTGTAAAACTACTTTAGAGCTTTTCTTCATACTACTTTGATATAAACAAACTTCAAAGCATTTTATTCAATCATTTCAATTATATATCGATTAAAATAATATATAAAGGAAATAATATAGAATGAGGTTATAATAAGTTGTCAATAAAAGAATAAAATTAACAGTAACTTTAATTTATTAAATTTGCTAAGTATTTAACACTATTTCACAAATATTTAAAACTGATTAACAATTTTTTCTTTTGAAAATTGAGTCTAAATTTTTAATGCAGAAAATTAATTTGACCTAGATTTGTAGGTCAAGATCAAGCTTAATTCAAGACCGTTTAAAATGCACTACACAAAATCATTTGAATAGAAAAGATGTCATTGTTCAGAATGACTGTACCTACCTTAAGGCAGTGACTTAAAGTGGCAGTGTTTCTTAACAGCAGTGGTTTACATCTTAAATTTTTTTACAGATTAAGGATAATTTGCTGAAACACCAGAGGGCTTCAAGATCACCTCATGAACATTTGTAATAATAGAATTACTCAACATATCAAGAAATTGATTAATTCAATACCTTAATGACGTCTTGGAGGAATCAAAATAAAGTCATACCAGGAAATTTTAGGAAGGTGTTTATGACTATTTAGATGTACACTTCAAAGGCAATTCTCAAAATTAACTAGGCACATGCTAGAACACTTTCACATGATAGACACCAAAGTGTGTTAACCCCAAGCATAACATCAAGAGATGGTTGCAAAGTATCAAATGTTTATTTCACCTGTTCTGATGAGATTGAGTGTGAATCATTATCAATCATCATAAACTTTAGTTGAAGCTGTTTCAAGATGCTTTTGTGGTAAGTAAATAAGTACACCTTTGATACTGTTTTTTATTTGTATTATCAGTTGCTTCAACTTCTTGAGTCCTGGTCTGTACTTACCTCACTTTAGTTTCCTGTTGGGGGTATGTGCAAATGTTCCTTCATTTTTATAAGAAAAAATTATCTTTTTAAGATTCCTATAAATTTGAATGAATAAAAAGTTTTTTCACCGTTACAATTTTTTTTCCCTACTTCAACTCACTTTCCTGGACCCAAAATGGAAAAAAAGCATCACAAATCTTTATTTAATTCAAGAATTTCAAAGACATAAATAATTGTCAGAAACATGTCATTTGCACTTACCCTAATGTCTTTGGGGAGAAAATCAAGAAATAAATAAAGGCCAGAAACACACTTACCACGTTTTAGCAGGAGCAAGTGTGTGCCTTGGACTCAGAAATATTTTTGGTTCTTAAAATTTGAAATAGTTGAATCAAAAGCTTTAAATGAGAATGCTTTCATGCCTAATCTGCAAAAATTTTCAAATTTCTAGCTGTTAAAACTAATTTTATAGATTTTTTTTGAAGGGGGGGGGGCTTGTTTGTGTGGGGGAAACATTGTAATAGATAACTCAGTTCCCCTTTAAACTAAAATATTATTTCTAGAATGTATGCATTTCAATTGATCAAGTTTAATTTTTAATGAACTTATGGAACACATTAACAACACAGATTTTGGTTGACAACTATTTTCTACTACACACACACACATATATATAAATATAAACATACTCTTGTCCACAGTGAACAGCTTTCAAGACACCAACAGCAGCAGTAGTTAATCTGTCAAACCCTTGACCAACATGATCAGCATGACATTTAGTACGGTCTTCAAACATCATTTCTCGAGGTTCAGTAGATCGAGGTAGGTACTGTAATTTTCGTAATTCATTAAGTCCACCTCTGCAAAAGAAATCACCCATGAAGCATCTTGGGTTAAGACTGAATTTCATAACAAAATGTTACATTTGGTTTTTAAAAATATATAGATTTATATATCTATTATCCTATTTTAGACATACAAATTTTAAATTACAACTAAAAAAGGAAAGTAATTTTGTCAAGGGATCAGGGACTCCACTCTGTCTATTTCAGGTGGTGAAGAATGTAGAGGCCAAGCAGACTTATGGTATAAGACAATGGACAGTGTCTTTATGGACAGTGTTGAATAATCTGTGGGATGTCTCAAGTTTGATATACTAAGCCAGGGGATGGCAACACGGTGCCTACGAAACAATTTTAAAGTGCTTGCCATTTAAATTTTGAAAAATTTTAGATATTTGAACAAACGCTCGTAGTTATAATGAATAATTTTAGTAAAAAAATTAAAAATCATAAAACAATAAAAATCTGAAACTGAGCAGCCTGATCTCTCAACAGCGCTGCTTTCCCCTTGCTTCTATGATAAGTATGATAAATGCATTAGAAGATAAATTATATGCAATTTCTAGAGTGAAAATCACATTTTTCAAATTTCCAAAAAATTGTGATAGAAAATTACTGCAATGGGAACGGCTACCACCTATTGGTTTGCCAAACATTTTGATTCCTTATTGGAAGAATTTAATACCAGATTTCAAGAAATCAACGAATTGGAGGCATTCTTGACATTTTTTATTAATCCTTTCTCTCATACAGAGGAAGATTTCTAAAAAGGAGGATTTGGAATTGGAAATTATAAATATAAGAAATAACATTGAATTAAACTAACACCATAATGAAGAAAAATTCTGGAATTTGGTGAATGGAAATAGCTCCCCATTGTTGAGAAAATGTGCTCTGAAATTGAACTCTCTTTGCATGTTGACATATACTTGTGAATCTTTGTTTTCCAATATGAAATACTTAAGATCACATTACCGATCAAGCCTCACTGACACACATTTGGACCAATGCCTGAGAACTGGGAATTTAACTTCTGTGCCACATTACAAGTTGGCTGCAGATTTGCAATGTCAAATATGGCATTAATTATCAATTTACTATTAAGATAATCTTGTTTAAATTAAAATTTGAATTTATGTATTAAAAATTTATGTTGAATTAATATTTTCATGTTTAAATATTAACCCCCCCCCCCTCTTCATCCAGCGGTGCTCGCTGAACTCCTGCATTTCTGAAACATGCCTTCCTAGTAAAAGAGGTTGCTGACCCCTGTATTAAGGTATCAAAAATTGTTTTAAATAGGAAAGAAATACTTGGAAGGAGACGTGTAGCATACAATTATCTTTATAAATGTATTTATGTATGACTTCACTGAACTCACCAGTGAGAGTGTATCAGGTTATCTTTAACCTTATGACACTATATTAAAAAGCAACAACTATTTCCTGATAATGATTTATGCATTAACAGGAATTAACTATAGTTCTATAAAATAGATACATGTTTGTTCTGATAATAAATTCAATGTGAACACTATTGTATATTACACTTTTACACTGGAATTTTTGTTTTCAAAATTGTAACTTCATTAAATTTTTATACTTGTGCATAGTTGTTGAATGATAAATAAAGTATAGAAAAATTTTGCTAATTCAAGTAAATTAATTTGTAAAATTTCTAACATGTAAAGATTATAAACTACATACAAATGTAGAAGAAATTTATTCAGGGTGAATCTTACAGAAGGTAAAAATTTGCTAGTAATAAACCAATTCCCAATCTAACACAATTAACATATATTTTTACTTTCTCTAGAGACACCAATCACTTCTTTCTTCCAGTAATATAGATCTAAATTTTTGCTGTAAATATATTGAATAATTATGTTTCCAGTTACCAGAAAAGAGACACATAAAAAAATAAGTGATTTTTATCCTTCAGAGAAAAGACATACAAGGAAAATTTTTTTATGGTAAAATTTAAACAATAAAAAAATATTTCAGAAAGCTATAATTTTAAATTTGTGTTGTAAACATATTGAATAATTATGTTTCTAGTTACCAGAAAAGAGACACATAAAAAATAAGTGATTTTTATCCTTCAGAGAAAATACATACAAGGAAAAAATTTTTTTATGGTAAAATGCAAACATAAAAAATAAGTGATTTTTATCCTTCAGAGAAAATACATACAAGGAAAAAATTTTTTTATGGTAAAATGCAAACAATAAAGAAATATTTTCAAAAAGCTATAATTTTAAATTAGTGTTGAAAACAATGAATTTGGATTTTTCAGTCACAAACAAAGCCATTTAAATATTATAGTTGGCACAAGTTATAAAACAAGGTATAAAAGCAGTAAAGCTAAATCATATAATCAAAAGAAAGTTTATTGAAATTATACTATTATTAATGGAAACATTTTTATTATTTATTAACGAACACGTAAACAGTAATGTTGGGAAAACAGAATAAGCAGTATCATCAACAGTATTAAAGTTTTATAACATGTAGGATTATTATATATTTCTCTTTCTTTTTCAACTTTCAGCATTATACTGCTTTCATTACAAAAATAGTAAAAAGAAAAAAAAATGCATAAAATTATCTGCTTAGAGAGAGAGAGAAAAAAAATAGTATATGATTTTTTTGAGGTTATTGAGAATCTAAAAATTTCTGGGAGATAGGCTGATAAAATTTAAGACCACCAATTAAAAAAAAAACTCTTGTAACTACACACTCCTTCCCTTTTAAAGACATAAAATTAATCATACACACCACTTAATTTTTCTTAGTACTGTTTTAATATTTTTAAAGTAAAAAACCCAAACCCAAAAAAGGCAAATAAAGTTACCAGATTATACACAGAGCTATTGAGAGAAGTTTTTTACCTTTTCCTTTTGCAAGGAGATTTAGATAGATCTGCTGTGGGAACTAGCTGTTCACCAGGTCGAACCCACAATATGGGACCATCATTGCTCTCCTGTGGATTCATGTGAACAACTGATAGTGGTCCCCAAGGCATTGTCATTTGTAGAAATGGATTCTCTTCTAGCAAACTTAAGAACTCAGGAAAGTAACCACCCACTTCTTCATGTACAGTTCCAACAAGACTGATTTGATGTAATGGTCCAGTTCTGAAAGTACCTTGGCTGTAATGTGCATGAACCTAAAATATGAAAATTATATATTTATAAACACACTATCATAAATACACACATATTTTTAAAATTAATTAATTTCACAGCATTTTCAAAGACCTACATATCTAGTATTAATGTTTTTTCACTCATCAATAGTTTAGAATTTTCTTAAATCTTAAAAAAATTCCAAAGCAGGTAGTTCAAAATAGTATGCACATAATAATTAACACCATATATATATATATATATATATATATATATATATATAGTTGAGAAAAATGAATAACATGTTAGAATAAGCTACAATATCATCATCTTCTAACAATACTCAGATATGGACATATTTCCACTATTTTCAAAGAAATTTTATTTGTGAATGATCCTCTGTAATATTTACATCATGTGCTTTTCTACTTGAGGATAGAAGACATACTTCTAAATTCATATGCAGACCTTTACTGCTTTCTTGTGGATTATTAAGAAGGGTTTTGTCCGTTTGGAAGATAACTGTTACACATTTCACTCCTTAAAACAAAATTCTTCTAATAAAAGAATTAAAATGTAAATTTATTTTCTTGCAAATATTTCCTACATTGAGAAACAAATCCTTTTCTATGAGAAATTTAATACTGCACCTATGCTTAATTAAGAAAAAACATTATAACAAAAAATCTTTAGCTTAGAAAAAGAATATTTTAAGATGATTACAAACAGAAACTACTAATTTAAAATAAAATAAAGTGAAAACTCACTTAAAGATTAATAACTAATGATTTTACTTCAGTTATAAAGAGTTCAAAAACTTATTTTTTTCGATAGTTTATGATTAGTTATGAAAACAAGATTCCCCTAAATGTAATTGAGGGTATCCTTTTCATAAATTATATCCATGAAAAAAAGCTAATCAGTATAATACTAAACAAATTTTAAGATTAAGGCACTGGCATTTTACCTCTTCAAATGTTTGAAGAAAATGACTTCAGGGATGTATTCTACACATAGGCTCACAGATGGATATATCACATAGTACAAAAACAACATGTGCTGTACAGAATGAGTCATGACAATAATTCTTTAAAATTCAATACATAGGAAGATGATTGAAATTATAGGAATTGGACCAAAATTTAGAAAGGAGGCTTTTATTTTCAGAATATATGTATGTGTTGTGAAGGATCCACAATTTGGACATTTTGAACTCCTTCCAACGTCATAGCCATTTTGTTTTTCCAACACGATTACGGGGCATAAAACGGCCATATTGGAAAAAGGGGGAACTGCACAAATTTTTCAAGAAACATCGCTCCCCCTGAATTCCTCAGGATGGGAGAAAGAAATTCCAGGAAATTCAGCGGACATCCAATTTTCTTGGAAATAAGAGTACCACGTGGGTCAACCGTGGGGATGTCGGAGCATCCTGCCCTCGAATAAAAAATTCGAAGAGGCAATAAATTTATGTGAATAACTGACCTGGGGAGGAGTCATAATCCAAATGGGGGGAAAAAATGAGCCCCGAGTGTGGGGGAGAAACGAGGATTGGAGAGAGAGAGAGAGAGAGAGAGAGAGAGAGAGAGAGAGAGAGAGAGAGAGATTGATTGATTTGAGGTAGCGAGCTGTGAAGAAAGCCTGGGAAGAAAAGACGCTCCCGTAAAATGGCAAGATGTCCATGTTCAACTGCCAGCGCCGAATCCTGCTGCCTCCACCAGTGAAGGGCCACATGATTTTTAGCCCGATACCTAAAGCCTCCTCCGATATAAGTGCCACAACGACTCCATGCCTTGCCCTGCTGTTTCATCAAAGCTCCCCAGGTTGGTCATTTCTTCCCCTTTAAATAGTGCTCATGCCTTTTGAGAAATTACGAGAAATATGACTTTATTGCACTCGACCCGTAATGGTTCTGCCGCAGGAAGCGGATGAAGTATGCCCTAATTCTGTTAAAATATGTCTAACCAAGATCTTAAATATAATATGTAGCCTTTTCTTGTAATATATTATATAATAAATGTTGTTATTTTTTTATTTATAAACGCATAGTTCCCTTTGGGGTTCACCTCCCTAATTTTACACAACACAAAGGGGTATCTCTGGTACCCCTTGAAACAATATATATATATATATGGATCTGGTTATATATAAGCTATGATCAACACTAAAGAAAATCTGCTTAAAAACTAAAGGATACATTCAACTAGTTGAAAACTTATTTCATTTATCCTATTTTAAGTATTATCAAAGTAAGTTACACCAAAAACATTATGACTGGCTCACCTAAAATTTAAAACCCTAAATGTGCTGATCTGATACAAAATCATTAAAATGAAATAATTTCAAAAGTACAAATTATTTAGTTTCATGGATTCATCAGATCAAAATTTTCAGCAGCATATAATTCAAACATAAAATTTCAAGAATCATATGAGAAAATCTAATTACATTGCTTGAATACATATGAATCGGTCATTTTAAAAAGGAAACATCTCAACTTTTCTCCAACTATTCTGCTGCCCCCCCCCCCCCAAAAAAAAAAAAAAAAAAATTCAATCATATTTTTGCATCAGGATTGATGTCTTATAAACATAATAAATATTAAATTTAGTCTAAATAATAATGCATGAAGGCGAGTTAGTTTTTTTGTTTCTCATGAAATTTTTTTAAAAATGGAGATGACTCTTCAAAATGACCAATTCATATGTAAATTTTTTATAATTATAAAAATTAGTAAAAGCATTATTAATGACCATAACAACCATTATAATAAGAAAAGAAACAAAATTTTACATTTCATTTAGAACTACCATCAATAAAAATAAAGGAGTCATTAACTGCTAAATTTTGAACAGAATTTTACATATAAAAGTTTTAATAATTCTCTATGGATGATATATTCTACATCAATAATTATAACTATAAATATTTGAGAAAGGAATGAAAGATAATACTTACTTGCTCGCAATACTTTGTCATTGTTGTTGTTTCAATATCAGACTGGCGACCTAAACCTCCAGTCTTAACCACTAAACTAGGATATGTTATTGCAAAATGCTCTAATAAATCAGGTAAATATTCTGCGGCATTATGTACTATTCCCATAACATATCGAGCAACACCATATGGTTCTTCCAAAAAAGTTTCCTGGAAGTTAAATATATATGTATCAACATCTCAAAATAAGAAAGAAAATAGCATAACATTCTATAACTGAAATAGGATAATTTTCCTTCAGTATATCATAAAAATTTAATTTAAAATGACTACATTGATCTAATATATTTAATTATTAATTGAATGGATAAATTTAGGTATGGGCATTATAGAGTATACTTATTTATATATTCCTAGACACACACATTTAATATCTATAACAAGCCCAATTATGATAGCAACCAAATAATCAACTTTTTATTGACATCTTAATCACTACTTTTGATATTTTTATCTTTTCTGTCAGCTAATATACAACAAGTGCTCATATCATGGTCAGGTACAAATCACAGGATATGCAGACAGACATAAAATATTCTTACTCGTTATTTTATTTGTTTTTTATTATTGTTTAAAGCAGAAATGAATAGATTTGTTTGACTAAGATAAGGGCCACATGATAGAAAAGCATGTCGCAGTATATTAAAAAGAATTCACTGATTCTAACACAAGGAAAATATCTAACTGCTTCCTCTCACTGGACAATTGTCTACAAAGTCTGTTGAAAATCAGTTTTACTATCAACAATTTTCAGATAAATATAACAGAATCATTAAACTTCAAAACTGCTCATTTATCTCTGCCCACTTTAAGCCCATTAACTATTAAACACTGCTAAAAAAAATTAACTGAGCAGTAACTTAAGTTATTTACAACACTTTCAAACTACCTTAAAATAAAATAAATGCTTTCGGATAAAATTTTCAAAACTATTTAAAAAGGTTAATTTTTTGCCTAAAGGCTATTTTATTTAAGCTTAGGAATATAACCTGCCTTTTTTGTATGATGCCGTACAACAGGATACATACTTTAACTACATGCTAAAATGTAACAGATTTGTGATAGATGTCTAATATATTTTTTACTCTTTTCAGACCTATTATATATTTTTTTTCTAGCTTTGTTTAATAGAAAGCATTAAAAAACTCATTAAGAGAAATTTGAATTTTCACACCATCCTTTAATTTTAGGTTTTACACATTTATATATTTAACAAATTATACAAATAAATAATTTTCCATGACACAAGTTTATCCAGATTCATAAAAAAAAAATAAAAATATTTATAATACACTTTAGTAAAAAAGTTAATTTAGAAGAGGGAAATAAATAACTTGACTATTAACTTTTTGTATTCTATATATTTCATGTTACTAATATTACTAAAAAAATTACATATGCAGAGCATACCCAATATTTAGGATATTTTGTAACGCAATTTGTCTGTTGTTCACTGTACTGCCAATTAAATAAGGAAATCAAAATATGGGGAGGGGGGGGGGGGGGAAGAGAAAGAAATAAGGATAATCCAAAAATAATCCTAAACTGTAAAAAAAACCAAAGATTCAGAGCTTTACATGAAATAAATAGAGAGACTAATGATGAATTTAATTAAAGCAATAACTGAACTACTATAGTTTTTCAGTTTTTGTCCCATAAAATGTTTGTTATATATTTTTGTTTCTGAGCCATGATGATATTCTTTGGGATAATTAGATGCATCATCTTTCAAGGACAGCTGAGAGTTACATTTAAGTGAACTGTTTAGGGCAGGGGTGTCCAATCCGCGGCCCCATGTGGCCCAAAAAGTTATAAGATTAACACTAGAACAGCAGCACTTTTGGTATACCTAGTACCACGAAGAGGGTTAGTTTGACCTTAGATGGCAAAACACATAAAAATTAACAAAAATTTGATATGCTGTCAGCAAATTTTCAAATAGAATACAGTTTCAATCTGACATCCAATTTAAAGAGAAATTCAATCAAGTCTCTTCGTTGGACTTTTATAAATCATAACTGCTGAAAGATAAATACCCCTCACTGCATAGTCATGCATTATTTATGTCATCATTGTCTGGAAGCACGTACATCTGTGAACAACTATTTTCAAGAGTGACACTCAGAGTCAAATTAGAACCAAAATATCGGATGAACATCTTAAGAATTGCAACCACTTCAATTGACCAAGATATTGATGCATTAGTTTTCTATATTGATGATTAGTATGACTCCTATAATTATCTTTATAATTATAAATAACATTTATAATGAAATATGTTAACTTTATACTATACTATTTTACTTATTAACTATTTTTAATGCTAGGTATATTTTAGTGTGGCCCAAACAATTCACCTTCTTTCAATGTGGCCCAAGGAAGCTAGAAAGTTGGACGCCCCTGGTTTAGGATATCATCAGCAATATAGTGTATCAAAGAGTCCAAAGTATCAAATGCAGAGTGAAAGTAGTACAAAATATTAACTTGCTACAATACATTTTGAAAATTTTTGATTCTGTTAACATTCAAGAAACCCCTTTCAAACTTTCTAAAAGTTCTTTCCATATCAGTGCAGCTTCAGAAAAAGTAAGTACACTTATGGCAAGAACTTGCCTCATATTTAATCAAGAGCTAATGATATAGGTTCAAAATATCAAGCAATTCTTTTAATTATTATTATTAATTTATTTAATTTTTTTTGGCGGGGAGGGGGATGGGTGGGAGAGAAATTTTTTGGAGAGCTCCTGCAATATAACAAAACTAATTTTTACTGTGACATGATACAATCTTCATATGATTGGTCCATGATGCATCGCTTTCATATATTTGGCTGTACTCCTACATTTTGATGGTACTGAATATAAATGGGAATTTACTGATTAATTTTCACAGTACTTACATGACAAAAATATTGAAAAAGCATTTTTAGCTAATTTTATTTTTGAAACTGATTCAAAACTTTATAATATTCAAAGTAAACTGTAAATCAATTCTAATGAATAAAAAAGAAACTCCAATTTCTTTTCATTTTCTTATTTTACCTGGTAATATTTAAAAATTATTTGATTTTTGGAAAATTTATTTTACATTTAGAAATTATCCTCAAATTTTTCTCAGGAGAAATATATATAAAGATTATTTAAACATTTTACACTAAGTCTATAAGAAACGTCTTGCATAAACCCAAACATTGTAAATGGCGACTCTCTGCAATGTATATAATGGAACAAACAAACTATATATGAAAAAACTACTTTAAAAGTGTAATTATGATTATTTATTCATGCTGTGATTAGGTTTTGGAAATCCATTAATTTTATGTTTGCATTACTTATTAACATAATTGCCTGCACTTATTAAAAATGAACACATAACTTCCTTTAGTAAAAGAAGATCCTAAAAACTTCAAAAACACAAATTTTTGGAATCTTCTATATGTAAAATGGAAAAATTTTGTGAAATTCACTATTTGTAAAAGGGAAGATGAGTTTAAATTTTATTTTGGAATTCTGAAACTCCCACACATTACTTTGGGAAATAGTAAGTAGTATAATGCAGGGTTAAGAGTCTTAAAAGATACTGATTACATGAAAATGGAAAAGTAAAACATGCAATGGTTTTCTCAAAGATTAAATAATTAAAACCTTCGTAATTTCCTTAATGCCTAAAGAGTGATAAATACTTTTCGTGGGATGTTATTTATCTCTGACTTCTCATTTTGAGAATCAACTTTCCTCAGCCAGCAACGTTAAAACCCATCCCAGGTCTCTTCTCTCTGGAGGTGGTACATTTTTAGTCAGAAAATATGGAATAGCACATTTTAGCCCTGGAGATACAGAATATAATTTAATGCAGTATACAGCTCTTTCATGAAAAAACCAACACGATTTTAAAATGTAAAATTGTAAACATTTTTATGCATAAGACATAATGAAAGACTTGTTTCCTAACTTTGGTCTTTCAATTCTGTTATTGAAACATGAAATATGACCTAATCAGATGGTATCCATAACAAGCACTTTTACACTCTTTAGACTTTTAAGAAAGTTATTAATTTAATAGGTTTTTGTTGTTTTCAATTTCAAGTAATTTACACACTTTAAACATTTAACTATGTATCATTCTACTTATTATTTGCTAAAGCCGTCCAAGATTTGCCAAGAATCATGATTCCATTTGTAAGTGGTCAATTCCTACACACACACACACACATATATATATATAAAGCGGAATCTCAATCTATCATTTTTCAAGGGACCAATTGAACTGAATGACAAAAGTGGGAACATGACATAAAAATATTTTCGTTGGGACTGAGTGAAATACGCGACACATATGGGAAAAGAATGATTTGGGTAACGATTAATCAAGATTCCTGTGTGTGTGTGTGTAGAAATATTCATATCAACAAATTATAAAGCAGCGTAAAAATCACTGCTATGGCATATCAAAAAAAGGGTATTTATAATATATATGAAATTTGAAAGGAAAAAAAGTCTAACTGAAAGTACAAATGAAAACATGAATGCGAAACCTCATCCTAAGACTGCTCGAACGCAGGTAAATATCAAGAAAGTGAAGACTCTGATCCTAAAAAAAAAAATTCCGCCGACTCAAAGATCCATTGCATCGAAACTAGGAATGTCTTCTGGCACTGTAAGTAAAAATCATTCATAAAGATTTGAAGTTAAAAAAGATGTTTAAATCTAAAGTTCATCTGCTTTTACCAAAGTATATTGCTGAAAGAAAAACAAATTGTAGAAAATTATCTGAAAAACATCTAGCTGCTGAAAAATGGAAACTGGTGTAACACTCGATGAGGCATGGGTGTATTTAAGTGACTGTAATAAAAAAAGATCAATTTTCTATTCTTCAACTGATGGTAATGACTGTACGAAATGGTTTCGCCAGTGTACAGAAAAGTTCCTAAAGCGATTCCTGATAGTTGCAAGATTTTGTTACAACAGCAAATTAAAAATAAATAAAAGTCTCAAGTAAAACCAAAATTAATGCACTCTACTATCAGCAGAATGTTTTAGAACCAATTTTTGAAGAAGGAATTCCAGCCTGATATGGAAAGGACATTGTTAAAGTTAAACTTCATATGGACAACGCATCTAGTCACACGTCTAAATCAACTGCCGATTTGGCAAAGAAATAATCAGAAACTGGAATAACGTGTATCCCATTTAATGAAATACCTATAAAATCACTAGATGCTTCTCCAATGGACTTTTGCACTTTCGGTTTATTAAAACGAGCCTTAGGAAAACAGCATCCAAGAACACTGAACGGACTTTGGAAATTGATGAGGCATGGGTGTATTATCACTTAAATACACCCATGCCTCATCGAGTGTTACACCAGTTTCCATTTTTCAGCAGCTAGATGTTTTTCAGATAATTTTCTACAATTTGTTTTTCTTTCAGCAATATACTTTGGTAAAAGCAGATGAACTTTAGATTTAAACATCTTTTTTAACTTCAAATCTTTATGAATGATTTTTACTTACAGTGCCAGAAGACATTCCTAGTTTCGATGCAATGGATCTTTGAGTCGGCGGAATTTTTTTTTTTAGGATCAGAGTCTTCACTTTCTTGATATTTACCTGCGTTCGAGCAGTCTTAGGATGAGGTTTCGCAGTCATGTTTTCATTTGTACTTTCAGTTAGACTTTTTTTCCTTTCAAATTTCATATATATTATAAATACCCTTTTTTGGATGGCAAGAGGAATGAGGTAAAATTGACTTGACAGTACTAAGAAAAAGTTTACTTTTATGGAAAAGTCGAGCTATAATCTATTGTCAAGAACCATGGCTATCAGACAGAATCAAATCGACGTAAAAAATACGGCATTTATACATAAAACTTAACTATCAAAACTGTTTCCATAAAGTGTGAACGATCTTCTGCATATAATTTAGAGTAGTTTCTTGAGTGAGAAAGTTTTTGCAATTCTTAGGTACGCCGCAAATTGAGCCCAGAACATGCCTAGTCCATGTGTGGGGAAAACTCTGAAACACAGTTTTGATCAAGGCACCACATATTCGACCTATCTTCAAGCAAGTTCACTCATCTGTGTCCTATATGTGGGAAGTTTTGTGCATGTTGCACAGTTTTTGTGGGTTGTGGGCAGGGTTGCCAAATGTCCAGGATTTTAAGGGACAGTCCCTTATTTGTAAATTTTGTCCCACGTCCTGGGTAACTTTGATACAGGATGGCAAAAGTCCTGTTTTTTTCTGAAATGAGAAATTTATTGTATACGAGTTGGGTGCATACAAGGGCCTGTTCACATCTGGTCCGGAAGTGTGAAAGGAAAGATGGTGCTGATACGGAAATAAACCAACCATAGGCATGAAAAATTTCATTGCTAAACGTTTGGAGGTTTGTCATTGGTTAAATATATTTCAATAATTTAACGCTTCTGCTATCAGACTCCTATGTGAACAGGCCCATGACGAGATGGTTCTCTGTATGCGCTGGGATCCGAACGTCACAACGACAACAGTCTCAATCTAGTGCTAAATACGAATGCAGATTAGTGTGTGATCGTGTTGATAGATAGTGGCATTTGAGTTAAGTGTTTGTTATAAAACTAATCCCTGAATATGAACAGTGGTAATGGTAAACATTCAAAATCCAATAGCGATGGGCCGAAAAAAAAAAAGGCTATGTGTTTTTAAGGATGAATGACGAAGATTGGCTCAGGCCTAGTCTCAACAACGCCAATAAGGCATGTTGTAGCTATTGTAATAAGGATTTTTCGGCTGCCATTGGAGGTCAGAGTGACGTAACTTAACATGCTCAGGGTGCTGAGCACAAGAAAAACAAAATAACTGTTTCATCTAGCAGCAATTTGTCAAAGTTTTTCACTACTAAAGTTTCCTCTGAAAAAGACAAAATCTCTCTAGTAGAGTTAGCTACTGTATTTAACACAGTAAAGCTCAATATATCATACAATTCAATGGACTGTGGGAAGACGCTCATTCGAAAATTTTTTTATAACTCAAAAGGCGCCCCAAAGATTTCCTGTGCACATTATATTATGTACATTGTACAATAATAAAATTACAAATTTTACATTCACTTCCCTCACACTTTATAAGGGCACTTACTTAGTTGTAGTAAACTAATAAAATAAAAATCAGTTTTGTACTATATGCCTAAACCAACTTTAAATTGTTTTTGATTTGCTAATTTTCTATTTAAATACATTATTGTTTACTTAACCTAAACTCTTAGTAAGTTGCAAAACTGAACGAAAAATGCATTGAAAATGGCTATTTGAAAGGTTAAAATTTGAAAAATTTCCATGGGAGTACCCCCGGACTCCCTTTCCCTCGGGGGTGTTCCATACTCCCCAGTAGTATAGTTATCAAAACCCGTTCCTTATTTTCGGTGTTTTTATTTGGCAACCCTGGTTGTGGGTCAGATTTAAAATTA
The DNA here is from genome assembly GCA_907164885.2 of Dolomedes plantarius. Taxonomy (NCBI): domain Eukaryota; kingdom Metazoa; phylum Arthropoda; class Arachnida; order Araneae; family Dolomedidae; genus Dolomedes; species Dolomedes plantarius. The sequence continues at coordinate 43,959,506 of OU015491.1, read as the reverse complement.
AAAAATATAGCAATCAAGTAGTTTTTTCCATATTTTTTTCAACATGGATGTTGAACTTGTTGAAAAGTTGATTAAACTTGATTGTTGAGAAAATTGGTGCTGAACTTGATGATAAGTACAATAGATTTTTATTAAAATATTGCAAAAAAACATTCATAGTATATTGCAAAAAAACATTGATTATATTATGTATTAATAACATGCAATGTGTAATACATTATTAATAATAATTCATATTATATTATTTATTATATATATATGTGTAATATTAAATTAGCACTCAGTATTGTCCTCTTTCAAATGCTCTGTGTTGCTACTCAACAGATCCTTGTGCTCTCTATTGAAACAATCTGAACTTTTCTCTGATTAAAAATGCATTTATTGAACTTTTTGTAAGATTTTGTATTGAGGGGGAGGGGGGGAATTAATTTCAGCATAACTGGCAATGAGTTTATCGAATTCCTACCTCTGGTTTGTTCCTGATGGAGTTTTTGTTCTTAAATAATTAGAGAGTACTGTCATGGCCAAGACAACTTTATGGCCTACAACTTGCACCCAAAAGCCTTTTTTTTTTTTCACATAATGATTAAATCCAATAAAATTAATTTGTCATCCTCTGATTCCAAATCCAGGAGAAGTTCAAAATCGGATGTCATCGTGCTAAGCTGGCATGGATGCACTTACTGGGTTCAATATGCAGTGCCTGAACCCATCCCATGTGCGTGGAATGTTTGAGTTGGAAGTGGGCTCGGTGTGTGCTGGGTTCGATATGCAATGAACCCTAGTTTCTGCCATTTTTTTTAGAAGTTTTATTTTCATTTAAAATAGTAAGTGTGGTCAGTTATACAAACATAAAACAAATGGAATTTTGGAAATCCCTGACAGCATTAACAAGTCATTTTTACACTTATATACTGATTTTCAACTATAGATTCTTCTATTGCATGTATAATAGAATATCAATGACCATCTGAATTTAAGCAAATCTAATGTTTAGATTCTTGCAAGACATTACTCATAGATCTGATTTTTAAAATTTTCGTTTTTATATGTGAAATAAGCAGTCAGTTGTAGAAATGAGGTATACAATGCTGGTAAAATAATACAGTACAACCTCCCAAACCCGGAATCGTTCAGGACATGGCAATTCCGGATTTGGGAATTTTCTGGATTTGAGGTTTTTAAATAACACTACAAAATTTTAGGAAAAAGATAAACACACTTGAAAAATCATGTAAAATGGTTTAATTATTAAATAAACCTGAATGCAGAACTTATAATTACATTATAATTTAAAAATTTTAGTCAATAATGTCTGCTGCTTTAGTTTCGGCTTATTAGAAATTATTTTATCTTGAATCCTATATACTGCCATAATTTCATGTTCTGAGATAAAATTCCGTTGTTCTAAGCCTAATATAGTTTTATCTAATGATTTTATCAGGTATTCCATTGACATTCTTTTGTTTTCGGGGCATTCTGAATCACTTTCATGATCGCTGTCATCATAACCTTAGTTATTTACCACACTATCAATATTTTCAGAATCGCTCAGAGAACCAATGATCAGCACATTTTCGTCGATGTCTAAAACTTCCTGTATGTCCAATTTATCCAAGTTAATGTTGCCTTTATTCGCCCATTCTACTAATTCCACAATTTAAGCTTATTTCCCAGACACCGGAAACCCTTCAAAATCGCTGCTGTCATTTCCTTGAAAGAAAAGGGGTTTTTAAACTGACCATTTTGGTAGTGACATCTATCGGTAAAATGGAAAAGTAAAATTGGCTATTTATTAAAACATTCTGGATTTGGGAGGTTATACTGTATAAAAGTTCACTAGAGAAGAAGAAAAAAAAACTTTTATAAGGATTTTATTGCCAGTTCTTCTAGTAGGCAAGAATAGTTTTATGGCTATTTTTTTTAATTCAAGCTATTTTATTCAAAATTATCTTAAAAAAATTCAATGCTAGCACATTGCTAAATTTATGGTATAGATTGAAAGACTTAAATATATAAAAATTCTTTCATCTTTTAAAAGATATGAATTTATTTTTATAGTCTTTATTTTCTGATCCTGAGTTTTTGTTATAACAGAAATGTAGCATTTTCAACACTATTATATCTTTAACGACATTTTTTAAATACACGATAACAATACAAACCTGAACATTTTATTATATTCATAATTTGTAAAAATACGTAGGGTGAAGTGGGGGTAAGTGAGAATGCAAAACCATACAGTTCAACTTTGAATCTAAATAAGTTTTTAACAAGTTGTTGTATGAAAATTTGCATACATACTGTTGGTTATGTTCTACATTTATAGTTCTATTTTCTTAAAAATATATTCACAACTTTTTATGCCTTAAATATTTTGTGTTCTCACATACTCCCGCACATGGGGGCAAGAGAGAACGCAGGTACTTATAAATCATATTGTTTATAGCAAAATAAGTAGGGTAAGGGAAAGAATAGATATTTCATGCTGAGCAAAAAGCTTTTTTTCAACCCCGAAATTCTTTCGTCGTGGGGTATTTGTTGTTCAAGTTAGCAGAATATTAACAAAATAAGTATATTTGTATTATTTGTTTAAGAGTAACAAATGTATGTTAAAAGTTCAAAACAAGTTTTTTTCTCTTTGTCTAGGCCTTACTGAATATTGTAGGATCAAAACGACACGGAAAAAATGAGTTCACCGCACCTTCCTGGCCTCGGCTCTTCCAGGAACACTAAATCATCATCTGGTACAAAAGGCAACTCAGAAATAGTAACAACAGAATTAGAAATTTAATATATTCCTACACAGTTTATAATGTTCACTCTACTCACATTCACAAACCATTAGTCTAAACAAGTTAGTTTATTACAATTAACTTCCTCAAACTTAAAAAAAAAAATAAAAAAAATCTTAGTCTTAGTTACAGGCAGCAACCTTAAAACCGGTCTCAGGTCTCTTCTCTCCAGAGGTCTGCTGTATATATTTTATCTATATTCTTCGTTTCTTAATGAGTAAGCGGGTATTTTCAAAATAACTATCTGTCGTGGTTAATTAGTTATGATTTTTTTTGGGCTAGTACTCGAACTTGGGTACCTTAGTTAAAATGCAAGGGTTTGGTAGATATAAAAATTTTCCATTTTGCAATTTTTTTCTGTAAATAAAAACTATACATAAAAGTAGAGCAAGAATTTTCCTACCAAGTACACTTGAAATTTTTTCTTTAAAGTTAAATTTTTTAGGGTTTTAAGCCACATTCTCACTTACCCCACTTCACCCTATATAAAAATAAAACAGAATTAATACTTATTTGGGGATAATTAATAAAAAAAAATATTTTAGCCAGCATTCAATATTTTTAAGAACACTGAGCTAAACTTGTTTTTAGATACTTCTATGTTTTTTGCATATTACACACACACACACATATATATATATATATATATATATATACAGGTAACCCTCCTATAACACGATAGATAGGTTCCTAGAAAATGCCGTGTTGTGTGAAACCGTGTTATATGAGACCCAGAGACAGTTCAAAAAAGGAGGTTACGTTCTAAAAACTTATTAAAAACAAACATTTTTTTAAAATTCCATATAAGCAACTTAATATTTATTAAAATATAAATGTATGTATAACATAAAATGAAAAGAAACAAAAAAAGTATTTTCATTCAATGCGACCTTAATTTAATAAATTTCTTCCTCATCACTGCTCAATACAATCAAACGAGAACGTTTTCTCGATTGAACGATATCACCTTCACTTTCAGAACCTTTTTCGTCATTTAGATTTTTTGCACCTTCTATCCTCTTTAAAAAATCTGTAATTTTGGTTTATTTGATGGTTCTTACAAGGTCATAGTAGATTCATGCGGTATGGAGATAGACAATTTTGCAGCTCCCTTTTGAATTTTCGGCTTCTTTCAGCGGAAGGGTCTGCATTCAGGAAAAAGGATTCAAGATGTTCAGCTAAGCTTAAGTCTTGTTGCAATTTTATGGAGTTATAAATGAATAAATTATAATTTATTTATACATTTTCATGTAAAGCCACTATAGTTCATTATTCCTTCCCATCATTATTTTAAGGTAATTTAATTTTTAAATGTGTTAAGCAAAAATCATGTTATCTAGTGCTATAGAAGTACAGTGTTGTAGAAAGGTTTTCACAATTTTTTTTTATCATGTTAGAGCGAAACCGTGTTACAGGTTGCAGTATTATACGAGGGTTCCCGCTTATATCTTATCTTGTTAGAGCGAAACCGTGTTGTAAGATGGAGGGCTTCCTGTATGTATATATATATATATATATATATATATATATATATATATATATATATATATATATATATATATATATATATATATGGCTGTTATAAGATAAATACTGTATTTTTTATTTTTCAATAGTAATAAATAATTTTAATATCTAAAATCCAAATAACAAAATCCTTCAATTAATGAAATTAAATTTTTAGTCAAATGCACACACAAGATTTAAGTTTGTTGATAAGAACCTCTGATTTATAAAATACGTTTGTATCTCATAAATGACTGAATCCTCATTTCAGTTTTGTCTTTATTTAGCTGTAAGGATGTTGGAAGTAGCACATTTTTCTTAAAATTTCCTAACTTGAGAACACACATTCAAAATACTCATCCACTTTTCACAAGCGACAATGAGGTAAAAGAAAGGATACCTGGGTAAACAATACTTGTTATTATTAAAGAAAATCTTTCTGGGTCAAAACTTAGTTTACTTGAAGCATAAGGGCTCAATTTTAAATTAAACCTTTTTCCTGAGGCCCCCCCCCCCCCCAAAAAAAGGAGCATAAATCAGAGCTTGATTCAACAACATAAATTGAGAAACTTATGAACAATGCTCTACTATGTATATATATTAATAAATATGCTTCATCTCTTACTCCAGACATGACAAATTTAAATTAATATTTATAATATCAGTTTTAGCCAAAAATTATTATTAATTGTAATTATTAGTATCAAATAAAATATAGAATATAAACCTATGTATAAAAAAGAAATATATGAAATGAAAAAAGAATCACCTTTAAGAATTCTTCAGCTAATGCTCTAAGCTCTTTATGATGAAGATGACTTATTTCATCCCAATACAAATGTAAAAGTGCAGCACCACCATTAGGATAAACTTCAAGTCTTATGTATTTCCCATATTTTAAGTGTTTCATATCTAAACCTTGAGGTAATCTTGGAATTTTTTGTGAAACACCAATTTTTTCAACCAATTTATCATGCCGATCTCGTTTACACTGAATACTAACATTGCGATGACTTGTTAATTTTTGCCTGCATCTCAAGCAAAGGTCAGTTTTAACAGCTGAATAAATATGGGCTTTATCTTTACATAAAACTTTTTCTTTCACATCTTTTGATTGTGTGATATCCTTTCTACTTTGATTTGAACTTGACGACAGAGAGCTTTTATGAGATTTCTCATCTCTATGATGTTTTGATTTTTTCTCTACATCAATGTTTTTTTCTTCTTTTATAGGTCTGTCAACAGTGTTTAAAGATTTAATATACTTAGATTTCAATTTATCAATTTTTTTAGACTCATGTTTAGTTTTATCAGATTTGTGTTTTTCTGATCGGATTTTATCTTTATTAGTAAGTGTATTTCCATTTTTAATATTAGATGATTTAGAATTATTTTTTGAATGTTTACTGACATATGATTCCTTCTTAAAAGCTGAACTGCTACTAATACAAGATACTGATTTAATACTTGGTTCCTTTGAAGACAGAAAACGTGTGGTATGGTCAGAAGTAGATATTTCACCCTTAAGTGGTGAATGTTGAGCCAAACTTCCTTTGTCAGAATCACTTGATTCCCTTTTATTTTCAGATTTTAATGTTTTTAAAACTAAAATATGATCAGTTTGATCAGAAATTTGCTGTGAACAACTTTGTTTAAAGTTCAGTTGTTCATTTCTATCACCATCTGAGCTTAAAATATTCTCACAATCAAATTCCCCTGTATCTTTCATGTTTTGAGAGATTTCAGGCACAGTAGATGATAGCAAAGAGGAATCACTTTTTTCATTACTTTCAGTTGCAGTGAAGCATTTTTTATCTGATGCCATATCATGGTTACTAATAACTGAATGCTTTTTGGTGCTAAATTCTTCAAAATTGGTATCATTTATCAGGCCTTTTTCTACAGTTTCACAAGAAATACTATTAGAACTAGTAGAAATCCCCACTGGTACAGTTTTAGAATCAGAGATATTTACACCCAGAGTAGCTGACTCATTTTCTTTACTGATATGAGAGGGAGTGTCTGAATCTGTAGTATCAACTTTTACTTTTTTACAGATACTACTACTGTCCACATTTGTAGAATCACTATCAATTTTTCTTTTCAATCTACCCTCAATTGTTCTGTCCGTTACACATTCTGAAAACAGTTCATACTTTACATCACACTGATCAGCAATATTACCATCAACTGAGTTTGAGCCATCAGCAGCAACATTGTTTTTTCTAGGACTACTATTGCACAAAGGATGCAATTTGTCCCCATTATCACTCTTAAAATCTATGTTTTGCACATGTGTTGTATGAAATTGAGATATGACAGGTGAATCAGTTTCACAAGAGGCACTTTTAGTTAGCCATGCTTTATTTTTGGTTGGTGAGATTGTTGATTCACAAAGTTTTTCAGAATTTAAATAGGAAACAGGTGATAGTTTTTTTGATAATGAATTGTGCTCTTTGAGTTTATGGGTATATTTTTCCAATGTTTCTTTTCCCTTTGAATGATTATGATGCTTTGATTGGTGCTTTTCCTTATGAGATGATCGATGCTCATGCTTATCCTTCTCTTTGTGCTTTTTCTTTTTAGTATGATGAACAGACAAGTTGTTCTTGAGTCTCTCAGCCTTCTTAGTATGCTTTTCATCAGGATGTTTCTCCTTTTTGGAAGTAATTATTTTACCTAAAAAATTAAATATTATTCTATTATGAGAACATGTTCTCTAAAAAATAACAAATGTATAAACAGATTTATATATATATAGATTTTTTTAAAAAACCTACAAAATTACTACAAATTATCAAAATGTTTCTTTGGCAGTTAAAACAAACAAAAAACCCTACAACCTATACATATCAGAAATTGATAAATAGTATTTGAAATATTTAAATTCCTTGAAAAAAAATATGCATTACTCTAATAAATTACCATAAATTTATTTTATGGTTATATACATTACAAAATAATACATGGCATTTTAGGAACACACACAATACAAATTTGCACTTTTTCCCTGTTAAAAAATAGTTTACATAAATTATTAACAGCCACTACATGATCAAGTAGCATAAATAATATGGTAAAGTATTTTATTTAGAGAATAAATAAAACTTTTAATGATTGAAGTAATTATTTTAGCCTCTATTATAAATTTCAACTCTTCACAGAAATGCTGTTTCTAATTTTTGTATACAATTTATAATATTAAATTTTAGTACTATTAACATCAAGAGTACAATGAATCTATAAGTAGTAGAGATATTTAATAAAAAGTGATTGTTCTTAAGTATGCAACGAGAATATATTTCAGACAGACTGTTTTCAGTTCCTAAATTCTGTTCCCTTACCCTCTTACAACAGCTCCTGGAATCTATGAAATATCAAACTGATTGAAAAGAATTTAAAATACTATTGTAAAATCAAAGTGTCAAATGAATTACTAAAGAATGCAAGAGTATATGGAGTATTAAGTGAAAACAAAATTGATAACGTGAAAATTAAGATTTGTTAAAAAAAGTAAATACCAAAAAAATAAAAATAAATAAAATTTAAAAATTTAAATAGGATGTTTTTATACAGAAAAACATATATGAGGATAGTTACAATAACAAAATATTTTTAAAAACATATACATGTCTCCTGCATTTGTAGCATTACACATAGTTCAGTTATTACATGTTGACTAATTGAGATTTTCTTTTTTAGGTGTGTAAAAATATAGAGGCCCCTGGTTGAGGAAACTGTTTCGGTTTTAGTAATACACCACTCATGTCTTTGAATTTTCCCAAAATCTACTGAAGACACCAAAAACTCTTTTTACTGCAATATAATAACTGATTATATAATCATCCACTAAATTTATATTATGTTTTAATTATTTAAATTTTCTCTCTGAAGATTTAGAGATAAAAAGTAAATGAGATCATATCTGGCACACTGTTTAACACACAGGTGTCAAACTTTTGGCTTGCCCAGCCTGTATTGAGAGATGAGGATTTTTTTGGGCCGCATATAAAATATAATATATTTAACATATTTTAGTAACAAAACTTTTTAAAAATTTCTTAACATAACATTAAGAAAAGAAAAGAAAACTAATGCATCAACACCTGGTTCGATAGAAGTAATTCTAAATCTGAGAGGGTTTTTAAGATGCACATTAGAAAATTTTGATATAATCACTCTGTGTGCTTCATCTTCGAAAACAGTTGTTTGCAAATGTACATAGTACCAAACAGCAATAACACTAATGAAGCATCATTGTAAAGTGAGGGATTTTTTTTTTTCTCTAGAAAGATAAGATTTTGGATTCTGTGGGGCTGCATTACTAGATACCATGGGTTCCATGTGGCCCGCGGGGCACTATATCTCGTCTAGCACTTTTGGATAATCCCCTTGAACTAACAGACTGCAAAAGTCTAGCTGGAAAGGCATATTTTAGTGCTGCTACCAGACTGCTTTATCATGGTGCTTATCTTGCACTTTTCAAAAAGTACCCTGAAATAACAATTTATTCCTAAATAAACATTAAAGTCATTCTTTAAAATCTTGCTATATTTTAAGCAAGCATTCTTTGCATTTTTAAAGTTTTTTTTTCTTTCTGTACGGATCTGCAAAAAATCACATTGCCTTGCATAATCATCAAAAGAATTTTGTTCTATATTAAAAGTTTGTAAGCATTAAGAAAGGCAAAAACTGTCAGGGAAAAAGAACCAAGAGTACAAAAGTGAAAGCTAAACTCAACATTGAGAAAAATTGTAATTATCAATCAACTGATTCAAGATTAAAGTAGCTTGAAATGTGAATGGTGAAATAGTGGATATTTTCCACCTATAATTGTAAATTTTGACTGAAATATCTCCAATTTTTCAACCATTTACTATGGATTCTATTAATTTCTATGGATTTCTATTTGATATAACAGAAATGGGGATTAGATTTCATGGGTCCTAGCACTTAAGAAACTTGCAGGTTAGCCCTGGTACCCATCAATTCTTGCCTTATTTCCTGACAGTCAATAATTAAAAATTTTAAAATTTTCTCTTCCTCAAAAATCTCAAGGTGTATTTTTAAAACTTTTTTGGCTTCTTAAGAAAGTTAAATCTTTATCCCTTTAAATATGCTTTTTAACCTGCATTTTTAAAAATGCAAAGCTTCATTTCATCTTTAATGAATCATAAAATTTTGAAAAAGCATAACCAATGCATTTCGGTAAGTTTTATTTTAACAACTTTAATTACCAATGCATTAAAAATATTATAATTTTTGTATAAATGTTGCAGACAATTTATTACCAAATTTTTGGGACTCATATAGTAGTAAATGGATAATACAAGCTAAATAAAATATAAACTTTCATTTTTTTTAATACTAAAATTTTAGAAATTTCTAGTATGACAATTTTGATCATCTTGTGCAATTACAAACTCTGAACTCATTCATATGACTTTTTAAAAATTTTCTACGAGATATTTCAGAAGTTCGGCACTGCTAGTATATACTATGAAAATTTTCCACTATTTTACTGTGGGCAACTACAAAATATTACATAAAACTGAATCCCCTAAAATTTTCAAATATTGCATCAACCTATCAATGAATACATCAGGTTCTTACCAATTTCAACCATATTTCATCCTTCGGGTTAACTACTTAATTTTTTTTAAAAAATTAAACTTTCTATGGCTGTAATGAAGCAGAACCTTATTTTTCAGCTAAATATTAAATGTTTGGGATAAAGGACAGATGATTTTACAGCTGAGTGATGGTAAATCATTTTTTCTTTTGATTGAAGATTAAATCAAAGATTCAGTTAAAAATCCTTCAACTGTTTTTCTCAAAATATATGAAAAACAATGAAAGCATCTTATAAAATTAGAAATTTCACATATTTATCCCAATTAAATTGCTTAAAACTAACTGTATAGTCTTTATATACATATAATTTTGTTGTCTGCTATGCCATTACAGTCGTTTTTTAATGTGATTTTGGCAAAGTTTGAAAATGTCGCCAAATAGTGGCAAGGTGGTCGATTTTTTCACTTTAACCATTTGAACTTTCTCTCCCCCCAACCCAAGAAAAAGGGTAAGCATTCAAATTTATAAAAAAAATTAGTAACAAATGTTACATATATGAAGAATATATTAAACTCTTCATCTTTGCAGTCATTTTTCAAGACAAAATTAGTTTTTTTTACATAATATAACTTATGACAGTACCCTGCTCTCAATTAGATATAGAGTAAAAACTAGGCAGTCAAATGAAAATCAAACAGTAAGGGGAATACTTTCTTACAGACAAGAAAAATACATTCAAAATGGGTATTGTTCATGAGAAGCTCATATACTTTAATGATAAGAAAAATGATTTTGTTCTACAACAGAGGTGCCTGACATAAAATCAATAAAGAATTAGAAGCTATTTTGGGGCATGTATTAATAGCTTTAGATGGAATGCAATGCAGCTTATACACTATCATACTATTTTTTTCTCAACTTATACACTATTTTGTCTAAATTATAAAAAAAAAAAATAATAATAATAATTTTTGGTATTCTCAGTCATTTAGACTTCTAAATATTAACTGATGGGTTAGTAAGTTTCCTTGTATTGATTTTTTATTACTCTTCCACAAATTATCATAGCTGTATCCTTGGACAATATCCTAACCCTGAATAACAGCATAACATACTATGGAGCAATAAGAAGCACTATGGAATAAGAATTACACTATGGAGAATAAGAAGCTGCATTTTCAGCATTCATAATTTACAATATATATAATTCTACAGTAAACCCAACAGTATTTGATGTAATTTTAATACTTGAATTTAATATATTTGAATGGTGATGTTCAAAACAAAATTATTAGGGTGAAGTGGGGTAAGTGAGAATGCAAAATCATAGTTCCACCTTGAATCTAAATCAGTTTTTAACAAGTTGTTATATTTATATGAATATTTGCTTACATACTTTTGGTTATGTTCTACATTTATAGTTTTATTTTTTATAAAATCTATTGGCTTTTTTTTTGCTGTAAATATTTTAAGTTTTTGTGTTTTACATGCTCACTTGCCCTCACACTTGGGGCAAGCAAGCACAGGTCCCAATAAATCATAGTTGCTTATGGCAAAATATGTGGGGCAAGTGAAAGAATAGATATTTTATGCTGAACAAAAGGCTATTTTTTTATATTCTTTCATTGTGGAGGTATTGGTTGTTCAAGTTGGCAGTGTCAGCAATGTCCGAATATTAATAAAATAAATATATTTGTATATATTTGTTTTAGAGTAACAAATGTATGTTAAAAGTTCAAAACAAAAAATTGTTTTTCTCCAGCCTATTTACTATTTATTTACATCTTCTATCCTACTTGACTGCCCCAACCTTCCTGTTCACACTTGCCCTGACACAACATTTTTATGGCCAAGTGAAAACCTTGCAGTACTGATGTAATATTGTAAAAAAATAGTTTTTATATATTTTATCTGTATTCTTCATTTCTTAATGAAAAAGTGGGTATTTCCAAAATAACTATGTGTTGTGGTTAATTAGTTATATTTATTTTTTGCAAGTACTCGAACTTAGGTACCTTAGTTTTAATGCAAGGGTTTGGTAGGTATAAACATTTTCCATTTCACAATTTTTTTCTGTCAATAAAAACTAAACATAACAGTAGAGCAAGAATTTTCCTACAAAGTAACCTCGAATTATTAAAAAAAAGTTATACTTTTTAGGGTTTTAAAGACTGCGTGCTCACTTGCCCCACTTTACCCTTACAAAGTCTTGCTTCAAATAATTACACATATCGTTTTAATTAAAGTGCAAACAATAGAGTTAGAATTCAGTTAGCAGTTAAATGCTTTTCTAAGATAGATATTATTAGTTATTATAAAGGTAACATGGGCTAAAGTTATTTAATCAATAAAGAGAAAAAGGAAAGTGATAGTGTTTAAAAAAACAAACTATCTTATCTAAAATAAAATAAGACAAATTTTCTTAATGCTTCGAACAATCAAATTAAAATGCAGTAATAGGACATAAATAGAAACATCAAATTAAAATTGTTCAAAGAAAACTTAACTGCATAAAAAATATTTTGCATCATTTATTTCAAAATCCAATGAGGACTGTCTCTCAAATACTAAACCGAGAAAAAGAACTCAAATAGTCATTGAGAATATTTAGTAAGTAGAAATATCCAATAATACTAATTATGTAGGAACTTAAGAAAAAATAAAAATCCTTTTAATCACATACACTTGCATATCAACTAAATGAGGAGTTTTAAAAATGGATGAATGCAAAAACGTAAAAGTCATACGTCAAAGTAATTTAAAATTAAAATTTAGGAAATAATTTGCTTACATACATTATTGGAGCTCCAGACAACCAGAATATGTTTACTCCAAAAAAAAAAAAAAAAGTTATTTGAATTTTATTGTGCGTGCGTGTATTAATATTTACACACATATAAATAATTAAAAATAAATAAATATGTATTTCTTACAAAAGTTATATGAAGAATTCATAACACAGGAAATAAAAGAATATTACGTTCAAATGAGTCTCACCGAAGGTAAAAACATACCAACTGCGAGTTAAATGTCGATCAACCACAACTTGCAGCTTTAAACCTTCCGCCAGGAAGAATGGGCGCGAATCAAAACAGAAAACTCGAAATGAAAATAAAGAATATTTCATAATATGAATTCATTCCCAGTACATAAATATACCTAAATACGGTACCTGAGTTAGATTCCTTTTCTTGCACATGGTCACATATATGTTTATCATCAACAGATTGCTCCGAAATATCTTTGAAAGATGTGTGATTAGGTTCTGGGTTACCCAGGGTTAAGTTATTTTCTGAATAACAAACATCATTCTGACAACTAATCAACCTACCATTACAGTCGCAATCATCATTACGGACTACATTAGTTTTTTGGGATCTATCAGGAGAATGTGTTTTTTTATCGTTTGAAGGAGGGACTATACAACACGCAATGACGTTACCCTTACTGTGGAGATCTTCAGCCGCAGGCAAGCCAGGTAAATTTCGAAAACAGTGCTCTGTTCGCTTCTTTAGGTGTCCATGAGGAGATAGAACAACACTTTTTAGAAAAGATAAATTCCTTTGATCTTGATCAGACTTGTTTAGAAATGCGTCAGTAACTTTATCCTCGCACTTATTTTCCTCGGATTCATCAACACTCATCTTGCACGAAGCCATTTTCTGTTTTGACTCAGGGTTACCAAGGCAATGTGTATCTGTCGCCAATACTTTCTTGCCAAGAGGGGAGAAATTTTGCGTGCGTTGTGATCAGTTTACGTTAACTTGTAATGCCGGTAAGCTGTAATTCTGCTGATATTAAGCAAAATCTATCATCCAATATGTCATGGATTTAAAAACTTTCAGTTAAATGATATATGTCATTAGAAAAGGAATTTCAAAAACTAAGCTTTTTGATCACGATTATGTAAGCACACAATTGCGTGAATTAGTAATTTGTTTTTTCCCTCTCTTTTAGAACTAGGAGTTAGTGAATGTTTGTTCTTAATGCCATCGTATAGTTATGTATTAAATGTCAGCATAATCCACCGTCTAAAGAGGAATTTACAAAGTGTTACTTGGCATTGAAATCGGCCAAATTTTCTAATTAAATTCTTTAAGTGAGACTTAATTAAAGGTGTTGACAACACTCGTAAGGCATTTAAATCTAGTGAATTCTATGGAAAGTTTTCCTTTTTAAATAAATTTAAAATGTAATATATTGCCTCAGGTGGTCTTATTCTAGAAATAACACCAAGAGCGATCATTTTGCCAATCTGGGAGTATTGGCGAGTAAGACACACAGAATATTTTAACTGCAGAAGAGAAATTATTATTGGCGAGTTAAAATAGAATCTTTAATTCTATTGGGTACTGGTAAAGAATTGGACCAATCATATCGCTTGTTGTAAGCTGAGACAAGTCGAGTAATGCGCATGCGGCTGGTCTTCGAAGCTTGTGGTCGGCAAAATTAATCTCTTGGTCTTGATCGTAGGAACTTGTGTCGTGTAGTTTATTGCGAATTACAATATTCATTGTTGTTTCGCTATTTTACAAATTTGCAATGTCTGCGAGTGGAGCTACTCCAAAGAAAATGAAGAAGATGGATGTTGGAGATGGTGAAGAAAGCCGAGACTATGATGCTGAAACACAGAAAGCATTAGAAGAAATCGACGCTTGTCAGAATGAAATCGACGCTTTGAACGAGAAAGCAAGTGAAGAAATCCTCAAAGTGGAGCAGAAATACAACAAATTAAGAAAGCCATACTTCGAAAAAAGAAACGAATTGATCCGGAAGATACCAAACTTTTGGGTGACCGCTGTATCCTTTTGAACCATTTTGTTTTTAAAGCTAGCAAAGGTATGTATTTACGATAAAACATGGTTGTCGATTCTACTAGGCCTAACTGTATTCTATAGCACGGCGGCAAGTATGGCCACATGCTTTGTTCTGGAGAGTGAGCATAGCGCGGGAATTAAGCCGGCTATGTTCTTAATTTTTATGAAAAATTTCATATCCCCGCTTATTAGTTTTGAGACAGCAGTGCTTAATAAGCAACTGCGCCATTAAGTATAAAATGTTATTTGCGCATCAAATGTTATCTAATTGTCTCATTTTACCGGCGCGGTAGAATTGGGCGGGAATTCAAATGCTTACGACTTCATTTCAACGTTTAATAATATTTAGATGCAGAATTGAATTTTTCGTTTTATAACATGAAATGTGGTTAAAAATGTTAAATTCTGAGATTTTTACTGTAAACACGTGTTTTTCTCCGAGAGATTTTATTGTAATTGCCACGTGCGCTCAGCAAGTTTTGTACTTGTAGTATTATTTTAATGCATTTTCTTGATTTTTTCCTTTGTTAGATGCTATATATATAGAAATAATTTAAATGTTAGAGATCATAATTGGTAATCTATTTATTTCATGGAACTTGTATGACAAAATTTCGTATATCAGTGGCCAGTTTACCTGTTATTAAACCTATTTCAACTTATTACCACTTTACCTCAGTATTATCTAATTTGTATACTCATTGTTAACTTGTAAGCATCATTAAATTATTAAAATGAATTGTATGTTGATAAAGAAACTAATTTATAGTTGATATATAGTTTATCTCATGTAATATAAGAACTTACGTTTTGATGGTTTGCTGATTTTAGATTCTTTATATGCATAAATGAATATATAATATTTTAAATTAATTTCTTTAAAACTGGCATTTTTTAATTTTAAGTTTTACAAGTTTTCACAAATTATTCATAAAAAACGAGCATTTTTGATTGCTTCAAATATAAATATAAGTTTAGTTTGCTAGAAGATGAGGCTCAGTAGAAAGTTAATATTAGAAGTGCCTTGGGTTAGTAGTATTAGAACTTTGTGTTAGTATATCGTAAATGTATATAATAAATTTCTTCTGTATCTAAACAGTCACGTTTTGGTTAACCTACAGATTACAGCCTGTTGTATGGAAGAGATAACTAGTCAGATTACAGTTTTATTAATACAGTTCAATCTGGTCAACAGACCAGCCGCTTATTCGCACCGAATCCTAAAAACTGAAACAAATCCTATTGCTTAAGCCTAATAGGGCATGTTCGTGTAATCGGACCAGCCGGTTATTAGGACCAAAATGATTGCGTCCTGATGTTGTCCGATTAACTGGACTCGAATGTACTACATTTTATAGTTTAAATTAGTATAATTTAAGATATTTTAAAAATGTAAATTATGCATGCTTTATTGGAATCTGCTAACCTGTCCAATGGCCCTTAACTAAGTGTTCAGTTTGTTAATCATCCACAAATTTCTGCCATTCTTGATGAAGAGGAGGAAGAATGTTTGCACTTTCTCACCAAGTTGGAAGTTGAAGAGTTTGAGGATATTAAGTCTGGGTACCGAATTAAATTCTACTTTGATGAAAACCCATATTTTGAAAATGATTGTATCGTGAAAGAATTTCATCTAGGTTCTTCAGGTATGTATTTGTTTTATATCATATATTGATAAAAATGCAATTTTGTGTTAATAAAGAATTTGTGAATGTAGAATAGCAGAAATTTTAAAGGAAAGAAATTCCTCAGAAAAAGTAATAATTTAAGATTATCCACATGTCAATTTTTTAAAAAGGTTTTTACATGGATATTTTACTCATATTTACATAATTGTGTTAAGAGCTGTAAACTTTCTCATACTTATTTCCTTTAAACTTTCTGATTAGGTTTGGTATTCCTTTTCCTATTACATTCAAACTTTGCTTTATTGCATGTTAGTCTTTTAAAGCTTGTGGTTGAAAATATTTCATAATGTTCGTTCTTTTTTTAATACTATGTTTTCTGAGTTGTGTCAGCACAAACTGTAAAAAGAGGCTTCTTAATTTTTATAAAGCACTTAATCAGGATAATAAATCTTAATAAAGGATCTGAAAAGTTTAAGTTGTGTAAAAATCTTCCTGACTTCAAAATTTCAGTTATTTTAGTTAGTTACTCGTTGATAAGTGAATTTCTAGTTTTTCTTTTTTTTAACACCTAAAAATTAGGGAGAAAAGAGCTAAAGCCTGAAATACAAATTCATTTCATATGTGATGCTTCATTACATATTCTATTTAAATGATGACATTTAATGCTTAAAAAAGATGCATTTGTAATTACTTAGAGAGCACATAAAGTAATGAATTTTTTTTTACGACCTAAAAATTAGTAATACGCATTTCTACTAACTTCTGAATGTGAAATCAGTTTGTTAGCAAGTCTAAAAATAAATTACCCTTTACTCATCCAGTCCATATGAGTTATGAATGGTTCAGACCAATTTCTTTGTAAAAAATTCTTTTTGCAAGGTTTCTGTTTTGAATAGTATTTAACATGTAAATGTAGCTGATATGCATTGAATTTCTAATGTTTCATTAGAATTGAAATGTCTAGGTCTTTAATAAGTAAAACACTTTCATTTGTTATTTTAATCTTTTTTACAAATACTTCCAACCAGTTACGAGCTCTTAGTCACCAATAATTTTCTTTGTTTAATCTCGGTGTAACTGTGGATGCTATTAATGACTGTAAAAAGGCACCACTGGTATTTATAACTGTGGAAGAATATTCATTAAATAAGAATTTTTTCAAATTTGTATTTTTTTCTAAGTATTCAAAAGTTATTGAATAGTAGATTCTGATATTCCTGATCTTCATTATGTTGACTTCTAATTTATTGCATGTTGAATCCTGTAGTAGCACTAGTAGGTATGGTATCGGGCATAGTTTGAGCAAGTGGCCTTTTCTGATGAGAGTGCAATGTAAATTAAAGCATAGAAGTCATGTTTTGTTTAGGAGAGTAAATGTTTCCTAGATAATTACAAAGGTTTATATACATTTATAGGTGATCCAGCCTCCCAGTCAACTCCGATTAAATGGAAAGATGGAATGGATTTAACCAAAAGACACAAAGAAAGA
Source organism: Dolomedes plantarius (assembly GCA_907164885.2). Lineage (NCBI taxonomy): Eukaryota > Metazoa > Arthropoda > Arachnida > Araneae > Dolomedidae > Dolomedes > Dolomedes plantarius. The sequence goes on along the minus strand of OU015491.1, from coordinate 43,941,697 downwards.
CAAGCACAGATGAAAAACAGTAGGAAAAGAGCACATGAACAGCCAAGGACATTTTTCACATGGTTTGCTGATCATGGAGATGCATCTGCAGATGATATTGCTGAGGTAATTTCTCAGAAAAGTTGAAAATTTTTTATTAAAAGAGTAATAATTGTTTTGAAGGATTATTTATTATGTCCAATTAACTTTTATTGAAATTTGTTTTATTCAGGTGATAAAAGACGATATGTGGCCAAATCCTTTACAGTACTTTTTGGTCCCAGACATAGAAGTTGAGAATGGTTTGGAAGGAGAGGAAGATGAAAGGTATGATTTTTATTAAGTGTTGTATGCAGTAATTAATGTAGTTAAATGATAAATGAAGTAGATAGGTCTGAAAGTAAATTTTGGTCATTGTTTATTTCATTTTGTTAAGTGTTCATGTAGTGCTTAAAGACCTAAAAAATGTATAGTATCTTGGTATTTAATGTACTCAAATACTTTTTCATTCTGTTTGCTCTTTGATTAGGAAACTAGTTTAATTAAAGGGATCTTGGACTTGTTTTCTCTCCTCCACCACTATTTTGTTGTGTTTTTACTGCCTCATGGCGGGATGTGATTGTTTCCTCAGCTGAAATAAATGTGTGGGGGAAATGCTGTTTTTAATGTTTTATCTAAGGAACTTTCCCCTGAATTGCTCAAGTTTCTAGAAAGGGATGTTTTGCTACCCAAAAGTTTTGAAGAATTAGGTTATCAGTTTTGGCATTTTATAGTTCCTAAAAGTTTATTTCTGTATTTTATCCATGATATTGCTCATGGGGGTGCTGTGTCAAAATTGTGGTGGTACCTGGACTCATGTGTTGCCATAAAACTGAGCTGTATTCTTAGTCCTGCAAGCCAGCTAACAGACCTGGTATCAAATGTTCCAGCTGGGGGCGTAAGAAACAACAAAATTCATGATGCAGGAAATAGTTTACAAATCAATTATCTTTATCAATGTTGCACTTATAATTTATTTCGGAAATAACTGATAAGATAAAACAGTAGAATATCGGTAATTTTTTTTTATTGATTTGTGTAAAATGGCTTTTTTTTGTTTGCGAGTAAATAATTTTCTAGTTTCAACCTACTCAAGCTGCCACTTTTGCAAAATGGATTGTAGTTCTATTCTCGATAATTAATCATGTAGTTTTACGGTAAAGTTACTGAGTGTTTAGACTCAGTAATTGATAAATGATTATTATATTTGGTCTATTTTAAAGGTATGCATTGCTTTAAAACGGGTGTTAAACTCGCGGGCTGCATCGCATGTGACCCGCGACGAACATTTTTGCGGACCGGCCAATATATTGGCACACAATATATATTAAAATACCGATGCAAAATTATAATAAGATAGGAAGAATTCGCTAAATGTTTTCTTAATTATACTCTTTTTTTTTTTGCTATTAAACAAAATGCGTATATTTATGTTGAATATACTGTAATTAGGTAAATGAACATATGTTTGTATTAATATTGATTTTTTTTTGCGGCCTACCTATAGTTAAACCTTGTTTGTTTGGCCCAAGTTAGCCTTTGAGTTTGACACCCCTGCTTTAAAAGAATATATTAACATTAATACTAAGAAAGTTACTCTTTGTGTAAAATTACATATTTTTAGAACTGAATTATTGAGTTAAAAGGGTTTGTACAGTCCATAAGTCATTAAAGTTTCTATTTTCAGTTTGTTTTTAAGGGCCCCTTAAATAGTTTTTAAAAAGTATTTATTTTTGCCTCCAAGGTCTTAAATTTTCTTACTTTCCAGTCCTTAAAAACTTAAGTTGAGAGTACAAGAACTTCCAGTTTTTTGGCTGTCAGCAGTTACCTTTATGAAAACGCAGATAGTTTCTTTGCATTTCTTTTTGTATCGTTATTGACCAGGATAAAAATGCTGCTATATATATCTCTCAAAAAATGATATATTCTACTGGTTTGCTGTCAGTAGAGAATGATACTGCTTACCAGTGTAGATTTGTCAAGCTAAATGCAAGGATAACCAAACAGATTGCAAACTGTAAAAGTAATTTTGAAATTTTGATTTAATAATTAAGTTAATATAAAAGTTATCGTAAGGTTGTATATGGTATACTCTTTCAAAATAAAACATTTTAAATCATCCTTAAAAATGCAAGGTTTTTGGTTCCAAGTGATTTAGGTTAATGACATTTTTATTTATTAAACTTTAATTCTGAAATATCCATCACAGTTGTCTTTACACCAATATTTGGTCTTGGATCACATTTTTTAGATGAAAATAGTTCAATAAAAATGAAAGCTAATGCATTTGTACTTCTAGCCGGCCACCCCTCTAAATGGCCATATTTTGTTCTGAACTGATTAGACTCCATAGAGTGAATGTTATGGGAGTTACCTTTCCCATGGTCACCCCTCAAGACGACCACTTCAGAACTATTACTGGCCCTAGAGAAATTTACTGTATTTCTGAGCCTTGTTGAGCATGTTCTCATCAATTCATTTTATAACAATAAAACTTTCGATTTTGTGCTGAAGTTAACATGTTCGCTGCCAGTAAAATTGATAAATCCATCCTCATATGCCAACGTTTCTATGCCGACCACTGCAGCATCACTATCTCCTTCTGATTCACTCATAGAAACCCAACCATAATCTTACTTGTCTGTGCTGTCATAATCAGAAAGGTCACTGTTTTCTAATGATTCTAATATTTTGGCTGCAGTCAATTTATTTACTTTCCTTTTCTTGGGCCGTGAAGTTCCTGCCACACTTCCGCCATTTTTAAAACACAAAATTTCAAAACTATGCGTGTAAAATATAAACATAATGCTTCACTAATATGCCTCAAAAACCTCTTCATTCAACCTCCAAGGCCCCACTAAAAATAAAGCATATAACTTATCTTAGTCAGTCGATTGTCGTCCCAGAGCATCGCCGGCATACAAGGTAGCGCCATGCTGACATGCTAGCACGTCAGTGGCAGCGAACGTGTTAAAAGCCCAAGAAAAATTAAATGTAATGTCAATACTTTTCCTTATTATCTGTTTTGAAACTGTTCCTTTTCCAAATTTTTAGATTTATTTTTTAATAAGATGGGTAGGAAATTGTTTCTAGTAATTGTCATGGGGATTACAGGTGGTGAGAATTTTTTTATTGTCTGATGAAACCATTATTACTTCAGTGATTATTCTGCAAGTTGGTCAGTCTTTGTGTTAAAGGGAACTGCTTGTAGGGTGAGCAAGAGGTTTGTTAAAACTGATGACCTTGAAATTGGACCTATAAACCTTGCAGTCTGGGAGAGAGTATAATTACCATTTTTGAAATCCCTTGAGGCATAAATTAGTTCTGTTAATACTTCCTTCTTTCAGGGAATGTTTTATTCATTGTTGGAAGCTTTCTGTAATTTATTCTTTGTTGATAGTGATTGCAGACCTGCCAACTTTCTGGATTTACCCCGGCAATGTCGGATTTTTCATGCATCTTTCGGGTTTCCGGAATGGACACTATTATTACCGGATTCCGAAATGTGAAAAAAATTACGCTGGTTTTAACAATTCCTCACAGTAATGCAGAGTGTGAACGGATTTTTAGTTACATAGCAAAAATATCTACTCAGTTCAGGTCATGTATGTCAAGGGAAACCTTAGAAAATTTGCTAATATGCAAATCGAACCCACAAGGACACTTATGAAGAACAATTTCACAATGAATTTTTAAAAAGAGCAAAATCAGCTACAGTAATTACTATAAAAATTCCAAGATTTTCTGCAATTAATTAAAACAAACATTATAAAGAAATAGAAGTACTCATATTTACACTTTTGGGGTCCCTGTTAGTGTAAATATGATGTACATTAAAATTTGCGATTACAAATTTCAAATATATAACTTTTGTTTAATATTACTAGGGGCTTCGCTCCTGGGCTCGCTACGCTCGCTCCTCTGTTAGGGTCAAGGTCAAGGTATATTGAGTTTGTTGGAATGCGACAGTCTTACGATTTTACCTCCAGTAGCAAGATATGTGCTCAGCAGTAAAATAAAAATTAAACCCTCTTCAGATAAGTAAAATAAAATATAATAAGAATTAAAAGAATAAAATTCAAATATTTAGAATAATTAGTAATAATAATTAGTAGAATAATAAATTTTTTTATTTCTATCAAATTGATAGCAGGGATGATACGGCTGCAACCTATTTCAAATTGCACAATTTGTGGTGAAAGTCCCTTTGAGTAGTAATGAGTGTTCCCAATACAGCCTCACTGTTTAAATTTTGAATATTCATAACCCTTTTTTAAATACTAAATCTTGCTCCTATCCTAAAAATCAGTCTTGCTGGACATATATCTGAGGATATTTCCTTTTTATTAATGTGATTGCTACAATGCAACTCATTTTACAGGTTGGTTCCTACTCTTCAGATTTTGTTGACATTGTTCATAGTGTTTTTAAGAATTTCTAAAATGTCAGAGAAGAAAAATCAGCATCTTTCCATGTTTTTACAGGAAATATTGATATAATTATGCAGTTTCAATTTTCATTTTTTTTTTTTTTTTACTGCTTTTAATCCAGAATTAGAACAATATAATAGAAGATCAGTGTACTTGGTAAGGTGTTAGGTTAATGTTTAGCACTATTGTATCAGTATTCTAAGACCAAAATTACTGGTGTAAGTTTGTTTGCTTATTGAGTATGATGATGGGAGAATCATGTAAATGCACAAAGGATATGAATTATAAATTGGAAAGTCACAGTAATGTAGTTAGCTTTGAAACGTGTTGGAAATTTCATGATGTACATACATTAAAGTAAATAACACAGCCAAATAATCATTATCTAAGGGAAAGGCAATTCATTTTAATACAGCGACAGCTGTGGTATAGTTTTATGTTCCAGTAGCATTTTTTAAAACATGAGCACATGTGTAATTTGTTATTGTTTTAAAACTGATAGTAAATTGTTAGGAATATATATAAATCTTATTACATAATAGGAAATGTTCTTAATTTTTTACCTTAAGGTACTCAATTAATTTCTTTAGTGTGAACCTTGTTTGTTTCTTTTCCTATTTAATGTCATTGGAATTTTTAACCTATTGATTTTCAAGTATTTTATTCATTCTCTTTGAAATGATCTTTAGGATGAGAAAATGTTAGGTCAGCTACTAATTAGCTCAATGCTGTTGAGGAATTAGTCTCAGTATGAGTATTGCATTTTACTCAATGTGATGGAAATTAGAGTTCATCTAAAATTGTTAGTTTAAAAGATGCTTTTTCAGGGAAGCATTAAATAAGTTTGCACTGAGACCAAAATTGTATTTAGACAGGAAGGAGCACTCTGGTTGATTATAATAGCACCAGGATATTTTCTATTTAAGATCACTTTGTTTAAGTCTAAATTTCTTTATTAGATGTTTTAAGATAACTGACAAGTCAGTAAGTTCTGACTAAATGTTAATGAACCCTTGTTACAGTGTTAATTTATAATTGTACTTTCAACATTCAGATGCCTAAAGTTTCATTCTAGATCTAAAAATTTCTGAAAGAGGTAACTAAAGAAATTTTTAGTTCTACTGTATTAGAAATTATGTTAATACTGGTAGAAGTAATTTTGTACCCTTATCTTTTCTATTGTTTCTAACTATTGAACAAATTTCTTGGATTAAAAGTGTACAGTAAATGGTTTCTTAAACAGTTTTGTTTGCTAGTTGGATATGGTTTCAGTGTTTATGGAAAATGGAATTTTGTATTATTCTTAAACTCATATTCTTCATATTTTGAATAAATAACTAGTTCCATAATTCTAATTTGTTCTGATTTTTGAAAATTATTACTTTTGGGATATTCAATTTTATCTTAATTTTCTCCTCTTACAGTGAAGATGATGAAGTCGATGATTCAGTTGTAGTTGTTGAAGAGGAAGGTGATGGAGAAGATGAGGAAGAGGAAGGTGAAGGTAAATATTTTATAAGTGGTACTAAATTATTGTTCTATATATTTTTTTTATTGTATCGAGCTTTTTTGTATGAGATACAGTTGAAATTTTAAAACTAATTTTAGTTCACAAATAGTCTTGCATTTTTACTTTATGCTGAGGTAGACTTAGAGCATTGAGTCTTATTAATGCGACCAAATCTCCTTTGTCCTTTGACCAAATCAAATCTCCTTTTTGTGTTTTAGGTTGTTGATTCCTGTAAAAACCGAACATTTCATTTTGTGATTAATGATTACTAATTCTCTTGAGAGGAAAGTTTAATTTTCAAATTATGCTGTACATTCATTCTTTACCATTCAAGTCAACCTTTTTAAATGTCATTGCTTATCAGTGATTATGAGCCTATCTGCAGCAATAGAAAGATATTCATTTTATGCATAAATTTGTCTTGAGGATTCTTATTTGTATGCTGTAATTCTGATAAGTATTTAAGCTTAATTTCTTTTTCTATTCTTGGTTATCCTCACCCCTCCTCCTTTTTTTTTCTTTCAATAATCAGAAGAGGAAGTTGACGAGGAAGAAGTATATGAAGAAGGTGAAGAAGATGCTGGTGAAGGTATGGATGAGGAAGGTGAAGGTATGAATGCTTGAACATGTCTGCTGCATTATCATCCTCCAGCATTCAAAATTTTTCCGATTACCGCACAAGCATCACTTGACAGTTAATTATTTGTTTTAGTTTATGTATATTCCATAGGTACATAATAAAATTTTGTTTTTAATACTCAATCGTGGTTTTTTTTAAACTTCACTATAAGAACATGCTAAATGAAAATTTCAATTATTTTGAAAGTTGCAATACAAGTAAATTTCTGAGCTGAAAGCAGTAATTATTAGTTTTTAGTGTTCATACAGTTTACGTTTGCACTAATTAGAAGTTAGGTAGTAAGAATGTACAGTATTAAGAATAATGAAAGCAAGATGCATAATTTTTAAGATTTGGAGGATGCAAAAGCTGTATCCATTTTTTAGTGGCAGTTACTGAAATTTTTCCCCTTTTTGGGCAAAATGACATTTTCTATATTTCTCTATATGAAAGCTATCAATGTACAATTATTTTTAGCTTCCCAACTTCAATTTCTAGATAAATAAGTAGTTTGCCTCTTAACATTTGTTTTTGAATTCAATTTTTTTCCATATTTATAGGTATCATATCAATATGAATTCCTAAACTTTTGAACTCTAAAATCTATTGAATTATAATTTTTATAGTTGGTTCCAATTTGCATCTGAATTTAAATTGTACTACTTAAGGTTTTGAAACCTACATATGACAATAACTATAGTCATTGAATTACATTCTACTTGTATTCTTTGTTTATTCTCTTCAGTATCTTAGTAAATGCATTTACTTTGTTCTTTTCATTTGACTTTTGTAGAATCAAAAGTAAAAGCTAAACTTTTTTTTATAGTAGTTGGCTCTGTATTGCTAGATCTATAATTAAATTTTTAACTGTTGGTGTCATTATCTTTATGTTTATTTATTTGGGATATTTTCCTACATATTGTTTCAGCTCAATTTTAATTTCTCATGAAACTTGTGTTTTCACTTATTCAATTTTGACTCGGGTTACTTCTGTACAAAATGTCTTAACACCAACTAATTGCAGAATTTGAATATTGAGGTTCAGTGATCTACCAATGAAATGGTTGTTAGTTTAGTTTCTGATTACCAGCTGAAGCCAAAAAGTTAAAGTGTTTTGCTCATTTGCTCAAAATGAGGTTGCTTACTATGATAAACTTATTTGCAAAACTAATTGTTTACTATATTAATTTATAACTGCTTAGATAATGCTATTAGAAGCATTTCAGTAAATAACATGCTATAAAATTGTTGAAATGAGATGTTTCATTATCTCTCCTGAAGTTTTGACAGGATTGCACATCAAGCAGTAATTGCAGATATGTAGGAACTACAATTATTTATATATTTGATAGTATCCTGTATGCAAATACAGTAATCGTATACTGATTAATCTGCATTTGGAATTATACACATAACCCCACAATCTCTAGTTTTAACATAAGTATATATTCGTAAATAGGAAATGATGACCGGTGAAAAATTATGTATGCTGGTAATTTTTTTTTTTTTAAATTAAATCCCCCCCCCCCCTACTCCTGAAACTGTGGTGATGCACAGAACGTGGAGAATGATAATTATGGATTAGTTCAAGCTGAAATATCGCTTCCTACTCTTAATATTTACTCTTTTAAAAAATGATTGTATTTATGACCGTTTTATATTGTACCTCTTCATATTGTAATGTATTTTGTGATTTCTGTGTTTTGTTAAATTTATAGATTTCCTATAAAGTCTTTACTAAGTCTAGTTTGAGATGGGCTTAATTGAGGTATTCAGTATTTCATAATCTTAATTTAGAAATTTCGAAGTTGTTTTTTTTTGTTACCATTTAAAAATCACTCCTTCCAAGCTATGAGACTAATTGCACTCTCAACTGTTCATAATTATTTGCATTAATATGCAATTATGTAAATAGAATTATTTTCAATGGTTCCACTGATACCTCATAGTAATGCTTGAAACATGCTGATTAGGTTCCACTAGGGATCTGTAATTAATGCACAGTAATGAATGAAATACACATGCAATTTTCAAACTAGTAAGTTTACCACAACCTGCTTTTGAGACCTAAAGAGGTTTTATCAATTTTTTCTGAACTAAGCAAGATTTAACTAATTTAACTTTGAGGCTAACATAACTCCTTGTACTGTTAGATTAGTTAGGTTGCTTTGTTTATTTGGTAATTCTGCATATCTAAATGTAAAGTCATGAATATTCTGAAATTTATTACTATGATTAACACTTTCTGCATATGTGTATCCATTATTACCCCCAAAAGAAGGGGGGAAAAATGTGTTAACCGACTGAAATAGTAATCAGTAGCATCTAGAATAAGACACTGGGTAAAGACTTCCTTAAAGTGTGTTTATATTCAAATGTATTTGTCACTCATATACAACTTCATATATTTCTTATATATCATGCTTTTTTTCCCTATTATCATTGGTACTGTTTTAAACAGCAGAGTTATATTAATCTAAGACAGTGGCCCGAGTGAACCTAAAAAGGTCAAGAGTGATTTAAAAAAATAAGTTTCAAAATGACTGCAAATCGAAACAATTTTCTAAAACTGGGAGCAAAAAGTTTTTTCAAATTTTAAAAATTCTTATATTTATTCTACTTTCTGACATTTTGAGTACGAAAAAATCCTTGTAATGCTTAAAATTTACTAGTATATTTTCTGTGACATTGGTTGGCTTCACGTCAAATTTACGGCTAGTAAAGCAAATGCAAGCTGAAAAATCTCATTTTTTAAGTGTTTTTAAGGCTTTTATGTTTGCTATTAAGTTAATCTTTGTTACATTTGTTATTGTGATTAAGTTTATTTGTAACTTTTTATTAAAGTTATTTTTCACAAGTAGTTTGTTTATTCCGAAAATAAAACTCCTTTTTGCCTCTAAAAGGGTTGGTTGGGAGAGGGTCCCCGAGAATTTTTTCTTTTTTACACATGGTGCCTGATCAACAAAAGGTTAGGAACGACTGATCTAATAGATTAAAACATTGTTAAAGTTCCAATGCCTTTTGTTTTTCCCACGAAATATTTGGATAAATTTATCACATTGTTGGATAATTTGTATTTCCTTCAATTATTGATATTCATTACCTGTTATAAAAGCTGTAATAGTTTGCACACACTCACACACACATATATATATACATACACACACACACACACACGTATGTTTTTGCAAAGCCTTTAAGAGTTTGGAATAGTAGCTGACAAGAACTCTAATAAATGTTTAGTTCCTTAGCAGAATGTTGAAAACAGTAATGAATGGTTTTGAATTAGATTGCATTTTATGCAAAGACTAAATTCTGTTTGTTAACATATGCTCTTTGGCGAACTTGAGCTTTTTAAATGTGTATGAAAATGTAATTGACTGCTGAATAAATTTTTATCAGAGCACTGTAAATTTTTGCAATAGTAGCATATCATCCAGTTTGACTGTAGCAGTTTTTCTTCTTCCTACATCAGAATGAATTTAGTTTATTTAGCATTCCTTGAAAAATTAATAGGATTTACTTTTCAATTTGAAAAAGTTTCAATGACCATATTTATTTGATTAGTAAGTGGAGGGAGTGTTAAATATGTTACCATTTAGATAATGAAATTTATTACAGTATAATGAACATTTCAGAGGTCAATTTTGTTTTATTGTTACTCCAGTGTTGAGTCTTATACTCATTTCATAACGTGAAAAGCATGTATTTTTCATTTCTTTTTCAGTAGAGAGCATGCATGCCAAAATAAAACCATTCAGTTATCCATATCAAGCATGGGTGAAATTGTACCATGTACTTAATTATTTTCTAACTATAGTAAAACCTTGTTTATCCAGACTAACTGGTACCATAGACAATCGAAAATCTGGGTAATAAGCAAAGCAAAATCCTTAACTAAGCAGACTTACCATTTATTACGATAAAAAAATTATGTTTTGTAACAAGATTACATACTGTTGTTTACAAGACATCAAAAAATATAAAAATAGCTTTTCACATCATTTGTTAAAGAATTTGTAAGTCTTGTAAAGCTTAAACTCACCAAAATGTATTTTACTACCATAATTTATTGTATAATCTATGCTGGAACTGTACATTGATTCAAACTAAAAAGCGAACATAAATACTTGTTACATTCTTGCTGTCATAGTTAAAAATTATCTAATATGAAACTTAAACAAAAATGTCTACAAATCTGATCCGGATAAATGAGGTTTTGCTGTATTTGCTGAGAATTTTCTATTTCATTTGAGAACTAGTTCGTAGATAGTAAATAAATGTACTAATACACAAATTGTACTCAACACATCATTGCCAAATGTTGAAAATCTTAAAGCACGAAACAAGTTGTCTTTAAGAGGCCTCGTGCTTTGTGAGCATCTAAAGCCAGATTTATAAAATGTCACAGAGCATGCTCAGAAAGCAATTTTTTAAAATTGTTAATTGTCGTTAATTAAACAGTGCGAAATAAGCTATCCGTCAGGTTTAATCTCATATTTCATAAACATATTTATCATAAAATAAAAATTGCAGAGATCTAGAGAGACTCCTCGGAATAAATGTGTTTATCATTAAAACATGCCACTAAGCATGTGCAGAAATCAATTTTTAATTGTAAATTAGTGCTAATTAATAGAAATTGCGGCTACAAAAACCAAATTTGACAAACCTTCAGATTGCAATCTTTCGTTTAAAACCAAAGTGAAGTAAATTGATGCAGTAGTTTTCTCTCACGGACTGCCCCAAAAAGTCAGCTTAGCAACTTATATATATAGATAAGATAATTTATTCCTTCAGCTCATATCTGTACCCTTCATATGCCAGTAGTAATTTTTTGCGGTAATTTTCCTTAAGGCTATTTATTCGGTGTGTCATTTGATTCCTGACAACTTGATTATCTGATTCTTATGATGATCCATAAGGAAGATAAATCTTTGTAGAGAAACAATTTATGCCAATATCAATAGTTTTCTGTCATTATGTTATCATTTTGAAAGGTTGAAAGAGAAGAGAGATATACTTTTCTATAAAATGCTCATAAAACTAACTAGCTATTAAAAGTTAGATTTTCGCTTTTTATATAAGCTAAGACTTGAAATGAAAGTATGTAACAAACTGTAGAGAGATGGACTTGTCTATCACTAATATTAGAGGTGGGAGTTATCAATCTTTGGCTAGCAGTCATACTATGTTAAAGCTAGGAACTAAGAGTTGAAAACTTTTAAGAATAGTTTGATAGAAATAAATATGACAGCAAAGTCACGAAATGTGGGAAAATTTCTTAAAATAGATTATAAATTATAATACAAAATACAGAGGTCTTTGCTTTTTTAATCTCTTTCATTATAAAGTAAAAATCCTATTAAACATTATTTTACATCTAATTCCTATTTGAGAAAATTAAATCTTTTAAAAATCTTTTTTAATTATTTCTACTCGCAGTTTCCCAATTAAACATGTAATAAATAAAATTTGATTATGAATAATCATTACAATTGAGTTTTACTTATATTTACAAAATGAAATGAACAAAACCTTATAAAAGGTTGCTTTTGCCTTCTTCAGGTCTTAGGAGGGAAACACTGATGTCTAATTTAAAATATCTCCCCCCCCCTTTTTTTTTTAGTTTGTGTGTGTGTAAAACATAAAAGCTTATTTTTCTGTATTCATCTTGAGTAATTCTTATTTTGATTTAAACACAATTTTTACTAGTTTCATTTAAACCTAATATAACTGGAAATAAAACCAAGATAATTAATTAAAATGGTTAATTTTAAGTGTTTTGGAGTGTTATACTTATAGCGAGAAACTGAATAACATAGTGCCGAATTTACTTTTACAAAATTTATTTCTCTAGAGGCATTTTTAAAGTTCTTGAGAAGAAACTTATTCGAAAGATGTATTTTTTGTGTTATGTTAGGCTAAACTCAGAAAATACTTCATTAAGTTGTAGCGATCTTTTTCAACATACCTTTAAATCTTATGATTCCCTTTTGGAGCTATGACAGCTTTCATGGTCAGTCAGTATTTACTGAGGCCAGGATTTCATTCTCCCTTTCTTGATGAGTTACTTGCCAGGTGTTGGTTTATCAGGTTTACAAGCTTATCAGGATATCTCTTGCACATAACCACCATGTGGGAGATATATCATGGACCTGTTTTTTGCCTTGTTTTTAACTGATGGGCCAGCAGTTAAACCTAGATACAATGCTGGCACTGGAGTCTACCCAAGATTTTCCTTACTGGGAAACACGTGGGTGATTGGTTGGGTAACTTTGACTGAGAAGTCCATGCTGCGCGGTTGGTTCTTTGTAGCTGTCTAGACAAGGCTAGAGATAAAAGATTGTAATCTTTGACTCTTAGTCTGTTATAGTAACTCTTGCTAGTTACTGTTTTCATTTTTCTTAAACTGAATTTATCTGGAAGTGCTCCTATTGTTAATTATTGTTTTCAGGAAGGATTTTGTCCTATGGTGGATCCCTTTTAACTGTGGGATTTTTGGCAATGAGATGTACAATTTGGTTAAAGCTGCATCAAAGATAAATAAGCCTGTTGTCACCATTCCTCTTCATAGTATGAAAAGGCTAAAACAAAAAGATTTTAGCTGAGTCTAAATCTTATTTCTTCTGTAGGAAAGAAATCATCTTTGGTAGACAAGCATAGAAGAATTCCCTGTGATCTCCCCAAAACTAATGACATCGCCTGTTTTAGAAACATAATGGAACATGAGCATCTCCAGTTTGAACATTTAACTAAACTATTACCAGGCTGTGTCTGATTTGTGTACATAGGGATATGGCCACCTTGTGGTTTTCTCCAAACTTGATTGTGAGTTTCCAGCTGTATTCTTTTTTGAAAGGACTTCTCTGCTTTACCGCACTGCAAGACACCTCATGTTCAAAAGAGCAGCAGTGAACATAGAGTTAGAAAAAAATAAAATAAATTTTAATCTATTTTCCTCCATCTTAAATGGCTATGAACTTTGCTTTCTCCAAAATCTGATAATGGCTCCCCCTGAAGTGCTTGAACTTTAACTTAATTATCCAAGTGGTTAGGACTTCAGTAATTAAGTACCGGTCTCTTTGAATCAGAGTGTGGGTTAGAATTTTATAATTTGTCACCACTCAAAATCGTAAAACTTACGGTACCACTTTGTCAAGCCACTACCATGTGGCAGAAAATTACTCTAATGCTCAAATAACTAAACAGTTAATCCTTTTTGGAAGATTTTAAACATTCATAATTTTAATTAATCAGAAGTCACTAAATTTATGGAAAATTTACATGCTCACTTATCAATCTGTTATTAGGTTTTTGTTAGGATATTTTTAAGCTTAAAATTTTTTTCTACCTGAAATAAACTTGTTGAAACTTAACCCTCTGACTCCTTGTCCTGCAAATTCCATGTGCAATGCAATTATAGCAAAATTTGCTCATCCTGTGATTTCTTTTGCACAGTCCCTTTTCCTTTATTTTCTAAGTGCATCCTTTAAATACAATATTTAGCCTTTGAATCCTATTTTGGCCGAAAAATAGCAATAGTTATTCACTGATTTTTTATTTTTATTTGAGTCAGTTCATTGGTGGTTTTACAAACATTCTTATTCTTGTTTGTTCACCATTTTCAAATCAGGTATGCCAGGCAGAAAGTTTTTAGTGAGTGATAGAATATATATTCCTGATAATTTGTTGGATTCTGAAAGTGATATTTGTTATACTTGAAGATAGTGATAGTTGTTGTTTGTGATTAAAACAATACAATGGTTGGTGTCATGTTAAGTGACCAAGAAATATTATACTACCCTACATTCAGAAATCAACTAGGAAAGTATTATATAAAATTTTTCTGATAATTCTTGGACCAGGCAATGTGGAATTCTTATATTCTTTATAAAACGCAAATTCCAACAAAAAAAATAAAGCTTCTGGAGTTGTGTTTGCAAATGATTGAGCAAAGTATTCAAAAGTATTCTATGTAGATATGAGCGATATGCCTGAAAGACCAAGTTGTAGTCTCAACCCTTTGAGATTGACAGCACATTTTTTGCAAGCCAAATGCTTCTTAATCGCATAAAGAATGAGCCTTGCAGAGAGGGGCGTAGCGAGCATAACTGGTGCCAGGGGCACAATACCTTTTTGCTCACCCCCCATGGTCCCCGAGTGACACCCGGGGCATGATAGACCCCCTTGTCCCCCCTCGCTACGCCTCTACTTCCAGTCAATGTGCTGTTTGTTACTTAAAAAAACTGCAACTGGCAAAAATTCACAGGTAATTTGTGTTAGTAAAGTATATTTTCTTTAGTAGATACTTTTGTATTGTATGTAATAAATAGGAATGTAACCACAAATTAATTAAGAGTTATTTTTAAAAATTGGTTCATATGTAATGACACTTGAAATTGATTTTTCTGAAAATATTTCTCATGGTCTAAATCTATATATAAAACAAACTCTTTCAAAAAAAGAAAAAAAAAGTGTTTGAATTTTCATGTAGATTTGCAATTTGCATTTAAAAAAAATATATATAATTTTTGAAGTGTTTTTGGTCAAAATATTGAGCAGTCATAGGGTTAAAACTTATACTATGTGTGTACATATATGTATATATATGATATATATTATAATATCTGTGGTGTCTATTGGTCACAAAATTAGAAAAAAGGTCCTGTTTGAGATGGGTCACAAAAAATTGCAGCTGTAACAGAGAAAAGGCCATGAATTTTACTGAGTATGAAATCTCTTTTTTTACTCCAGGGGGAACTATTGTCATAATACACTGTAGCTTATGGCAAGTTCAGAGGAGAATTATATATGTTTTAGTGTAGCAGATTGTATGATCCCTTTTTCACCTGTGTCATATGCTTAAAATTTCAATCTAATTTTTTAAAATTTTCAAATGCATTTTAATAGAGTTATGAATGTGGCAGATTCTTCTCAAATTGGATAATGGAATTTTATGATTATTTATTGCAAGGGAAGACAATTGTTTTGGCCCAGGGGCCACTTTGGTGCGGATGATAGCAGAGGGCCACACCTTTTAAAATTATTGCATTTTTTAGTTAACTTTGCATTTCTGAAAAGGTATAAATTGGTTATAAAAATCTATAAATAAAATAAAATATTGGCAGTTTTTTTGGGTGTCTTGGGCCCCCCCCCCCAAAAAAAAAAAAAGAAAAAAAAAAAAAGAGAGAAATAAATAAATAAAATTTCAGGCCGCTTATTGCATATGCTTGTTTTTATATTGGATGCCTAAAAGTTGTGGCATGCCTTATGAAAAAGTTAAAAAGCCCAGCATTCGAAAAGTAAATATTTAATTTTTTTTTATGTATAATGGCACATTTTTCATGTAAGCTCCTAAATGGTTCACATTTAATCTTGTTTTTTCAATGATCTTTTATCAGCAGCTTATCGTTTGGAATATTTTTCATCCAGAAAAATCATTGCTGAAGAACATAAGCCCTAGAATTTGTCCATTTTCCAAACTAAGAGCAAAAAATTTTTATCACAAAATTGCTGTGAAAATTCAAAATGAGATTATTCTTGAGTGGCGGCAGACACAAGCTGAAGAGCATATATGTCTCACTTTAGTCTTCAAGTGTATTTTGCTTCCAACAAAATATTTTTTAACCTCAAAACTCAATCTACTGTGAAAGAATGAAAAGCTGTTAGTTTAGAAGAAACACTAAGGGACTATCCAAATGTAACAATGCACACATTTTTTCAAGGTGACTCTCGTGCATGGGGGAATATACTTTCCGATTTATATTTACCAATATACGTAGTTATGGTTGTAATTTTATTGTTGCCCCTATAGATGTTATAATTATTAAACATAATTAAATCTGTTTTAATTTTTCCCCCACTTCAACAGAACTGTTAGATATTAATGGTAATTATCCTAAAATATTAAATTTCTAATTACTATAATAGGTGATTAAAATTATTTAGGTGGGGCATTAGGGTCCAGAAATTATTGCAAAACAGGTGTTTAAGAAATTTTTTCTTCATAGTATTTAATTTCTCAGAAATTTTGTATAGCAGTCAGCTAATTTCTTTATGCATTGACAGCAAGCATTTCATTAAAATGTTTGAGAAATATAATGGGAAAATTAATGTTTCTTAATGGTAATTTTTAGGATTTTACTAACTATTTGCATCATGCATGCGGATAATTATTTTCTTATTTACAGTACTTCATGTTGAAAATTAAATATATACGTATATTTGTGGCATACTGGTAACGCACCTGGCTCCTGCTTGTGCGAAGCGTGTATATATATTTTTTAGTTGGCCTCTTGAACGAATAAAAGCCTGACGCTTGTATTCTTAGTGATTTAATATTTCTTGAATTTCTTCACGTCATTTAAATTTCCAAAATGACAATAAATAAAGCAATTCCTTATTTTTCAAAGCATTTTAAAGCTTAAGAAAAGAAATTTTTTTTTCTCACAAATATTGTATTATTGTATAAATTCATGAGGCAACGATACTGAACTGAAAATTATCAATAAAATTTATTCTGGTGTCTTCTGAGTTGTGATTAGGAATCTATTTCAAATAATGAAAATTTATTGGTACTAAGACTTAATTTTACTGTTATGTACTAGAACCACACAGAAAAATGTCCATTAATATTTATGAAAAAAAATTGCTTTTTATGGCTTGTATATTATAAACTAGCAAGTGTGTGTGTATGTATGTATGTATGTATATATATATATATATATATATATATATATATATATATATATATATATATATATATATATATATATATATATATATATACACACATACACATACATATAAAACATTTAAAAACCCCAATATCATTTTTTAATTCTAGTTTATTCTAAATTTCCCTGGGTATTTGAGCTAATTTCATTTTCGATTTTAAAGACAAAGACAGCTGCGTAGCGTCATCTCCAAAATCACAAATAATCGCACATATCACATCACCTCTGACACCAGTCATAGCTAGCCATTATTATTCCTATTCAAGATCACATGACGAGCGTCCTCAAGCAGTCTATAAAAGACCCTGGGTTATGTAGAAGTACAGACTTTACGGATTGCTGTTGCCTAATAAAGACGTTGTTATCCTTCGAATTGAAATGTGAATAAAATTAGTATTTTCAGAAGAGCGGCAATTTCTTATTTGGGCACTCAGCTACTACTTTCTTTACTGTTGTGGTATGCCGGCTCCGGTCATTGTCATCTCATCATCATCATCTCAGACGGGGCCGGGTCGGCATATTACAAATTTATAATCAAAAAGTGTTAGAAATTGGCTTTGAGAGAATTTTAGTAAGAATTTTATAGACTTCATTTTATATATATATACATATATATAAATAAATTATTTTATATATAACAATATGAGTGAAGAAGTAAGGATGAGTTCTTTTGTTTTTTTCTATATGATTTTGAGTCTATGCATTTGTGTGTTAAGTGAAGGCAAAGTAATTTAAAATTATAAATAATTATTGTGAATTGTATGGTTCATTATGAATTGTATGGTTTTTAGTAAATACTAGCTAATAAAACAAAAATAAATAATTTTAAAAAAACCTGTCATGTAATCAACATTTTGAAATGATAAAGAGAGATTGACATAAACTTTCAGTTTGGAAATTTGTTGTTTTATTCCGATGTAATTAAATAATAAAAAATTAAAATATTAATACTATGCTCATAATGTATCAGGGTTTGTAAAGCCTCCAAAAGTCCTTAACAGTTCTTTATTTTAAGTTTCTGCTTTCAGTGGCCCTTATAAAGTTTTTAAGAAGTGCTTGCTTCTCTAAGATTTTTTTCCTTTTTTTTTTTAACTTTCCGGTCCTTAAAAAAGTCCTTACTTTTGTGAAATTATAAGAATTTTCTATTTTTGACTGTCAAGAACTGTCTCCGTGAAAAAGCAAAATATTTTTTATTTTCTCAGTATGTGTGTATCATTATTTTTCTTATTGTAATTCAGAGTGAGAATGCTTATTTGATATTATTCCCTCACCTCCTAATAATATATATGAACTACTAATTTGCTCAAATGCCTTGCTATGACATGCTTACTTGGTGTGAATTTATCAGATTAAATATTGAGAAATCCAAACATTGCAGCATATAAAAATCTTTCGAAATAGTTTTATTATGAATTTATAAAGTTGATATTTTATTAGAAACTATTCTAAGACTGGTGATTCTAATCATATTTTTAAATGTCTAAACATTAGGAATATGACATTTTAAATCATCAAGTCCTTAAAAGGCTCTTAGGAGCTCTAAATTTCTGTTTTCTAAAATTCTGAATGAACTCTACCTAAGTTATATCTGCAAAATATGCAAATCTGATGGAACTATCACATTGTAATGTTACATATTAAACACTTGAGAGTATCTATGTTTCGCAGCTACTTTAGCCAAAGTGGTTAGTTACAACACTGTTTTCAACTGAGATCATTTTCAAGAGTGTCTATGTTGAGTACCCAGTTTTCAATTATCTGTATACAAAATTATATTACTGTGATATTTGGCATATAGCATGAAGTTCAGGTTATGTAAGTAAAGTTTCAAAAGGATATAGCTGTTTATTAACAGATGAATTATATGTAATTCTGTGTGCAGTATCTTATATCCAATCCATTGTTTTTGTATGCTTTGTCCATACCTGATGTCTAAACTTTCTCAGCTGAAGGATCCCTTTTCATATTTTGGTGGACCTCTATTTATATAGCTTTTATACTTTTGTCTGTAAGTGACAAAATGTTTTGAAAAGTTATGAGTAGTTGAAATATATTTATGGCTGTAATGTTTATAAGTAAATTCAGGGCCCGACTTAGCCCAATTGGGGCCCGGGGCAAAAACTTCTTTGGGGGCCCCCCTCTGCTTCACTACTTCAGTAATGAAGAACTTATTACTTAACTTTCTATTCGATTTGGGGGCCCCCTCTGATGTGGGGGCCCGGGGCAACTGCCCCGTATGCCCCTGCCTTAGTCAGGCTCTGAGTAAATTAAAACATTTATTTTCTTGTTATTAGTTGAATAGTTTTTTACCTACGAAATCTGTTGGAACTTGTATAAAAACTTATATGAATAAAGGCTTTATTAATCCTATAGAATATTGGCTTGATCAGGCTTATCAGGCTGTGCATGCATCTATGGCTTCAATAATAGTAAGATCATAAATGCATGTACAGCCCAAAAATTCAGTCCCTGGTCTGAGCCCACGTGATCTTTTGTTTGATCTGGACCAAGTCGCAGTTATTTTGGTCAGCTTTGACGTAGGCGTGTCCTACATTTATGTTAATTTTTTTGGGGACAAACCCTACTATGAGTGTTCTAGTAAAGTTAACTGTTAATTCAATGCATCTAATGCTTTAAGGATATAAATAGCATGTATAATAATACTTTTAATATTATGATGAATATTATGAGGCAGATTGCTTAGATTTCAACCTTAAATAGCTTAATAACAAACTTATTAAGTTTGTGAAAAAATATAGAATTTGACTTATCAGCTATGAAATCAAAACTTATGAATAAAACGCAGAAATTAATCTGCTGTTTATTAAATCCAAAAATGTGCTGGCAGACTGTTTTGAATATCAGGGTGAAAAGGTCCAGCATTATTTAACAGAAAAGTAAACAGGACCAAGTCTGTCCACAGGGACAATTGGCTTGTGCCTCTTCAGATCTCTCGGTCTGGACGATGACCGAATGGCTTATGCGCTGGCTTTCAATACCAAAGCCTGTGAGTTCAAATCCCACTCTTGGCACGGATGTTTGTAGCCGTTCGGGATCGGCTTTAAGCAGTTGGTCCCAGTCTAATTAGCCCTGTGTAGCAAAAAATGACTGCAGTGCTCCAAACCAAACCAATCAGATCTCTCAGGTAGTCTAAATTTTGAATTATTTGTCCATGCAGACCTCTATAGATGAGGGCGTAAACTAATAAGGTTTGCTAAACTGTGATGCCAGTTTTGTATTTTGTGAAATATCATTCAACTATATATTGTTCCCTCAGTATTTAGCTTGTATTATAGTACTGATTGTTAAATCAAATATACTTTAATGTGGGAGGGTAAACATCAGTTAAAACTCAGCCCAAATAGTTAGAAAAATTAACTGATTTGTTATGCTGATTATATGAATTTTAATATGATTAGATTATATTTGATATATGATTATATGATGAGATAAGACTTTTTTAATTTGTAATCATCTTGTCTTAAGTTTATAAATTATTTTATAACAACTCCCATTTACAATTAACTGAGCACAGAAATGAGAACAATATGAGGTATGAACTAGTCAGTACAATGAATTTGAATGTTGAATTCCACTTCTAGATGTTTTATGAATATTTGTTTTATGTTACTATGTATGAGTGCCACAACTGTAATTAACTTTTTTGTTTAAAGATAGGCTCTATTTTTATTGTTTGTTTTTGATTATTAGGAGAACTGGAAGCAGAAGGTGCAGAAGGTGAACAAGATGAATAAGTGGAAGAACATCATTAAAGGAGCTGCCACCACACAGCACAGTCCATTGCATACCTTTGTTTTCTTGTAGTTTGGGGCCACACAATTTATAGTACAGACTTGGTTAAATTGGGGAAAGGGGTGAAATCTCAAAACAAAGTTTATTTAGTTTTTTTTTTTTCAAATATAGTTTCATAATTAAAGAAGCAGTAATTTTTAGTTTTTATGCTTTTTGGTTTTCATTTCATTAATTTGTAGGGAAGGCCTTTTAAAGGGTCTTGAAGTTGATCTTTCAGGATCTTGCATTACACTTAAAATATGTGTAGTTATCTGACAAAGCTTTAAGTTCAATATTTTTTCTTAAGCATTATTTCTCCAAACATTTGAATTTCATTTTAAAGAATGACAAATTTTTCCATCAAAGTTGTATATTAATATAAATTTATACTGTGTATGGAAAGAAATTTTTATATTCAAGACAAACCCCAAAATTAAGAAAATACTTACCATGTAAATATTTTTAACGAAACAATGTCCATAATTCACCACCCATTTTCAAATTTTCCCTCCATGGAATTGTCTTGCAAATATTCTATGAATTGTTTGTTAATATAAATATTTCATGAATTCATTGGAGGAAAAATACTTGTGCAGTGTAAACTTCTGAATTTTATTTGTTGTAATATACTTGCCTATTCTGAAGTTAGCACTTCATTTCTTATCTCATAAGCTTCTTTTTACTGTCATTATTTTCTCCTTGTGTGGCCGGTCCTTTATTTCTTTTTAATCATCTAAAGGTGGCAAACACTTTTATGGATCAGCAAAAGAATTATTGGACTGATGTGTTTTATGTCTTAAATTTCCATGTTTTCATGTATTACAAAATACCAACCAGAGGCACTTGAATGGTTTAGCTCTTGCTTGAATATGTGGGATACTTTGGCATTTATTTGAAAAATGTCAAACATCATGGGACTGAGACAATTGTCAATATGATAATGGCTGTAAAACTTTGTCGATTCCTAGTAAAATTTGTAAAACCTTTCTTATCAATTGTAGTTTTTCTTTGATATTTTGTGTATGTTTATTTATCTACAATTTAGCTATGTTTATGTACTCTGCTGTGAAGGGCGAGCTGAAAGCTTGTATAGTGTAAATATTCAGAGGTGAGAATTGTTAGTTTGGTAATGTAGCTGCAAAGCTTGTCAACCACCGAAGAATTAACAATGCAACTTGCAGTTGTTTCCTTTTTGTGCCAATAGTAAATCACTGTTTTATTTTCTTTTCATTCTAACCTTTTTTTAAAGGCAACTAATGTTTTAATTAGAATCAACTTATAAAGTTTTAGATTGATATATTTATGCATGATGATTTTGTTTATTATTCAAATTTGAAACTTTAAATATTCATATTGAAAAAAACCCCTTTGTTCAATTTTCATTTTCCCCCCTTTTTTCAATTCTAAAAGTTTCATTCTTTTATGAAAAATAAGTGCATTTGAGAGAGAACTTAAACAATGCTTTATTATGGAAATGCTCTCATTAATAGCATTTGCAATGCATAAAATATTTATGGAGTTTAAATTACATTTATGGCACAAAAAGGATTTTCATACGAGTTGAAATGAATAAAATTTGGGAAATTTTAATAATGTCATTCCATCTTGATGCTTCTTTCCTCTGCATTTATTACATATTATGTTGTTTTTATGATTTTCTTTTCATCAGTGAACAGTTATCTCATGTGAAGTGTTATTTTCCCCATTTTTCATTTTTTGAATTGTACAGATTTAAAGCATGAACTTGAGGTAACTTAAGTATCATTGCCCATTTACATCATTGAATAAGAATAAGTAGACTTTACCTGTAACATGCTTTTCTTAATTAAACTGAGTTTAATATTAGCTGGGCTTAAGTTATTTAAAATTTAATTTTCTCTCTTTTACATAACATACAGTGTTATTTGAAGCACATGTGACTCTAAACCGTAGGGTAAAGTTAGAGTGGGCAGAACAAGCACATAGAAATCGTTCCCACTCTTTCTTTATACACACATGATTGATGTATTGTCCTTTAATGCTTAATGGGGTATGAAAGAAAAAGGTGTTTCATTCACACACACATATTGTCATAAGTAGCCAAATCATAAGGAAATGAAACAGAAGCAGTGTTTTTTCCCTGTAATCATTAAATGTTGCTCTTTCATTTGCTATAAGGGGGAAAAACTACATCCCCCTTTAAACTTACTTAAATCTCTTCCAATTCATATAATTTAGATGTTTCTTCAGTTAATATAGGTATTCATTTAAATTAGACAGTAAAATTTTAAATTCAGTTTAGTACACTCTAAAGATTTACAATTTAACAGTATAGTTGAGCATTTTACTAAAAATTACAGAATTTTACTTGAAATCTAATGAAGTATTCTTGGGTGCTATTTTTCATTTCCAGTGTTTCTCACCATCTTAAACCTGAATTTTTTAATATAATATAAAATATTCCCCTGACCTGAAAAACCTGAAAAAAGTAAGGGGAATTCAAAGGTTTTTAAAAAAGTTAACAGAGAAATTTGGAGTGCTCTTAATAACTCTTCAAAGTTGTTTATCCAGTTTATTGCTGAAAAGTTTTTTAAAAATGGACATCACAAGCTAGTTCTGCCTGCATTAAGTTTATTATTTTTAAGAAACAGTTTTTTTACAGTTTTTTTTTTTTGGGGGGGGGGTAGGTGGGTGAGAGTGATTGAAATACTGGAAAATTTGGGTTAGATATGAAAACGTCGTAGAAAATCAGACATCTCTATAATCACCTTATTGCATGTTCCAGCTATTAGAACTCTTATGTTTTTGATAGGGCTTTAGAAATTCCCTTTCCACATGTTTAAATATATATAAATAATACCCATGCCTTTGGCCTTAGTGATTTACTTTCAAAATGTAAAGAGGCGGTGTTGGAAAGCCATCTTTATTATAAAACCTTTAGTGTTGTTAAATTGTAGTTGGATAGTGCATCATCTTTTATTGTATCATTTATTTATTTAAAAAAAAAAAGTTTCCACTTATAATTACAGTTATTCAAATCTTCCTGCCAGGCACTTTACCCATTTAAGACCGCTCCATATTTCCTTTACTGGAAATGCACCAAACAGTTTTTTAACACTTCTTAGAACATTAATTACACAAATAAGTTGTTTCCATGAAATTAAATTTATTTTTACGAGAGTTACAAAATGTTGCATTTTTGCAACATCAGTCCAAAACGGTATAAATTAAAAAAAAATTAATTTAAAGTCTTCGAAAAATTTCGCATGAAGAGGTACATTACACTTATTACATACAGTAATATTTGACTTTTGCAGTGTTTATATCTTTTTTGTTTATTTTAATTTTTTTTAGTAATAATATGGCCTATGCGATCTTTTGGAGTTTCGTTGAGAATTAGATTTTGAATTGAAGATGGTCTTCCAATATGTGAAGTTTCAGTTAAAACATAGTTCATCTGCATTTCTTCAGCCCTTTTATCAATGATATGGCTCTCTCAAAAATATAGATCTCTGAAACTCTAATAAACATATTTTAGAATTCATTGCATCCATGTAGAGTCTCCATTTTTGTCATGCAATATGCTCCTTTTTCTTACTATATTGCTTACTTTTACATTTATTAGGAAAAAAAATGTCGATTTCACCTGCAATTTCTTTAGGTGATTCGACATTTTCACATAAAATATTATCCTCAATAGCTTCTTCATCCGGATCTGGAGGGATAATGACGAATTATGGTTCCTCATTAGCTTCTGTTGAGGACGATTCTGAAATATCATCATCTAGCCGATGAAAATACTCCAATGTCTCTTCCAATGTCAAAAATCGCTTTTTTCTACAGACAAACTTATCCGAAATGCAAACAATACCAATTTACTTCATAAAAAACTAGGCAGCATATCAAAATATTAAATAATACACATTGGACTGATGTTGCGTTTTCACAACATTTTAAAAAATACAAATTAAAAAACATAAAAACAAAAATTATGCTTTACCTGTTGAAGCCATTTTGTTCTTTAGTCTCTAGTAAACTTTAAACAAGCATCAAATCAGAAATTTAACATGTGTTGCTATCTACAGTTATTATTTGAAATTAGTCATTTTTTTCCCTTTCAAAACATCAGAAAAAAATAATTTTTTGCAAGTGCTAAAAGTGGGCAAATGTGGAAACAAAAAAATTATTAAGAACAATTAAAGTATAGAGAATAAAATAAAAATATTACTTCAGACGTACAAAACTTAGAACATGCCTTTAAAAAATACAGAAATTAATGTTGTGGTTTTGCAACACGTCTTAAATGGGTTAACATGATATTTGGGAATTCCATTAAAAGTAGGAATAAACAGGTTTAATTTTCAATATTGTATTGGAATTTTAGCTTTTGTTAAAAAATATTAAAAATCCAATTTTTCTAATTTAATGCAGTGCATTTGGTTTAATGAAATTTAAACCCAGAATAATAAAGGTATTTAGTTCCAGTAGTTACTGTAGAATAGTATCCTTCAACTTTCCAAACAAGTAATAACTGTTGGATATTTGGAGTTTTATAACAAATTGATGTGACAACTGTAGGTTTTCAAATGAAGGTTAGTAGATGGGGATGGTGTTGCAACATATCATGGTGACGAGGTTTTTTTTTTTAGCTCAGTTTGATAGTGATTAAAGTGTTATTTTTATTTGCCCTAAACAGATTGTTATCTTCAGTCTGTAATTCTTAAAGTAGAAAATTGAAATATGAAGGTATATCTTTTAGACCAGTGATTCTCAACCTTTTTCCGTCATGGTACATTTTTAATAATTTAAAAATTTGGCAGCACGCTAACAATAAGATAAATTGAAAAGAAATTTGCTTGGATAATTGATTGATGTACCTATAATATATTTTGTAAAAATAGCATAAAAATAATTTTCATTGAAATATAAAATGAAATTTCATTACACAGTAAACAAAATGTTTATTTAACTACAAATTACATTTAGTGCGAAATTTGAGTTTGTTGTTTTTTGATAACTTCATTTATATTTGGGCGTAAATATGACAATGCCACTCTCATTTCGTGATCCAGATTTAAAAGTCTGGATCTTTTTTTGTTTTTGTTGGTCAGAGCTGAAAATCCAAGTTCACACAAATAAGATGTGGAAAATTGTAATAACACACTTAAAGATTTTTGTGATATTGTCGGATAATCGTATATAAGATTAATCCAGAACGAATATTCTTCTGAATGTTTTGAAATTAACAGTGGCGTAGCGAGGGGGGGGCAAGGGGGTCTATCATACCCCCGGCACCACTCGCAGAGGGGTGCCAAATGTTCCCCACGGCCATTGGACCATTTGGTCACCAAGACCATGGGGGGTGGCAAAAATGAATCGTGTCCCGGGCACCAGTTATGCTCGCTACGCTACTGGAAATTAAATGACAGATATTACACACTGAAATTAGTTCTACCTCTTCTTTCAAATTTAATTCATACACTGACGTGTGTCGTTAATCACAAATGGATTTCGAATCCAATCATTTTAATTTTTTAAATTTGAAAAGTAATGAGCAATTCTTTGCCCTAGTATTATCAAATGATCAATAACTATTCTATGAATCATTCTATAACAGTCTTTTGGATCTGACTCAAACTTTTCAACTACTTTCTTGTGCTTTATTCTTCCATGTTTTTTTTTTTTTTTTTTAAATCCCAAAAAATTTATCGGTTGAGTTTAAAATATTTTCTTTTGGTTCTTGCATACTTGTATTTATGTTATTCAATATAAAATAAAATAGCAGATAAGTAAGCTAGCTTAGCAAACCGTATTTTGTCATCCAACAAATCAACACAATCATTATCATGTTCAAAAAATATTTTTTATCTGGTATTTTAATTCAAGCATGCAAGATACAACTTTCCCTCTGGACAACCACCTAACTTCCGTGTGCAATAGCAACGATTTGTATTTAGATCCCATAGACTGGAATAGTTGATTAAATAGGCGACTTTTTAATGGTCTTTATTTTATATAATTGATCATTTTAACACATTGTTCCAGCACTATTTTCAATTATGGTAATTGTTTTGTTATGAGTGTTTCTCTGATGCAAAAAATAATGGGTAACTAATATATATCTGCATTATGTTCCCTTACATGTGCTACAAATCCTTTTATAGATCCAGTCATAGCCGGAGCACCATCTGTGCAAATACCAGTGCACAAATTCCACGAAATTTTTTCTTGTAAATACGAAATAATTTCATGGAAAAAAATGTTCCTGTTGTGAAATCAGATAATTCATGGCAGAATAAAAATTGGTTAATTATATTATTTTCGTACCGCCCACATGGTGTAGTGGTTAGCGATCTGAGGGACTTTGTTTCAAATCCCAAACAAGACTTGGTTGTTAACGTGTCCTGCACCTCATAAGGGGCTATGCTGGCTCACCTATATGGTGCTCCTATAATAAAGTAGCCTGTAAAATTGCAGTGAGTAACAAATGGCGAATGTCTAACGACAAGTACCTCCGCATGACAACCGTGAATGAATTGAACGAATGCAATTGTGTCTGCTTTTCCCGTAACACCAGTTCTTTCGTCGATTTGTAGAGCAACGTTAAAAAGTCTACTTCGCTTCTCAGTGGCGGCACACTGGTTGAGAATCAATGCTTTAGACTTTTTGACTTTAAACTGGAGGACTGACTTCTGATTGCTCTCTTGTGAAACCAATATACAAACCTAAATAAAATTTCAGAAATACATAAAAACGTTAGGAAGGCTTGTAAAACTTTTATGGAACTCAGCAAATTTAACACACACACACTCAATAGCGTAACTGACTTTCGTTGGCTCTGGATTCTTGCGTTAAATATTCTGGTTCCTTTTGTGTGTATGGGGGAAACTAAGTTTCCCCCCCATTTACTTCCATACATTGCTTTCAGTCATTCTTTTTATAGCAAGAGTATATGTAATATGCTTGCAGAATATGCTTTGGTTTCCAGATGTATGGTATAACACAGAGCTCCGCAACCTTTTCTCTTCCACGGCACAGCAACGTTTTTTCGATAATTCCGCGGCACACCACAAGAAAAAGCTTGCCAATACATAAAATACAATAAATGCGTATATGTGTTTATTAGATAAAAAACACAATAAGATAGCTCTATGTATGAAGATAATTATAATCATTTAAGTTTTATATAAATCATTTTGAATTCTGCACCAACACAAGAACAAAAATATAAATTTGTAGTTTACAAGTAAAAAAAAAATTATCTTTAAATTTTTATATTAAAATTTGTTTTTTTGGTCTTTACTTAAGCCTAATAAATCAAAGTTAATTTAAACATAGGTAATTTATTAATGACATATTTGAGCTTGTTTTGAGATGAACAAATGTACCTTTTATATTTGGCTCTATATTAGAAAGAGCTATAAGTTCATGGTCAATACCCTTTAAACATGACCGTTTGTCATTTTTAATTAGAAGCAGTGTCGAAAAATTTTGTTCGCATAAGTATGTCGTAAAAAAAAGGGAGCAAAATTGAAATGGTCTTGTCAGAAATTTGTGGATATTCTTTCTTAACTAAAATCCAGAAACATAACGCTCGAGCATACATACAATGTATGGTAACAACATGTTTTTGTTTTGTGTATAATTTCGACCCAGAGAAATTACATATTAGCAAGAAGTTAGAGGAATATTTTACTTAAAAAAATTTCTAACTAATACGGTGGTTAATTTTTTTTATTACTATAATCGATAAAATCACCGCTGCACGGTCAGGATCACCTCGCGGCACACTAGTGTGCCACGGCACGGCGGTTGCGGAGCACTGGTGTAACAATTAAATCGGGATATGACTTTGTAATGGTACAGTACATCTGGGCGGGAAACAGAGTATAGATTTCGAATCTCGATTCGTGGTGGTAAATAAAGTAATGAACAATTAAATAGTGAAAAATGCTTTCGAGAAGTAAATAATGCTTGTATGTTACAAAATACTTCGCTGAAAGCTAGATCATTGGATAATCCGAGTAGAAAACCGAAGTGGTTAATAGCACCATAAAGTTTTTCTGAAAAAAATAAAATAAAAGTTAATTATTTTTAAATTATTTTGACAAAAGACCAATTTATATTAATTTTGGAAGAAAAAAATGAATGCATCGTGTGCGAGACCACATGCAGGGTTACTACTCGTTATTGAATTTATATTTTCTTACGAGTCATCTGGATTTCAAGAATGGGTTCTGTTAGTGGCTGGAGTATCGAAATTTTCGCGCTTTAACCTGGCCGGAAGAAGAAATACTTGCTTGGTTCTAGTTTTTACTTACCGTCGAACCACTGTGATACTGCTGTCCGACCTTTGCTACTTGGACGATGTAAAAGATAACTTGTAATACATATTTTATTCAGATAAAAGAGTTGACTGAAGGTGCTTATGGTCTTGGGTTCGCGCCCGGGGTACAACACGCAAGTTTTTGAGTTCCTTGTCTGATGTTCTCCAGGGCACATTTAGATTCGTGATGAAACAGTGGTTGTATGGTTGGTTGTGTTTGTTACTTAAGACTGCTATGGCTATCTTTCTAGACACTAGGGCAGACCAGGACCTACAACAGTTGTGTCATTTCCACTTTTAATGTTGATACCATGCTGTCATCTGATCAATCCAGGGGGAGGCAGAATGACTTAAGGTCATTGAAAAGTCACTTTTTGGTCTGCAATTGTGTTTGGAATTTCCATTATTCAAGAATAACTTAAAATATGCCCTCATAATCAAGTTGTATTCACGGTAAGGATTGGGCGAATGTCGAAAAGGCCAGCGTTCAGGAATAAAAATAAGCTAGTAGCATGTATAATTAAAAACCTTCGATCTCTGAAAATGCAGCATTAACTTGTCATAACTAACAGTGGAGGACTTTTTTTTATCCCCTCGTTTTTTTAAAGGATTATTTGTTCTCATTTATTTTCAATCAACTACTCTCATTTCAAAGTCGCACATGTTGTACATATAAATCTTAACTCGTTGGAATGACGGGTTTAATTTCATAACTCATCCGAATATATATATCTACAGTGAAACTTCTCTAACATGGCCAGTTATGGTTCCGAAAAAAAGTGGCCGGCTAGAGAAGTTTCACTATGTATACATCGTGGGGTTGTAAGTGAAACACACTAAGTCAAAATTATCAATTTTCGGATTTTCAGCTTTCTAGACCAGAAAAAGGAGATGTTTCTGCTGGTGAAACCCACTGAGTAATACCTTTATTTCTTTTTTTTTTTTCAAAGTTTTGTAATCACATTAAGAACTCTAGCCTAGTAGTTTGTATAAGTGAAACATACTAACCATCCCGAGGATGAAACTATAAAATGAGAGCCAAGACTGGTTGTAGTTGGGGGGGGGGGGGGGGAGAGAGCCAGGTCTATAGCTTAATTTGATTTAATGTTAGTACCAAAGAAATTAAAAGAAAAAATCTCCGATCAGCGTTTTCTCAAAATCAGGTTTTTCTGACTTAGTGTGTTTCACCTTTAACCCCACGATATATTATATGGTATTTTAAAAAAAAATCTTATAAATAGAGAAAGATTATTGAATTCTATTGGCGTCTTATTCAAACTAAACGACCATATCGTTTTCTGTTTACGAGCATGCCATCAGCAAAGAAATGATGAAAAAATGATTTAATTGGAAAGAAGGTTGCCGAAAAGAACAAAACTCACTGTTGAAAACTACGTTTTGTCTACACGTGGATTTCTTGGTCCGTGGGCTCGGCATACTTTTTCTTGTGTTTAAGAGTATTGGTCTGGAGAAGTTAAGAATCTTATCCATCGACTAGAAAGATATCTTATGAAGCATTTACTGTCTGAGACATTTTAATCATGGAAAAACAAACAAACAGAAAGAAAAAAAAAACCTTTCTCGTTAACTGTCTTGGTCGCAAATACTAGGAAAACCTATCAATTTATTTATCTTTTCCTCTACTAATATGCTTAAAAGTTCGGCGAGCGAATTATTTCTTTGAATGCCGGGGATGAGAGCTTTTAAACTAGGAATACCAAATAAACAAAATTTGTAGCGACTCGAGAGGTTTCGAAGTACTCTCTTTCAAATCATTCGCGTCTCGTACGTTATGGAGAGTTCATAAGGGTTACCAACTTTTACTTTTGTAATTTTTCCGGAAATAGCCTTTTACGATTTTTTCGGGGGACATTATTTTAAAGAAGCAGGGAATTGGAACAAAAAATATGTCATTTTGATATCCGCTGATATTGCGGTCGGACGATTCTTGTTTATCAGACGGTGTGTTCTTTATTCCCCCCTTTGTCAATGTACAAATGCAGGTTTTTATTTTTTATTTTTAAGGTCTTTAACGCAGTTTCCATCCCTACGCTCGAAACTGTTGGTTGCCAATTCGGGGCACTTGTCTATAAGACATTCGCACTTGATCCGTGTGAAACGTTGGTTGCTTTCAATAGGGGCACCGTATAGGTGAAGCAACACCATCCCCTGGTGCCGCCTCAATTTTATTCGAGCACCTCCCAGGGTCGACTTCTAGTGGGATCGTACCTTCTCTCACCCTCTCTGACCTCATAAAAGGACTTTCCCGTCTACGGACTTAACATGTCCATATTCGGCGTAGAAACGAAGGTATTTAATGGCGTTAATCAGGATTCGAACCGAGCACCTCCCAATTCCAAAGCGCTATCTCGGACCTCCATTCTCGAAACTAATATTGACTTCCGTTTTATGTTTTATTGTACCTATAGCCGTTGTTTTTATATATATATATATATATATATATATATATATATATATATATATATATATATATATATATATATATATATATATATATATATATATATATATATATGTATATATATATATATATATATATATATATATATATATATGTATGTATGTATGTATGAATGAAATGACACGAATGGTCATCTCCTGAAATAAGCTCACATCATGGCCGAAAACAATAGGATTCGAATTCAAGAACAAAGAAGTTTATTCCAGCAGTAACGTGACCTTACAAAGCGACGTCCAGCTCTTCTCTGGCGAGCGTACAAGTAGTTGTAAACGGGTTGCCGGAAATTGGCGAGGTAGGTTAGTATTGGAAAGGGGTAAAGGACAGAAAGCTTACCATAGAGAGAGAGAACTCGGATTACAGGCGATTAAAGATTAGAGGTGGTTAAAATTTATTACATATATATACACTGAAGTGCCACTGAATTAGGGATAGCAAAGCCTATGCAAATTGTGTAGCGCTGCGCATCATGTATGCGCAAGTGAGGGCGCTGTGGTAACTGCATATATAGCGCGTACTGTGGTTGTTCTGAATTAGTTGTTGGAATTGCCAGTATGGGTAAACTGCCTGATTTAGACGCCTTCGATCGCGGACAAATCGTAGGTGCGCGACGCATGGGCCGTTCAATTTCCGAAATCGCCAGACAGCTACGATTTTCAAGGTCGACAGTGTCAAGAGTATACCAAGAATACATGGATGGTGGAAAAAAAACTAGCGATCGGGCAAACTGCAAAGGACAATTAGCCTTGACAGTGCGTGGTGAGAGACGGCTGAGGCGTATTGTACGTAGCCAGCGAAGCCAAACATTAGCTCAAATTACCACCCAGTTTAATGATGGTGCCAGTCGTACAGTCAGTGAACGGACTGTGCAACGCTCGCTTCACCGTATGGGTTTCGAGAGCCGTCGACCTACGACAGTACCATTGCTCTATACTCGCCATCGGGCTGCACGTCTATTAACGCCGACGGGAGGCTGAAAATATGGCATCAGGCTCATGAAGCCATGCATCCTGCATGCCTGGCTGGAACTGTACAAGGGCATGGTGGCTCAATCATGGTCTGGGGTGTTTTTTCGTGGCACAGTTTGGGATCTTTGGTGCGTGTACCAACCTCCCTCAATGCAATTCGGTACGTAGAGTTGCTGGGTGATCACCTCCATCCGTTTATGCTGTTCTGTTATCCTCACGGTAATGGAGTTTTCCAGCAAGACATCTGTACCTCTCACAAGTCCCGGTTGGCTACTGGCTGGTTGGATGAGCATTCCTCTTACTTCTCTGTCATGAATTGGCCACCTAGAAGCTCAGACTCAAATCCTATTGAGCATCTTTGGGATGTTTTGGAACAAGGCGTGAAAGGCCATCACACAGCACCAAAGAACCTTACTGAATTATGGACAGCTTTAGCCAATATTTGGCAAGCCATTCCCGTGGAACGTTTCCAGAAACTTGTTGAATCTATGCCTCGTCGTGTAGCAGCCGTTATCAAGGCCAGAGGAGGCCCAAATCGTTACTAGGTAGGTATCCCTAATTCAGTGGCACTTCAGTGTATATACAGTAACCACCGCTTATAGTGATCAGTGGTTATAAGAATCAACCGTTTATAAGAATCAATATCGCGAAAACAAAAACAAATGCATTATTTCCATGATAAAATTTTCGCTTTAAAGAATCAATCCACCTGTTATAAGAATCAGTTTAAACTCTTCGCTTACCTTTCATTTAAAAAAAAAAAACCACTTAGGGCCTGTTCACATAGGAGTCCGTTGCTTTGCGTTAAGGAAAAAATGACGTTGAGACGAAAATAAACCAATCATAGGCGTTAAAAATTTCATTGCTAATCGTTTGGAGGTTTGTCATTGGTTAAATATATTTCAATACTTTAACGCTACTCAACGGACTCCTATGTGAACAGGGCCTTAAACCCTAAAAAGGCACGAAGTTCTATCTTTCTTTTTTTTTTTAAGAAAGATTGATAAGATGGGATGGAATATAGTCTTAAAATTTATTCCTTTCTTTGTTAGACATAACATAATAGTTTCCCTTTAAACGTTTTTGCACAACACTGTCTTATTAGCTTGACCCAGGAGCATCTTTACCCGTCCGGGTCCGATTTCACTTTTCTGCACTGACAAACAAAAATAGGGGTCCTTTTTTTCCCCACCTCCCACATCCTGGTCGCGGCTTCCTGGACCCTGAAACACACAAATCTTCGGCGAAGTGTCCACTATCACTTAGGCAAACATGACATTAGTAGATTCAGCACGTTATCAAACCGTGAAACGTAAGCTAGAAGGTGAATCTTCGTCTGAGACTATTAATATTGAAAGAGTATTGAAACAGCCTCCTGAAAACTTCATTACGTCAAACTACTATAGAAAACTTTTTCTTGCTCCCTTCCCGTAGTTGAAATGCTAAAACTGTTAAGCAGGTATGTTGTAACAAATATTGGATTTTTTTTCCTTCTCTTACTATAATCATGTGTATCTACTTATAGGTCTAGAAATTAAGTTGTATTTTTAAAATTATAAAAAAAAATTTAATAAAAGATAATTAACGTAAATTAAAGAGTATTTTATGGTAAATTATGTAATATATGTATATATAGGTGTGTGTGTGTGTGTGCCTGTCCAAAAACCTAAATTTCGGCTATAAGAATCAACTGCTTATAAGAATCAAAAACAGTAATAACAAACGTGATTCTTATAAGCGGAAATCACTGTATTTACTACATATTCATTCTTTTTCTTCACAAACAATTACTTTCATTCCTATTTGATAGTGAACTATTATCGAATAAAACATAGAATTCTTCGTAGTTTTTCAATAAATAAGTCCTAAATATCGGAAAATTACTTCGCAGCTGAATGTCTTCTGCGAATTCGATCCTTTTCTATTTTAATATTTGTTTTGATTATAATTTTGTTAAATGAATCATTAAAATTATGAGAATAGCAAATAATAAAATTGATTCTTTTCGCTTTAATTTAGTTTTAAATTTATCAGGTATGTAATTTTATTTTTATATTTTTCATCAAATTAAAGTAAATCACTCTTCTAGAAAAATATTTAATCGTTTGGACATAAATTAAGGTCCATTAGGATTTATGAATTCTTATGTGTAAACAGCTAGTAAAACTTCATCAAATTTCCTGGAATTCCTCGAAACCAGTTTAGTTTTAATTACAATACTTCAATCCCCAAAGCCGGGCTTGCACAACATACGGCCCGCGGGCCACATGCCGCCCACCAGCACTGATTCTGTGGCCCGCGAAGCCTTTTATGAAGACTCATAATATTATAAATATAAAAAAAAAAACACGGTATATTATTTTTAGATTTATATTATTACGAAAGGAGTATATAAGTAATGACTAAAAATATTTATTTAATTTTTAAAATAATCAGTAATTTGTTTTTTATTAGATAAAATTTACTCGCTTAACCATCTATCCTGTTTTCTTGCGGTCCGCAGCAGCTTTTTATGAAATAATATGGCCCCCATTACTTTCCGAGTTTTGCAAGCCTGCTCAAAGCATTCGGTTGTAAATCTCTTAGCTATTACTTCTTAAAAGAG
This sequence comes from Dolomedes plantarius, assembly GCA_907164885.2. NCBI lineage: Eukaryota > Metazoa > Arthropoda > Arachnida > Araneae > Dolomedidae > Dolomedes > Dolomedes plantarius. The sequence goes on along the minus strand of OU015491.1, from coordinate 43,906,232 downwards.
GAACTATCGAGCCCATTTTACTCGCCGGATAGAAAAATTCTGAATCTTAATACTGTAATGGACGCCTATTTCTTTCTTTCTTTCTGAAAAATGTTGAACGAAAATAAAAATCCAGTACAACTAAATTCATAAAAACATAATCAAAACAGTGTTTTTTTTTTTTTTTAATTGAGGTACATTTAGAAAATTTTTCTCTGAGCAAATGGCGACGCCATGCAGTGCAAGGTTAAGAAATATTGTAACGTTACAGATGAATGAATTTCACTAGAATGAGTACTTTAGTTTTAATATTTTTTTTTCACCTTTTCACTTGTTGAAGTTTAATTATTTAGGTTGTGCCGATCATCATCAACATATTTTTTTTCTCTGTTTTACTACCTCTGAGTTTCGATGATCGCGCCAATTTTGCGCCGAACTTCACTAATAAAATGGAGCTGTATGGAGATGTATCTTTATCGGAGGTGCGTTATGCTTCGTTCTGCTCGTTTTACGACGCCACCATTTGCTGATGGAAGCAGTGGACAAAGTGGATTGAAGCTCATTGACTCCGACCATTCACTCGGAAGTCTTTTGCGAGGTTTCTCCATGTTTTGGTTTTGTGGAGAGCTAGAGAATATCGATTGTGTTATCTCTGGAAATGCGCGGTTCAACCGAGCGGCAAGTGGCTCTGATTGCGGAATTTTGAGGCTTATAAAATTAGATAGGTCTGGCGTTGTAAGCATAAAGTGAGCGCCTGCTCATCGTTAGTTAAGTAATGAATTGGCTGCTTAAGGGAATTGCACGGGAAGGTTCCCTTGTAAAGTCAACAGAACGCGAAAGGGGAAATAAAATATTAAAAATTATTAATTAGATCCACATGACGTACAAAATTTTAATTGCAACTATGGTCTGTATTTAACAACCGTTATCAAAACCTGTATAATTAACGATTAAAATGTGAGTCTCTCTCTAATTTTATTATCGTTGAATTTACCTTTTGATGATCCTATTCCTGAACCCTTACTGGAACCCTCTTTACTGGAGAACGTGAAGTAAAAGACTTTTAATTATCTATACTTATATATAAAGAGAAAGCGATTTTGTATGTGGAGGGTAATCTCCAGAACCACTGCACATATTTGAAAAATTCCTTCACTGTTTAAAATGTACATTATTCCAGATGGACATAGGCTATATATTATGTATATCTGATCAGTAGAAATAAAGTTAGGGGCTTAATCCTAACAATCTCCATTGTTACCGCTACTGTTCTCTACCGCTTTTTGTGCCGAAGGTTTCAACGATCCTTAGTGTGGTGCTATCGCGGTGGGCTTCTGTTCTGACGGTAGCGGTTCGAACCTAGCCGTTCTCCGGCACGCCGTTTTTTAAAAAAAATTAACTTTAATTATTAACTAACGTAATATTAATTTAAGGTATTATTAAGGTAAAAAAATTTACAATTTATTGGCTATCAACTGGAAATTTATTGGTATAATATTTTGTTCAACCCGGACAAAGTCGGGACGGGCCGCTAGTTTGTAATAAATTAGATCCCCTGTCACCCGTGGGTTACCCCAGTATTCACAGATTACCGAAATAAAGGTTTAAGATAATTTGACTAAATATTTCAGTCATTCGTTTTAGCCTTAATTTAAGAATCTGAATAAAATTTTTCGCAATATTTTTAAAAGTGACTTTGATGATTGACCAGAGAATGCCTTTTACCAGAGAATGCCATTTTTTTCGATAATAATTATAAAAAAACATTTTACTTTTTCTCGACTTAGAGCCAGCGCCATTTTTCGTGGAAAAGAACGCAATTTTACTATTAATAGATAATGTTTCTTTCGGCCGCCTGATGCCTGCAATGAAATCTGAAACAAACTTCCTTCTCTCGTCTCAAAATAATATTATAAGATACTTTGAGAAATATTTCAAAATAACTGAAATTTGGTTATCTGCATTACCCGATTTTAAAGGTACAGGTAGCCAGGGCCCGACTTAGCCTAATTGGGGCCCGGGGCAAAAACTTCTTTGGGGGCCCCCCTCT
>OU015491.1:43811703-43896703 GCA_907164885.2 Dolomedes plantarius | reverse complement strand
CCAGCGTACTCTAATGATTTATTTGCTCCAGTTTGAGGTCAGTGTCATTATCTTTACTTGGTAAAAAAATTGCAATTTTAATTTTACAAACTTTGTACTATAATGGGGGTTAAGAATTAACAAAGAAAATATAAAAGCTTAGGATTTAAAGCAAAACTGATTCATTCACGAATTTCTTTTTTAAAAAGGTAAAATTTTTTAGGACTGTAAAGGAAGCCTAGGGAAATTTATCAAATTTTGGATCTTTTCGAAAATTTCCAGGATTTGAGCTTTCATTTCAGATTTGTGTCTTATACAAACTTCATTGTTAGTGAAAGCAATTTAAACATTTCCCTGTTGTCTATACTTCCGAGATTTTGTAAGCTAAATGCTCTCTTCGTTTATAATTTGTCTTAAGTTCTGGATCAATGTTTAGAACACTGATCCAAAGTGATGATGATGATGAGTTCATTTCTTACTGTGAGTTTCCAAAGAAAGAAATAAAATCACAAACTGAGGGGGGAAAGATATGGCCGTTATTAAATAGATAATGTTTCATTTTGATTCCAATAAGGAAATAAATGGTTTTGGATAGCAGTTGGCCCTCTTTTGTATTTAAAGTGATTATGAGGGTCGATAAAGGAGATCATGGGATGGCCTCGTTTCTGCCTTTAGATTAGGTTTACAAAGCAATGAATTTGGTGGATCTTTGAACGATAATATTTATTTCAGTTATTTTTATTTAGTGACATGATATGTTAAATTTATTCTGTTTAAAACTATTTATACAAGGGTCAGTCAAAAAGTTAGTTGCACTCGTTGGAAAAAACAATACCGGGTTGAAATTATAGAACAAACTTTTACTAACATAAAAGTATAATACAAAATCTATTTCTCGACGTAATCACCTCCTTTATTTTAACATTTGTTGAGGCGTGGCAACAGTTTGTCCATGCCATCTGCGAAGAATTACCGTCCAAGGTGAGATAACTATTGTTGGGTTGCAACTTTTACCTCCTTATCCGAGTGATATCGTCGTGTTGCAAGTGCTTGTTTCATGGAACCGAGGACGTGGAAGTCATATGGTGTAAGATTCCACATTTCCCACTTAAACTTTTTCATAAGATCCCTCGTTAGGGTCACTGTATGCGGTCTCGCATTGTCATGCAAGAGCACAATGCCTTTTGAAAGTTTACCTAGTCGTCAATTTTTAAACGACTTTTGGAACCCCTGTAGGGTTTCACAATAAGACTGCTTTCTCTATAGAAAAACAGCGCCAGCAACATCTTCCCTGCAGATGGAACTGTTCGAAATTTCTTTCGAGAAATGTCTTTCATTTCTTTCATTTCAGGGGCGAAATAATGAACCAAAGTCTCGTCCTCCATCCCGATTTGGTCCCAAAAAGCATTTCTTTCCTGTTGATAACGTTTCGAAATTGCTAGAGCACTTTCAAATCGTTGCACTTTGTATTTGTCAGTCAATAAACGAGGCGATCTCGTCTACTGTTGCACGCCTGTTTTGAAGAATGAGTTCATCCACGCGTGCAACGTTCTCATCTGTCGTCGAAGTTGAAGAAACTTATCCTCGATATCTCTACGGCCATTCTCGAATGAAAGATACCACTTGGCGATAGCTTGGCTTGATGTTGCGTTTCACCGTACACTTCGGCAACTGTCGATAAATTTCAGTGCAGTCGCTACCTTTTGCTCACGGGAAGCGGATTAAAGCGCGCACTTCAAATTTGGACGCCACTGGCAGCTGCCGAAACATATTCACGACTGATTAGCAAGCGAACTAAAACTGCGCTTCCGCAGCACCTGATGCTCTGTGTTGCCACAAAGTTTCAACGCAGAATGTCTCTTCTACCGAGATTTTTACGGAGCTTTGCAACTAACTTATTGACTGACTCTTGATATTTACCTTTGATACATTACATTTTATTATGTTAGGAGAGCAATATTCTGTGTGGGTGTGGCTAAGGTCCCTGGGGCTGACGACTGTCACACCCCAGTCTGTTTTACACATGAACACAAGGAAATAGAGACATAAATCCTACGATCGTAGAAGAATTTTTTTTTATTAACGAACGATGACTCCAGCGATGGATGATGGATTGCAGCTACCCTTCCTTTTGCAGGTGGAAGACTGACGAGTTCCCCAGAATACAACCAAATCTTATACGGGAATCGAACACGCCCCCCCACCCCCCGGCGTGGCAGGCTGATGCCTTAACCACCTAGCCACTGGGAGGCAGTCTGTAAATCTAAAACTACAGGCTAATACTCCATGTGTCATCTCGTCAGTCGGATTTCTTAGCTTTATCCTTGCCTGTTGTTCCATCTGATCAGGCGAGAAGTTCCCAGGAAACTTGTTTCATGTCTTTAGGATTCTATTACTAGTTGATTTTTTAGAAGAATTATCAAGAGTAAGGTTATATCCTGTGTTTATCTTGAAGATCATAACATCCCAAAAAATTCCTTCATTTAATGATCATGTGAGCATATTTAAAAAAAACATGTTATCATTAAAAAGGTTAAACTTTTGTCTTCTTAATTTGGCTTACCTCCATGTTTTGGTCTTCTGTATCAACTTTATATATTATATATATATATATATATACCGTGGAATCTCGATCGATCGTTTTCGGAATCATCGTTTTCCCGTATGTGTCGTTTATTTCACTCAGCCCCGACGATCATATTGCTTTGCTATGTTCCCAGATCTATCGTTTTCCGCATTTATCGTTCCGTTCAGTCGGTCCCTTGAAAAACGATAGATCGAGATTCCACTGTATATATGTATATATATATATATATATATATATATATATATATATATATATATATATATATATATATATATATATATATATATATATATATATATCTGTGGCTTGGTACAAGAAGTGCCTAAGTGAGTTTTCATCAAGACTTTGTTTATGTCTTTTTAAAAAATATTATTTTTAATGTAAGAAATACCCAAGTCTGTATAATGGTTTAAAAAACACTTTTAAAGTATCGGACAGATTTAGGTACTTCTTACATTGAAAAAAATATTTATTTAAAGAGATATAAGCAAACAAAGTCATCTTGGAGAAAACTGACTTAGGCACTTCTTGCACCAAGCCACATACACACACACACACATATATATACATACAGTCAAGCCCCGTTATAGCGAACCCGGTATATAACGAACTCACGGATATAACGAATAAAAATTTTGGTTCCCGCCGTTTTCCTGTTGTATTTAATGATAATTTATCCTTTTATAGCGAACCTCCGAAATCTTAAGAATCGGCTATAACGAACCATTTTTACAGTCGACTACTGAATTTTTAAAAAAATTTTTAACTTTTTAAGAATGTTGAAGATACAACGAATGTTGAAGAAAATGATATCGCGATGTGGATAGAAAAGTACAAAATTTCATCATTCTCAGATTGTGACATGCAATTGTTCCAAACACGTAATGATGAAGATTACCGATTTTTTCTGTATCAAAACAGTGAGCAACAATTGAAGGTAAAATTAATTTATTTCCATTTGTCTTCATTTTTAGTTAATTTAATTAACATTGTGTCAGTTTAATGTAATCGATTTTAGTCAATTTAATTCATTAATAATCATTTTTAACAGATTTTATCATTTTTTAATTCACCATTATTGAATACACATAGCAACTAAGGAGTTATACATTTTGTGAACTCTAACATTTTTTTAACGGTTCGGATATAGCGAACAAAACCTTTGGTCCCTTGCAGTTCGTTATAACGTGCCTCGACGTTATAACGAATATATATATATATATATATATATATATATATATATATATATATATATATATATATATATATATATATATATATAAGCTCTGTGCGTAATTTTTTAAAAGGAATTTACAGCCGTTTTGTTTGCATCCGAAAAAAAGAACAGGAAAAAGATAAAAGAAATATTCTGGGGTTTTTCTATTTCTATTCAGATGTGCCCATTCCTTTTAATTCCCCTGTAAAACTAGTTTTACTGCTAGGGTAGTCACCTAGCATGGAAGCGAACCGCTCTTGCTAATAAACACACGCACTGCGAATCTTGCATGTTTACCTTTCACGTGAAACTTCCTCCCTTCGAAACAATCAGTAGAGGTTAATACTGATACTAAAATATTTATGACACTCATTCCATTTTTTATTTCTAACATCAACATATCTCGTGAAAATAAATTATGATTTTTTCCACAATAAAATTGCTTTTTAATGAAGGTTGTTGAATTGTTTTCTGATGAAAAGACAGACTTCTTTCTTTTAAAATTCTATTTTCGTTGACTTTTAAAAGCTTGATCTTGAGCATTGTATTGTAACTTTTACGTACTAGTGGCATTACCAACTTGGTAATTTTGTCTTGTGGCACCCATACATTTTTTATATATACTTTGTACAATCATAATTCTTTGTTTTAGTAATAAGTACGTTATAAGTATGAATTTTGCATTATTTTTAGTATAGGGGTTACAAAGGATATTTAATTTATATTTTCAATTCTATGCAGACGTATTTTCAATCACAACACTGATAAATGATGTTTGCAGTAAAATTACGTACAAATAACGTATTGGATGCGATATACGAGTCTGATATTTAGTAAACTACTAGGAAGGCGACTTCACCTTTCTACCTCAACCGGGTCTTTCGCTTTAAACAATTTTAATAGATTGTTAAGGCAAACTATTAAAAAAAAGAACAGTAGGATTCTATTATAGTATGGCTTTTAATTACATATCAATGTTAATTTATAAATGCACGAAAAACTTCTTCAATTCGAGGGTATTTATCTCTTTCTCTCAATCCAGAATGTACTATTCCAACATTTTAGTGTTTCAGTTTTGAATTTCTGCCCTTCAGTTGATTCGTCCCGCTTCATTTGATTGCCACGACGCCACTGAAGTGAGTTTATAAACTGATTAATCTTTTGTATATTAGCTAAGAAAATAATTCTTGATATCTTTTTCTGAGGTGTAGAGATTTTCCTAAACTAGCGGTTCTTGTAATCCTATATATCGTGGGGAACTTCACAATGCTGCGGAACCCTCGTCGAAAACCGTTGGTCGAGAGAGAATGGTCGAAAAGTTTTGAATTACCTGAATAAAATTGGAAATCGAGCCCAATATTTAAAATTTAGGGTCTCACAATACAAGTTTTTCAAAAAGACCCTTTGATAAAGAGTAGTTTGTTAGTTACGATGAGAAGGGGAATTCTTCAATTTTGAAATATGTACGAAATTTTTTGTACTTTCCCATTATAATACACCTGCTCCAACATAACGCAAAAAGTCGCCAGTGAAATAAGTGCAAGATAATACGTCGTTCCACCTCTCGGTATGCGACTACGTAGTACCTGATGATTCTATCGTCTACGGGCGCGATGCAATCCCACCTCGCACAGAGCAGCACAGGTACGTATTGATTAAGGACTAACGGAGCAACGGGAGCTAACACCATGTGGCGAAAGTCGAGGCCCCAACGTTCATTGTCACTCTAAGGCTGTCCGCACACCGAGCAACTCAAAAGAAACTGATAACCAACTGCAATCACAAACCGGTCCGTGATGAGTCGTAATCTATGTAATTGAATGGAGCCACGCACACGGCGCAACTGGTTACAAACCCGTCAGCAACGCGTTTGTAATCAGTCGCAGGCAACTCAACGTGTCGAGTCGCTAGCAACTTCAGTCGCCAGTTTCTCTTACGTTGTGCGTGTTATTACACAATCTATATTACAGCCGCTCTTTTGGCAAGCTGCCAAATGACGTACACGAGTCACGTGACTTCTGCCTAGCGATGAAATGAAATTCTAACGTTTTTTGTTGTATGGAATATGTGCGCCCATATATACAGTCAATTTTTAAACGATTGATCAAAGACAATCTATTGTGACGATTTAAAAAAAAAAAATTAATTTCTGATAATAATTTAACTAAAAATAATGCCCGGAATAATGATGTTATTCCTTCCATGACAGGTCGCAAACTATTGATTTGAATCACTTTTGAGTCGGCCCGTGTGCGGAGCCGCATCACTAGCGAGTTTGCAACCGATAAGCAATTTCAGTCGCTAACCAGTTCAGTTTCCTTTGAGTCGCTCCGTGTGCGGACGGCCTTAGCCCGGGCCATCGCCCGGTTTCCAGCCGAGACTGCGTGGAAGTGGTGACAACCAAAGCTTTGTGGGTGATACAGTGACTCCTCAGAGGATCCCACTCCCCCAGGAGACTCACAGTCATGCTCTCCGTTACCAAACACCGAGGTCCTCACAACGGACCTGGATGCCCTGGGAGCAAACCACACCAACTCATCTCCGGCCCTTCGGCCTCGCCAGTTAAATAAAACCAATACAAGAAAATACTCACTTTTCACAACCCATTTCCGATTTTGCGAACTACATTTTAAAGTTATAAGTTACAAATTAAAGTAAAGAAAATAAAAGTCACGGAAGAAAGAAAAGGTAATGCTTCACACCACATAATATTTTTTGTAAACTGCATTTCTTCTTTCTGTGTCGTATAAATCGTTATTCTTTTCATGCAGGAATTTCGTTTCCATGAAGAAGCGGACAAAACTATTTAAGTGTATGTAAGGAAAAGACAGAGCTACATCCAAAAATAAATCTTCAAATTTCATTTTCATGACGGTTTTTCCTTGCCAAGAGTCGCAGTTAGCCGAGAAGTTGGTGGCAGGTCGGTATAATGGGGAAGTACCAAATTTTTTACTAACGTATTTTAGTACGTTAGAAAACAGCTATTGGGCTGAATCAGGCTTATTATCAATAGAGGGACTCGTTTAAGGAAATTTTTACAACGACTACATTTTAGCTTTTTTTTCAGTTTGTCCTTTACTTAAAATACAACTTGCTAGCATCAGACTCAAGACTCGATCCCAGCATCGAACCCAGGACTAAATATTTTTTGGTCGGATTGCTGATCGATTCACTTTGAAGCTGTGTTATAACCTGCGCGAACAAGCCTCTTATATAAGGTACTTTTCTGAGGGTATACTTTGATATCTATATATTTAAGTTGCTAAACCGACTTTTTGGGCAGTTCGTGAGAGAAATCTACTGCATCAATTTACTTAATTTTGGTCTTAAACGAAAGATTGTAATCTGTAGATTTGTCAAATTTGGTTTTTGTAACCGCAATTTCTATTAATTAGCGATAATTTACAATTAAACATTGATTTCTGCGCATGCTCAGTGGCATGTTTAAATCTGGCTTTAGAAACTCGCTGTTTCTACGCCTGCTCAGTGACATGTTTTAATTATAAACACGTTTATGTCGAGCAGTCTCTCTAGATCTCTCTCTGCCATTTTTATTTTTATGATAATTATGTTTGTGAAATAAAAGACTAAACCTGATGGAAACTGTTTATTTCGCGCTGTTTAATTAGCGATAATTTACAAATAAATAAATAAAATTCCTCTCTGCGCATGCTCAGTGACATTTTTAAATCTGGCTTTAGATACTCACTAAGCACGAGACCACTTAAACACATTAATTTGCTTCTGCGCATTATTATGATTTCAACATTTGGCAATGATGTGTTGGGTGTAATTTGTCTATTAGTGCATTTATTTACTATCTAGCCGTCATGTTTTGACGGGTACCAACTAGTTATATATATATATATATATATATATATATATATATATATATATATATATATATATATATATATATATATATATATATATATAGACGTTGCGCTGGAATCGCCATGAAGTGACGTCACGCTTAAGCACTGCCCCCTGGCTGGCAAAATGTTCAGAATTTAGCATCGTGCACTTGTTTGTAAAGCTGTTATTTACCATTATCTTATCGCTTATTTTTTAAAATTATCATAATGGTAGTGAGTTGTGACCAGTGGAGAGGAGTATCGATTGGCATAAAATACAAATATACATATCATACAAGTAAGCTTTATTAAGGGTACACCCGTGCAACGCCGGGTATATAAAGCTAGTACGTTTATATGAAAAGAGAAGAACCACGCTAGAGAGGTTGGCCATAGAGACACAGCTACTGAAGCGTTATTGCTCTTACAACAAGGTAAGCTTATTGGATATGTTTGTAGAATATGATATTATATGAAAAAGGGATAGAAATTAGAAAATAAATTATTAAATAGTTTTTACTTTTCTTTTTCAATTTATTTCATTTTTTATGACCTACTGATATTTTTATATTGATGCATTCTCTTTTTTCCGCTAGAAATTATTAAGTGATTTTTACTTTTCTTTTTCAATAAATTTAATTTTTTTATAACCTACCAATATTTTCATACTGATGAATTATCTTTTCCCCCCCTAGAAATTGAAACTGAGATTTGTAATGCAGAACCTGAAACCCCTCAAGATGAGCAGATGCAGGAAGAAATTGAAAATAAAGAATATTAGACGAATTAGACAAACTAAGAAATAAAGTGAAATCCATGGAAGCAAAAATAATACGTCTGGAAGATGAAACAAAGTTATTACGAGCAGAGAAAATTGTCCTGCAGGGAACTGTTTTAACTTTAAAACCTACAAATTCCATTTTAGATAATTCAGAAGATATTTCTTTTTATACAGGCCTTCGATCATAAGAAATGTGTGACTGGTAAATTAATTGTGTCATAAGCCATACATTGCAAGTGTTATTTTTATTATATGCTGCACTTAGTAATATGGCCCCATCTGTAGTTATAAGGTAATAAAGAAATGTCATTTATAATTATTACATAGATTTTTATAATTTGTCGTTTTTATATACAAATTGTAGTAAATACAGAACACATTTTAGAATTTCATGTAATCTTGCATTTTAAAAATTATTGATACATACTTATGTACAATCGTTTAATGTACAAGACAAACTAATATCGACATAACTTAAAAAGTATTAAACCATAGATTTATTCAAAGAATATGTAACTTTGATATGTAGTATAAATAATTTTTAAGTAATGCAGTTTAAGTGAACACATGTCTTTTTAATCAAATTAATATGTGAATATAACCTAATTAATAAAAATATACACTCCAGACTAGCACATTCTGGCAAGATTATGTATTTCACATATCAGACAGCATTCTGTGTAAACTAAGACACCTCAGCACTTAAACATTGCTTTTATAGCAACATTTTCTTTTTATTTAATTAAAATATATTTACAAAAAATATATTTAAATTACATTTACAAAAATTTTTACTTAGAGAATATACAAACTTAATTTAGGTACACGACAAAAACTTCATATAGATTAAGCTCTTTTTTATTTTTGATGAGGAATATACACCTATGGCATCTGATACTACATAGACAACAAATATATAACCTCTTTTAAGATATAAAAATTTATTGTTTACAAATAATCTCTCAATAATATTTTTTATAAATTTTTGATAAACCATGGAAAAATTAATATTGAAATTTTCACAAACCTTTTCTACTCTTCCGTAAAAAAAAGAGCATTTATTTATCAAAACATTCACAATTAAATATAAATACCTAGAACTTTAAATAAATTAAACGGCCAAAGTATTCTTAACTAAATATTTTCATCATGAATGCAATATATAATGTTCAGGATAAGAAACAGTAAAATTTACATCTCTGTAAACAATCAACACAAATGGTGTTATTCGCAGCAGTTTTAATTGTTAATCCACTGTGTAATGTTATGCATTTTATTCTTTTACCCTTTATTCCACATACAAGGATAACATGATATAACATTTTAACAACTTAGAGAAAGAGTATCTTTAAGAGTGTATCAAGTTAAGAATTTAACTAACTAAATTAATTTTCCAGATTCAAAACTAATTTTTCAGTAAAATGGAATCGTCATAAATACGTAATAAAATAGATACCACGGTTCAATTTACGCATAATTCAACACGTGCGAAGTAAGATAAGCATACTTATCGACAGTATTAAATATTTAGGGAAGGCTATATTAAATTATACAAATCAAATTTACAACAAACAAAGGGTTCTAACATTTTTTCCTACTGCCAAGTGCAAAAATCGTTCGATGTCTAATTTCTTTACAACTGTCCATGGGGAAATTTCATCGTTACAGTCTTCATTTCTTAATAAAAAGGGCAAAAGAAACCTCCATCTTCTTCTTTAAAGATTAATTTATCAACGTAAGTTTCTTCGCATAATTTGATAACTTTATATCGAATTTGTGGCAAGCGTGATCATAGAACGCCATTATAAGCTAACGGATGTTTTGCCAACCAGCGTTCGGCGACACAGTGTCTATTTGTAAACAGGCGCAAAGCCTATGTATATATATACCAACTGAATACCCGTGCTTCGCTACGGAGTAAATTCAAATTAAATACAACGGTCAATGTATGAAGTTAATGCCAAAAACCGAAAAAATATATTTATAATACATACAACGGTCAATGTATGCAATAAGGCGAAACGTCGCAACGTCACTGGCTACGTCAGTTTTCGTCTACTATAGATCACGTGATTATCGGGTGGCAGGCGTTTGCATGTGTTTTTGGACGATACCTTCATTTTGAGTTAAACAATTTAAGTTTATTTATAAAATTCCTCATATTAGTTGTATGTAACAGGTATTTTAACACTTTTTTTCAATATTTTGCAAGGTTGAAGAGAATATAATCATTCTTTCGTTGAGAATAATTATTATTATGTTCAGATATGTATAGACTAGCTTCATATACCCGGCGTTGCACGGGTGAACCCTTTATAAAGCTTATTTGTATGATATGTATATTTGTATTTTATGGCAATCTATACCCCTCTCCACTGGTCATCATCCCATCAGCATATTATAATAACACCCCCCCCCCATGCTAATGTCAGCATTAAAATGTTTCTTTCAATTTTGATAACCCACTGGATCCCGGCCCTTCGAGGAGTTTGAGGGCTTCCCCGTAAACCCTTGTGAAAATCGCCGGTTTCATAAACAAAGAATTACCAGACGTTGCCCAGGATAATAAAAATGAATGGAGTTAACCTGAGCTCTAGATGTATACGTACTAACAACCGAAATTTATACAATTCACACACACACACACACCTTTCCAGACTTCATTTAATTAAGGTTGATCTCTCTCTTTTCTCCTACCACCAATTTGGTGTTCAAAATGGTGATATATAGGAAATATAAATTATTGGATTGTTTTTAGCAATTTTTTCAAAATCTAAAGCGAATGTCGAAAAATCGTGACATTGATCGTGTTTGTTACATTTAATCGTGTTTCTTACATTTTAAATCAAGAATCTTATGGATATCTGTTTCCTTCTTTGAGATATGACGGAATATGCAAAAAACACGTAAAAACACGTTTAGCCCCCCTAACCCCCTCGGGGGCCGAATTTTGAAAAATCCTTAAATTAGTTTTTAGGTATTCATATTCCTTAGATTTTAAAGCAAGAATCTTATGGATATCTGTTTCTTTCTTTGAGATATGAGGTAATATGTAAAAAATACGTTTTGCCCCCTACCCCCCATGGGGGACAAATTTTGAAAATCCTGAAATTGGTTTTAATGTATTCGTGTTCCTTACATTTTAAAGCAAGAATCTTATGGATATCTGTTTCTTTCTTTGAGATATGAAGGAATACGTGAAAAACACGTTAAGCCCCCCCTCCCCGTCCCCTGGGGCCAAATTTTAAAAAATCCTGAAATTGGATTTAAGGTATTCGTGTTCCTAACATTTTAAAGTAAGAATCTTATGGACATCAATTTCCTACTTTGAGATACGAAAGAATATGTAAAAAACACGTTTTGCCCCCCCTCCCCCCCTTGGGGGGCGATTTTTGAAAAATCGCTTCTTAAATGACGCCTTCAGCACAAAAGTAATAAGCTCTTAAAATTTGATATCTGTATCTCCAATAGTTTTTGCTGGGTGTTGATTCCTTTATATATATAGATAAAACACGTAAGAACACGTTTAGCCCCCCCTCTCCCCCTTGGGAGACGAATTTTGAAAAATCCTGAAATTGGTTTTTAGGTATTCATGTTTCTTACATTTTAAAGCAAGAATCTTATGGATATCAATTTTCTTCTTTGAGATATAAAGGAATATGTAAAAAACACGTTTTGCTCCCCCCTCCCCCCCCTTGGGGGGCGAATTTTGAAAAATCGCTTCTTAAATGACGCCTTCAGCACAAAAGTAATAAGCTCCTAAAATTTGATATCTGTATCTCCAATAGTTTTTGCTGGGCGTTGATACGTGTATGTATATATATATATATATATACAGTAACGACCGCTTATAGTGATCACTGGTTATAAGAATCAACCGTTTATAAGAATCACTATCGCGAAAACAAAAACAAATGAATTATTTCCATGTTAAAATTTTCGCTTTAAAGAATCAATCCACCGGTTTTAAGAATCAGTTTACACTCTTCGCTTTACTTCCATTTTTCCAAAAAACCTACTTAAACCCTCAAAAGGCACGAAGTTCGTTCTTTTTTTTAAAGAAAGATTGATAAGATGGGATGGAATATAGTCGTAAAATTCACCCCTTTCTTTATTAGACATAACATAATCGTTTCCCCTTAAACGCTTTACCACAACACTGTCCTATTAGCTTGACCCGGGGGCAACTTTACCCGTCCGAGTAAATCTTCGTCTGAGACTATAAGTATTGAAAGAGGTATAAACAGCCTTCTGAAAACTTCATTACGTCAAACTACAGTAGAAAACTTTTTCTTGCTCCCTTCCTGTAGTTGAAATGTTAAAACTGTTAAGCAGGTATGTTGTAACTTGTAACAAATATTGTATTTTTTTCTTCTCTTACTATAATCATGTGTATCTACTTATAGGTCTAAAAATTAAGTTTTATTTTTAAAACTATAAAAAATTTTTTAATAAAAGATAGTTAATGTAAATTAAAGAGTATTTTATGGTAAATTATCTCATATATGTATATATAGGTGTGTGTGTGCTTGTCCAAAAACCTAAATTTCGGTTATAAGAATCAACCGCTTATAAGAATCAAAAACAGTAATAACAAACGTGATTCTTATAAGCGGAAATCACTGTATATATATAAGTCAGGACTTCTTCCTTTATAGATATAGATATCAGGATAAGTTACTTGAGGCCAGCGTCTTGCATCGTAACTCCAGTCTTCCTCTGTCAATAAATAAGGGTCACATGCTGAATAAACCTTTCCGGGATGTACCTAAATGTTTAAATTAGTGATATACCTTTGTTTAGATACCGTATCTAAAGACTTTGCGTAATCTGAGAGCATTTTATTCAACAAGCTGTAAGAATGCTCATTGAACGCCATGTTAAATTTTGCAATGTTTTGCCACTCCTCGCCAAACAAGAAGTAAAATCTGCAAGAGTTGAGATGTGACATGCTGCGAGACACTGCCCTATTAATACCTAAAAAAAAAAAGAAGGAAAAAATATATTTATAAAAAAATCGCAAAAGATATTTTTATTGACAAAATAATTTAGAAGAAAATAGTGAAATTAAATCTAATAGAACATACTAAAGAATATAGTGCAGTTTGAGGAACATTTCTTTTACTGTATTTTAATATTTTTTTGGATAATGTCCAATCGTCTGCTGCATAAAAAAGAAAAAAAAATTGTCAATTTATTTCGTTTTTATGCATGTGACGCAAAATTAATTTAAAGTATCACAAACAGAAAAGAAACTACGTGATCGGCATTTAATAAATTAAATTCTAAAAATTAGTCTTTAAAAATTCACCAAAGATCAGAAAATGGAGGTTTAAGATTCGAAAAATATTTCACTTTAAAGGAATTTTTATGATTATTCTCGTGATATAAATTTTATAATCCTTATATTATCATTTTAAATGCAAAGTTTAAAGAATGTTACAAAAACAGCTTAAAAATTTAATTTAAAAAAATCTAAGACGAATTTTTCAAAAATCTTTCATAGTGCACCCCGACACTATAAGAAGAATCGCCATGCAAAAATTTCAACCATTTAAGTCCAGCGGTTTGGTCTGTGCGTTATCTGTCAGTCAGTCAGTCAGTTATGGAACTGTTATATATATATATATATATATATATATATATATATATATATATATATATATATATATACATATATATATATATATATATATATACATATATATATATATATATATATATATATATATACATATATATATATATATATATATACATATATATATATATATATATATATATATATATATATATATATATATATATATATATATATATATATATACATATATATATATATATATATATATATATATATATATATATATATATATATATATACATATATATACAGGGTCATCGGAAAAGGCAACGTGGAATAACGAACCATATAACAGAACTCGTGGTGTTTATTTTTCCACCAAAAGATAAAGAAACGAATCAAGTTTTGGACATTTCCCAGTACGTTTCAATATGAGCACCCCTCGTCGCTCGGCACACATCTAGGCGATAGTCGATCTCCATAAAGGTACGCTCGATCATAGGAGTCACAGTCGCTATTGCAGCAGTGATTCTGTCCGATAAATGACGTAGACTGGGATCTTCTCAGCGTACACAATGGTTTTCGGGTAACCCCGTAGAAAAAAGGTCTAGAGGGGTCAAATCGGGCTTCTTAGTAGACAAAAAATTGGGCTGTCCCTTCCCATCCAACATGAAAACCCATGTAGTCGGAAGCGCGACGTCACAGCGTCGACGCATAGCCCCGCTGCAGTCACAGTCACCATGACGTTAAGACCCAAACTCCCAGAGTTAACATACCATCTGCTGCTACGTAAAAACCGATCGATGAATTGTTGTTCCCGGTGTGCACAACTGAAAATACGGAAACCTTTTTCGATGACCCTATATATATATATATATATATATAAACAAAAACATATGTATTATTTCCATGTTAAAATTTTCTCTTTAAAGAATCAATCCACCGGTTTTAAGAATCAATTTACACTCTTCGCTTTCCTTTCGTTTTTCCAAAAAAGCCACTTAAACCCTCAAAATTTACGAAGTTCTTTCTTTATTCTTTTTAAAAGAAAGAGTGATAAGATGGGATGGAACACAGTCGTAAAATGCATCCCTTTCTTTGTTAGATATAACATAATAGTTTCCCCTTAAACGCTTTAGCTAAACACTGTCATATTAGCTTGACCCAGGGGCATCCTAACCTTGCGGATCCGATTTCACTTTACTCCACTGACAAACAAAGACAGGGACTCTTTTTTCCCACCTCCCACATCCTGGTTGCGGCTTCCTGAACCCTGAAACACATAAATCTTCGGAGAAGTGTCCACTATCACTTAGGAAAACGTGACATTATTAGATTCAGCACGTTATCAAACCGTGAAACGTAAGCTAGATGGTGAATCTTGGTCTGAGACTATTGGTATTGAAAGAGGTATAAACACCCTCCTGAAAGGTTCATTACGTCTTACTACCATAGAAAACTTTTTCTCGCACCCTTCCTGTAGTTGAAATGTTAAACTGTTAAGTAGGCATGTTGTAACAAATATTGGATTTTTTTCTTCTCTTACTATAATCCTGTGTATCTACTTATAGGTCTAGAAATTAAGTTGTATTTTTAAAAATATAAAAATAATCTTAATAAAAGATAATTAACGTAAATTAAAGAGTATTTTATAGTAAATTATCTAATACATGTATATATAGGTGTGTGTGTTCCTGTCCAAAAACCTAAATTTCGGCTATAAGAATCAACCGCTTATAAGAATCAAAAACAGCAATAACAAACGTGATTCTTATAAGCGGAAATCACTGTATATATATGTCTGTGTGTGTGTGTCTGCGCGCGTTTGAGCGCCAGTATGATCTTAATTTGTTACTTCTTCGCAAATTTCTGATAAAATGTTTGGCATTCACACATAGACACACACAAGCACCAGATATCCGAAGGTTTTTTTTTAATGCTCTATAACCCTGATAGAAATTTCTTCACACGCTCTCCAGGGAGCTGAAGATCAGTTTATTACTCATCGACACTTCTTAAAGTGCTTTCGGTATAGCTATGCTACAAAAGTCCTCATCTTCTGTGGTGAATATCGAGTGATGCCAGGAATTGCGCGAGAGAGGATGACAGATGGCGATCCTCCGACAGGATGGACAATGGAAGAAAAGCCAATATCAGCCTTTTCGGGAGGAAATTGTTACTTTGTACACAATGGAATAGATGGATCGTGGTCACGTGATGTTTTGGAAGCCGCCTGTGCGGAGGGACAGGAATCGATTAAACCGCGCTATAAATTAACTTCCTCTTTGAGCATTACCCCGATTTGTGGATTAGTTGATATCGCTTAAATCTGCCGTCAAAAGACTTAACGACCATTATTTTATGAGTTAAATTGCACACGGATACGTTATTACGAGTCTTACGTATGAGTATGTTTTAGAATATATGCAAAATTTGCAAACACCATGGATAAATCTAAAAATGCAAGAAATGAATATGTGAACGGACACCATATAAAACGATTAGCGTAGTTTCTACGCAGTAAAAAATAATTTCCTGGTCATTTATTGATTTCTGAAGACCTAGGATGTGTAGGAAAGCCATTGGAAATAGCGCTTCCTCACAACGTTGGTAGTATTTTATAGATGTACTATATTTATCTGTTATTCATTTTTGAACTTCTTATTTATTACTGAATGCTTGCAAATGGCCTATCATAGCCTTCATATAACCCTAAACATCTGTTACTATCTTATTATTTAAAACTGGCACGGCAGGATTTTTTTCTTTTTATAGAGACGTAAAGAGTATGCATTTTAAAATACACCAGAAACTTAAAATTAAAATCCTAGCTTTTCTCAGGAATTTCTTATTTTACAGAATAAAACTGCCACGAACACAAGTATGTTTACGCTCGCGTTCACATTTTATCTGTCGTTAAAACCATAAACAATGAAAGTTGCCAGTTATGGTTCCGAAATGAAGTGGAGGTTGAAAAGAGGTTTCTTCCATAACATTGGCTCTATGGAGTCTTGAATCGGTGCTGAATAAAATAGGGCAGCTTAGAGAGGTGGCCGTCGGATAGGGGTGCATAACTACAGAAGTTTCACTGTATATTGACTTGTACAGATGTAATATCAACTCACAGTCTTGAGCATCCTGGACGAATTCCTAACCGCTGAAATCTCTTCCCCCCCCTCTCTCTCTCTCTCTATATATATATATATATATATATATATATATATATATATATATGTATGTATGTATGTATGTATGTATGTATGTATGTATATGTATATGTATATATATATATATGTATGTATATACACTCATGGACAAAAAAATTAGCGCACCAAGAAGGAGTTGTCAAAATGAAACGAAATTTTACATACGTAATGACTACTTTGATATAAGTAAATGATAAGAAAATCAAAGAAAAAGGATAATTTATTTCAGAGAAAAAGGCAAAAGAACGGAGGATTTAATACTCCGTTGGACCCCCTCTAGCGCCAATGCACGATGCGGTACGATCGGGCATTGAGTCATAGAAGTTCTGTATGATGTCTTGAGACATTTCGTTCCATATTTGCTGTAACCTTGCCTCTAGTTCATTCAAACTCGTGGGATGCCCAACTCGTCGTCCCAAATGCTCCCAGATATTCTCGATTGGAGACATATCTGGGGATCGGGCAGGCCAAGGAAGGGTAGTAACAGTGCGGAGACAGTCTCGTGATACCCTTGCCGTATGAGGCCGAGCATTGTCTTGTTGAAAAATGGCTCCTGGGAGCCGTTGCATGAGTGGCAACACATGTGGTTGCAGGATTTCATGAACATACCGCTGGGCTGTCATGGTGCTACGGAACAATACTAGGGGTGACCGTGTATTGTAGGCAATGGCACCCCATACCATCACACCAGCTGTGGGAGCGATGTGTCGCTGTACAGCAAAGGCAGGATTGAAGCGTTCACCACGGGCTCTCCACACACGAACACGATTGTCATCACTGCCGAGATTGAATCTGGATTCGTCGCTAAAGACGACCTGGTTCCATTCCGCTGCAGTCCAGTTTCCTCGTGCGCGGCAAAACTCCAAACGGAGGCGTCGATGGGTGGGCGTCAAGGGCAGCAGACGTAATGGGCGCCGCGATACCAACTGTCCTTCAGCCAGGCGCCTTCGTATGGTTCGAGAAGATACAGATGCCCCTAGTGAAGGTGCTACCTGTGCCTGGATGGCGGCCGATGAAGCAGTTGGCTGTACGCGTGCATTTCTTACGATGTGGCGGTCTTCTCGACGACTGGCCTGTCGAGGGCGTCCTGAGCCTGGTCTTCGTGTACATGACATCTCTCGGGTCCACTGGTCCCAAAACCTCCTCACAACACAATCAGAGCGGCCTAATTGACGAGCTACTCGCCTAGCTGACCACCCAGCTTCCATCATCCCGACGATTCTCCCCCTCTCAAACTGCGACAACTGCTTATATTGTCTTCGAACACGGCGTAATGGCATGTCTATCTCAGCTCTTCCTTTGTAAATGATTCAGCACACTCAAACAAGCTTTGGTTACCTGTTTTATACTCCACAGAGTACGATGTTCAACGCCCTATACCGGCTATACGTAATGCGCAATCACGCTGCATTTCTAATCATTTGCATATCTCCCCGATATGTACCTTCATTGCAAGTTTCGTTACGATCCCGCAATTATTTCTTGATGCGCTAATTTTTTTGTCCATGAGTGTATATATATATATGCATATATATATATATATATATATATATATATATATATATATATATATATATATATATATATATATATATAAATATATATATATATACACTGCTGGCCACTGTAAATGCAACACCCTGAAGGAAACATGCAAATAACATGAAATTTACAACATGCATTAGCGGAGGTGAGATATGCAAATGATTAGAATTTCAGCGCAGACGCACATCACGCGCGCCTGTGGCGCCACTTCAAAGCGCTATTTAAGGCTTGGAGATTTCGACGATTTCAAGTTCGGCAATTGTGTTTTTCTTGTGTTTTTTTCAAAAAAACGATCAATTATGCCTCGTCGAAAACAGCGATCATCTTTTGATCAAGTATCCGAGTTCGACAGAGGAAGGATAGTGGCCTACCGAGATTGTGGACTATCTTTCAGGGAAATCGGTAGTCGTGTTGGACGAAACCAAACAACTGTAATGCGGATATGTGATCGTTGGATGCAGAAGGGTACGACAGACCGGCGTGTTCGATCGCATCCACCTCAGCGCACCACTTCACGTGATGACAGGCAAATTGTGCGCATGGCAGTGACGGATCGCTCAGTCACATCACGAACCATAGCACAGCACATGCAGTCTGTAACGCATCATCCAGTGTCTGCACGTACCATTCGACGCCGTTTACAGCAGAGTGGTCTGTCCGCAAGACGTCCATTGCTTTGTCTACCCTTGACGCAGAACCACAGACGTCTCCGCCGCCAATGGTGCGATGACAGAAGGATGTGGATGGCAGAATGGAATGAAATTGTCTTTACTGACGAGCCACGCTTCTGTCTGCAACACCACGATGGTCGCATTCGAGTCTGGAGACACCGTAAAGAGAGGATGCTGAACAGCTGCGTTATGCACCGCCACACTGGTCCTGCACCGTGTATTGTGGTATGGGGCGATATTGGATATCACTCTCGCACACCTCTAGTACGCATTGCCGGTACTTTAAACAGCCAGCGCTACATCTCCGAGGTGTTGGAGCCAGTTGTCCTTCCTTACCTTCAGGGCTTCCCCACAGCCATATTTCAACAGGATAATGCGTGACCACACGTGGCACGCATTGTCCAACGGTTCTTCGTCAATCGCCAGATTGAATTGCTTCCCTGGCCGCCTCGCTCTCCGGATCTTTCGCCGATAGAAACCATCCGGTCCATGGTTGCTCTACGATTGACCCAGATTCCATCCCCAGCTGCCACAGCAGATTAACTTTGTCAACGTGTGGAAGCTGCTTGGTCTGCTGTACCCCAAGAACTCATCCAAAGTCTCTTTGAATCAATGCCGAGGCGTGTGGCAGCGGTGATCTCCAACAATGGCGGCTATTCTGGCTACTGATTTTGGCAGGAACCACACTTCACAGAAGTCTATAAATTTAATCATTTGATACTTGGTCAACATGTTATCTACAAAATAAATTTTGGTGTGATATCTCCTGTCTTTCTTGGTGTTGCAATTTGGGTGGCCAGCAGTGTATATATATATATATATATATATATATATGCATATACACATACACACACAGACACAGATATATATATATATATATATATATATATATATATATATATATATATATATATATATATATATATATATATATATATTTATATGTATATATATATATATTTTTTTTTTATTATTTTTATTTTTTTTATTTTTTTATTTTTTTATTTTTTTAAATTTCGAATGCAGAGGCACTTTGTTGGATAGACATCCGCTTGTTGTTATTAACCGTAGTTTTGCTGGCCATTTTATTATTGGAGCACCATATAGGCGGACCAGCATTGCTCCCTATGAAGGGACAACACAAAAGAAGGTATTTTAGTGGCGCGCCGGGATTCGAACCGAGCATCCTCATCACCGAAAGCCAGCACGCTTTACCACAAGGCCACCTCGGCCCCCGATGAAATATTATACCACATCATTGATCGGCCTTACATTTTCCTGTCGAAGGAGAGACCGAAAGGCCCGATGGCATGGTCAAAAATTACTCAGTTTCCATTGGGCACCACTGGAACGAGTTTATTTATCACGCTACACGTATTTATACAGTTTCTGTCATCAAAAAGAAATTTTGGCGGGAGTTGGAGTCAAGCCCACTCTCTTTTGCTTTTCGAGGCGTCATTCTAACTCTTTGAAATGCGTATAATGCCATGTCGTTAATCGACATCATAATCTTATTAGCAACAGGAAATTGTGTGAATTGTTAAAATTAATTCATTGTCAAGGATTTATTCAAGTGTGCGAACTCATCCTATTCAATCGACGAAACGTCTCCGTTTGTGCTACGTGAGAAGGGATCTGTTTCAGTTGTGAACTGGGTGCGCATCAAGCCGTTCAAAGATGTACTCTCCATTATCGAATCGGGCACATTTTAAAGGGAATATGCGTCCACGATACTCGAGTCGTGCGTGAGGTGCTCTCGGGACTGGTACTGAGCGTGCGACGCAGGATTTATGAGACAGCTCGGAGGTCTCATCAATCACGAGATTCGCCTGGCCATAGCAGAACCGTTTACCATCGCGATATATTGAATTTCGAGTACTCTGTCAGGCATTCAAGTTATTCACGGGTGCCTTCCCTGCCTGCAGAGAATGCGGTTAAGTTACGGGCACGACGCATGAAGCAGGAAAATTTGCCAATATGGAGCAATGTCGGCGATTAAATTTTATTACATTTTGGTAAGTAGTGACGCATTTTGATGCGTTACACCAACGAATATTTTCGTATATTATTTGTGGGATCTATAAGGAAAGAATTTCCCAAGATTACTAATGAAAAGTGTGCAATATATACTTAATAATTAAAATTCTTATCTTCAAAACATTAAAATTTTCTCTGTAAAGAAATGAAAGGCCAACTCGGTACGGAAAATTCAAAATCAAATTGAGCTTTCTTCCTCGTCAGTAGAGTAGTAGTAAATAGTAAACCACGGCAGGTGAAATAGCGTCCTGGTATAATAGTGCTGGAATTTCACAACAGAGAGACTGTAGAGGGTGCAATTTTAAAATAAGAATTAGAGAAATAGAGAAAGAACGAAGTAATAAAAACACAAGAATCCTTGAAAGGGCACAAAGACTAACTAGAAAATGGAAGGGAAAATCATCACATAATAGCCCTCCTAGCTCCACGAAGTAATAAAAACAAGAATCCTTGAAAGGGCACAAAGATACAAGACTAACTAGAAAATGGAAGGGAAAATCATCACATAATAGCCCTCCTAGCTCCATGAAGTAATAAAAACACAATAATCCTTGAAAGGGCACAAAGATACAAGACTAACTAGAAAATGGAAGGGAAAATCATCACATAATAGCCCTCCTAGCTACACGAAGTAATAAAAACACAAGAATCCTTGAAAGGGCACAAAGATACAAGACTAACTAGAAAATGGAAGGGAAAATCATCACATAATAGCCCTCCTAGCTCCACGAAGTAATAAAAACACAAGAATCCTTGAAAGGGCACAAAGATACAAGACTAACTAGAAAATGGAAGGGAAAATCATCACATAATAGCCCTCCTAGCTCCACGAAGTAATAAAAACAAGAATCCTTGAAAGGACACAAAGATACAAGACTAACTAGAAAATGGAAGGGAAAATCATCACATAATAGCCCTCCTAGCTCCACGAAATAATACAAACACAAGAATCCTTGAAAGGGCACAAAGATACAAGACTAACTAGAAAATGGAAGGGAAAATCATCACATAATAGCCCTCCTAGCTCCACGAAGTAATAAAAACAAGAATCCTTGAAAGGACACAAAGATACAAGACTAACTAGAAAATGGAAGGGAAAATCATCACATAATAGCCCTCCTAGCTCCACGAAGTAATAAAAACACAAGAATCCTTGAAAGGGCACAAAGATACAAGACTAACTAGAAAATGGAAGGGAAAATCATCACATAATAGCCCTCCTAGCTCCATGAAGTAATAAAAACACAAGAATCCTTGAAAGGGCACAAAGATACAAGACTAACTAGAAAATGGAAGGGAAAATCATCACATAATAGCCCTCCTAGCTCCACGAAGTAATAAAAACACGAGAATCCTTGAAAGGGCACAAAGATACAAGACTAACTAGAAAATGGAAGGGAAAATCATCACATAATAGCCCTCCTATCTCCACGAAGTAATAAAAACACAAGAATCCTTGAAAGGGCACAAAGATACAAGACTAACTAGAAAATGGAAGGGAAAATCATCACATAATAGCCCTCCTTGCTCCACGAAGTAATAAAAACACAAGAATCCTTGAAAGGGCACAAAGATACAAGACTAACTAGAAAATGGAAGGGAAAATCATCACATAATAGCCCTCCTAGCTCCACGAAGTAATAAAAACACAAGAATCCTTGAAAGGGCACAAAGATACAAGACTAACTAGAAAATGGAAGGGAAAATCATCACATAATAGCCCTCTTAGCTCCATGAAGTAATAAAAACACAAGAATCCTTGAAAGGGCACAAAGATACAAGACTAACTAGAAAATGGAAGGGAAAATCATCACATAATAGCCCTCCTAGCTCCACGAAGTAATAAAAACACAAGAATCCTTGAAAGGGCACAAAGATACAAGACTAACTAGAAAATGGAAGGGAAAATCATCACATAATAGCCCTCCTAGCTCCATGAAGTAATAAAAACACGAGAATCCTTGAAAGGGCACAAAGATACAAGACTAACTAGAAAATGGAAGGGAAAATCATCACATAATAGCCCTCCTAGCTCCACGAAGTAATAAAACACAAGAATCCTTGAAAGGGCACAAAGATACAAGACTAACTAGAAAATGGAAGGGAAAATCATCACATAATAGCCCTCCTAGCTGCATTAATATAAGGGTCAGAACGTATACTAATGCAGATGAACCGTTCTTGTTAACCAAAATTTTGTCTTAAGAGCTTTCCAAGCTGTAATAATATAAGGGACAGAACATGTATTAATGCAGAAGAACTGTTGTCGCTAACTTAATTTTTGTCCTTACAAGTTATGAAGAGAATTTTTTTACAATTCGTTGTAATTCCCCTTTTACAATTCCTTTGTTGTGTAATGTCACCCCCTTCCTCCTCCTGGGTGACATATGGAAAATTTTTGAAAAGGAGGCATTTGGAGGAAGTAGTTTGAATGTTTATCATAACACTTGTCTGACTATGTAAACGTTTTACTGCTCGTCATCTGAAAAAAAAGTTGATCTTGCTTTAGAAATCCGTAAACTGAGTTGCCTTTTAAAATCTTTATATCCTAGGGTCTTTCTCTTTCCTAATTCATTTCGTTAGTTTTGGGGGTATATTTCCTACATTCTCAACTATTTTTGAAATGCTTATTGTTCGAAACTGAACGAAATACCGTAGGCCAATGGTGCCAAAACTATGGTGTTCAAGTCTATAGGAATCCGCAGGTAATGAGGATTTTATTAGACCGAAATCTGAGAGATTACTTACAGACTAATAAAGACAGAAAAAAAATATTAAAAAAAATTTATTTTTCTGAATATAATATGCTTATACTAAGACACATCAATAGTTGGTAGAGCCTCAACGAGAGGCAATTACAGCCTCAGCCCTCCGAAGCATGCTTTCCACAAGTCCTTCTGTGACGGCTAGTGGTATTTTCTTCCACTCGGCTTGGAGAAGACATGTAAGTTCCTTCACCGATTTTGGATGGCTGTTGCACCCCTTAATTCGGCGATCCAACTAGTCCCAGAGGTTTCCGATAGGGGTCATGTCTGAGCTCTGGGCAGGCCAGTCCATTCGGTAAACCCCATTGTCACCATACCAATCCATGGTGGACCTCACAACATGACAGTTGGCGTTGTTGTCCTGGAAGTAACATGGGTCTAACCCTTAAAACTGCCACAACGTAGAAAGCACACTGTCATCCAAAATAGTGCAATAGGCGTCGGCGATGACGAAGGCATGAATTGGGACCAAGGGTCCCAGTCCATACCAGGAAAAACACCCCCAGACCATAATTCCACCTCCGGCGAATTTTACTTTGGGCACAATGCATTCTGGGAGGAGGCGTTCTTCAGGCAAACGCCAGACCCAGACCCTGCCATCCGAAAGGTAGAGGGTGAACCTTGATTCTTCGCTCCAAAGAAACCGTTACCACTGATCTAAGATCCACTTTCGACATGCTTTGTCAGAAAGTCATTAACAGAGCACGCGGTCTGACTGTGTGATCAAAGGCTTGTGGGCGGCAGCACGACCATAAAAACCAAGCAGGTGGGCTTCCTTACGGATGGTATTCATCGAAACAACACTCCTGGATGCCTGTTGAAACTCCTGGAGTATGTGGGCCATCGGTTGGGTGCGGTTCTTCCAAATTTCTTTGGACAGCACCCGTCGGTCTCTATCTCCCAGTTTCGTGGGTCTGCCGACTCGGGGCACATTTAGACAATCACCGCTCACCTTCCACTTCTGAGTCACATAGGCTACTGTCGATTTTGGGTCATTCAGTTTGCTATATATGTCCCTTAAAGATCGGTCATTTCTGTGATACCCGAAGATTATAACTTTCTCGAAATCAGATAACACTGCACTTAGTGGTATATTGCATGCGACTAATGCCAATGTTGTTTCCTACACGGCGGAGGACGTGACGTATATCAGGACCGCAGATATTGTCATTTTCATGGGTGTCCAAATAGTTATTGATAGATAGTGTATAACGAATTCGGAACCAAAGGTAGAAATTACGGAAAGTTATGTCTTGGGTTGTAGTCGTTGGCTTGAGTGGTTATTTAACCCAGTCTCTACAGCCCAGTAGATTGGGACAATAACAGTTTCATTTACTCGAGCACATTATGGACAATTCTGATATTTAGTTGAGATTAACATTTATAAGGGTTATAAAGACTTGAAGAATATTCACAACAGCTGTATGCATTGAACGAACGGATGGAGGGGTTCTTCGACTCGACTAGTTCAAGCCATTACGTGATGCTGAGTGACGCGCAGTTCCACACCAGGATAATGGAAGGTTAGTTCCATTTGTGAACGTGATCATATATAATGTGATATGCGCTACAGTGACAGCTATGCATCAAAAGTACAGGCATGGTGGGGACAGACACAAATTGAAATGTAAAGGTAGGGATTGTATAATAGCTATGGAAAGAAATAGTCCAAATTAGAAGAATAGATTTAATGAATGGCGGGAGGTTATTGTTACACACACACACGCACACATATCTATATGTATATGTGTGTGTGTAACAATATATATATATATATTATATATATATATATATATATATATATTATATATATATATATATATATATTATATATATATATATATATATATATATATTATATATATATATATATATATATTATATATATATATATATATATATATATATATATTATATATATATATATATATATATATATATATATATATATATCGCTTAATGTTGGGGCCGAAGCCTAATTATTCCATTGGTTCTAATTTTTCAGGAATATGATTTGTGAGCTTCCTATGCTATTTCAATTGAGTATGAAAGTAATGGAAAACAGCTTTGTTCCATTGAATTATACGAATAATCCAAAATTTGACAATTCAACGCACATAAAATAAAAAAAGTTAAACAAGTAGAAAACAGGCAGATCTACTTTGGGTTTAGTTGTTACTTTTCATAGCGGGAAATTTCCTATAAACTAGGATTCATCCATCATAATACTTCTTCTCCAGACTACGTATATAGATAGTTTGGGATATTCAAACAAAAATTTGGGGGAGGGGAAGTTATTGGAAATAGCAGTTCTTCAAACCGCTGGGGTTGTTTAGTTGGTAGAATATTTGCTTGATGTTTAAGGACGCTAATTTGATCCTCATTCCTGGCAGCCGATCGTTTCAGATTTATATCCTCTTGATCCATAACACATGGAAAATGGTAATCCTTTTTAACGCAATCAATTGAAATATTTATAGATTTCAAACATGAGCCAAAACATTAGGATCGATTTTTAAAACTTTTTTCACCAGATTCATCAAAAGTAATATATTTGACAGAAATTTAATATGTATCTTAAAAGTTCTGAAAGGCATACTTCTGGTGTAATGTAGAAATTTGTTACGAATAAAATATGGTTATCCTGGTCATATGAAAAGTTTGAGAGTCTGCCCCATGCTGTATTTCATAAGTAGAAGGATGTTAGTAACCGGTATTCGATATGTCGTGTCGCAACATCACGACAAACTACACGTCCAAATTGAAGCTATTCGGGGGGGGGGGGTTTGGTAACTGTAATTATTCCTGTATCGGAAGCTTAAATTTTTTTATGAAAGACTTATAATATCACGTTTCAATAAGCTAAAATCTCTACACGTAGGCAACATGTATAAAGCTATCCCTCGCATAAACATTTATATATACGGATCAAAATGCTGAATTAGTTTTTAAATGGTGTTGATGTTGACAGGTGATGGCGGAATGGCTAGGGAGCTGGCATTCGGTTCAGATCGTGTGGGTTCGATCCCCACTTCTACCATGGATGTTTGTAGTCGTTCGGAATCGGCTTTAAACTGTAGGTCCCGGTCGAATTAGCCCCCATGTAGCAAAAATTTGACCGTAGCGCTCCAAACCAAACGTAAAATGGTGTTGGTGTTGACAAATGCCAGACCACTGACAATCAGTCCGTCTGCCAAGGCCCCCCCCAAAGCTAAACAGTCCCTTTGTCTTTAAGCAAACAGCGCAAGCCCAAATGTTTCAACCAACCTTAAATTTAAGAGTTAGAATGACAACTCCCTTATATCAAAATTTGCTGCACTCCTTCCAAAAAAGTAGTCTTACCTTGGTAAATGAGCCTGATACACCCTGATTCCCCATTAGGTGTTCAGTATTTTTACTGCCCCAGCCATGTCATGACCTTCAGTAATGAGTCTCATCAAGTTGTATTTATTTCATAAATTTCTCTATTTTCTTGTGATAATCCCATCGCTCAGAGCTAAAGCTGAAATTCAAGGGTTTTGGGTTAGATGCTGAAAATTGTTTTGGGAAACAAAACAATTTTCAGCATTTCCCAGATGACACGGTTACAAGCTTTTTGAATACACATAACAAGAGCAAACAACCTTTAAAAATGCGCAGTAAGAATTAAAAATGACAACTAGTTTACAATCATAGGAAAATAATCTTCTCCACAATTAGTGAAAATTATCCAGTAATAGATTTAAACTTAAAATTTAAGGTTGTTTCTATTTCCTCGATTACGATATATTAGTATACTTCATCCTCAGGCCGCGGACATCATTCGATGGGACTTTTCTATAGATAATTCCCGAATGAATTTCTAAACTTTTCGTGCATTTGAGAATTTTATTCACGGATTTTTAAAAGCCGTATATTCCTCTTATACTGCTAAGCTTATAGAGAATTAGTGCTTCTACCCTAACTTTGGGTATGTATATCTTGAAGTGGCACTCTAAATAATTTCATTCAAACATAGTTCTTACATAACAACAATGTTTATTCAAGTATCTGCACATATATATTTTCTTTTCAACGTAACTAATGCGTACTACTAGTACGAGGTATATATAGCATTCATGCAAGGAAAATGCAATTCAATATATTCACTTGTATAACTATTCATGCAATGAAAATACAACTTGAGATACTCACAAATACTTCGGAAAGTCGACCAGCAATGCTGCTACGTAAACTTTAGGCCACAGAACGCTAAATAACTTTCGTCTAACACGAACTCGCGTAAGTTAGCATCAACCTAGCTAAAACGCCACGAGCTAAAACGCTGCTCGCAAACTCCTTTCACTTCCTCTCACTTCGTAGCTCCCTCTCACACCGTTTCTTTAACCTAGCTGCTTGGTATTTATACCAACCGCGTATGCCGCAATTAGGATATCTTAAGCGGCTTCTTTAACTTTATTCACCTAAAAGTCCGATTGTTGTGAATCGAATCTTATGTAAACCTTACAAGCTTCTGATGACTTTTACAGCATAGTTGTGGTGATGATTACGAAGAGATTTTCGTAAGTTAGTGCTTACACCACTAGCACTTTTTCGCTAACCCAGGTTCAAAAGAATCAAATTTTCCCTGGTTGCCTCTGCACAATATATGTCCATAGTGTGAATAAAAATGACAGACACTATCAATTACAAACACATTCATTTAATAAAGAATAATATTGCATTTCATTACACATAAAAAAAATTAAGAATTGATCATTTCTCCTACGAACGTTCGTGAAAATCAAGGTATGACCAGTCCAAAAGGAAATTAATATTACTAGCTAAGGAGAGAATAGCGGGGGACACAGGCCGGCAGAATTTACGTTGGTATGTCAAAATTTAATAGTCATAAGCTTCCTGACCATTCTAAACACATCATATAAAACATTAGTACATATCACAAATAACATATAAAATTACCCTAGAGGAAGGATTCTACTTGGTGTAAAAAAAAAATTTAGGAAAAGTAATTATGACATAAAAAAAATAAGAACGTCACCCGATTCACAAACTTCCGCGCTGTGAAGGTGTTCGGTTGAAGGGCCGAAATTGTAGCACTTCAGACTTCCGTCCGGCTCTATCCTCCTAAGTCGTGGGAAGAATGCGACTCCTGGATCAAAATTCTCTGCTATTCACGGGAAAAAGTCTGATGAATACACGCAGTGAAGGAGCTAGGTTGAATGGCTACAAAGGCGTATTTTAAGGTATGAGTTTTGAAGACATATAGCCCAATCACATCCAATGAAGTTCTTAAAAAAACCCCACATTAAATGAGAAGAAAACTCCTTATTTCCTATTTCGCATCCGTGTGGTATAGAAACATTTGAAGGCTCTTATCTACTCTGACAAATATTTAACTTAATTATCCAATATTTTCGTATGCAATCCGTGTCCCGCTAGACGAAGAAAAAGCGTCATTTCCAAGGGAATAGAATAGCTATACGTTTCTTCAGGTCAAAATATAATAACCTCTCACGCTGATGCAGAGAAAAAAAAAGAAATATTTTTTTGGAGTATCAATGGTAAGGAAGAAAGTCCATTCTCATTGTCGCTTTGTACTGAACCCTTTTCGTTAATGATGTCGAAATGATTGAAGCTATTAAGAATCCCAACATTATCTTTTTTTTTCTCGGGCATTAGCTGTGTTCCTTTGTGTATACTTCTCTACATTGCTTTAACGTGTGTTGGCTCAAAGGATAAAATAGCCAGATAGGTAGAAAAGCTAAAATACCCGAAATGATGCGAAGCACATGAATTATACACAGATATACTTTTCCTTTGGAGTTTAAATACAGGTTTTCTATTTTAAAAATTTTACGTGTTTTTACAGTTAAAAGTTAATTGAATTTATGACAGTAAAATTAGTTATTTTCGCTACAAAGAATGAGAGGAAAATGAGCACTTAAGAACAATTACAATAACAAAACTTTTAAGTAATATCTGTGTGTGCAGTGAAAAGAGTGTGAAGTCCAAAATCGTAGTTTTGAGAAAAACGGGATTGAAAAAAATAACGGCTTTTGTAAAGTCAGTTCTTTTTAAAGTTTAATTTTTAATTATTTTTTTAAAGTAAATTTTTCTAATGTTAATTTTGTTGAGTAAAGAGTGTTAAGTCCTTGACTGGGACATAACCCCTTTAACACTAACATGTTTGTGTTTTGTTTCACAAATTTTCCCTGATGAATAAAAATATTTAGGAGGGGAATTGGATTTAGCTTTCTGTACCCTGCAGTAGCCCTTGATGTTTCAAACATGCCTGGCTTGATAACTCATTTTGCCCATTTTGGACTTAAAACACCCTTTGCACAGCAAACACAGATATATTAGTCATAATTAGTTTTTACTTTTTAACTAATTCATGACTGTTTAGAATTTTTTAGTGGAATCTGCGAACAATAAATTTATAAGTTGACAAAGATTTTGAAGGGAATATTCATATCCCGTTTAAATGGATGAATTTTCGGTAATATTGAATTATTAAAAAAAGAATGATTATTAAAAAAGGATAAAAATATCACAAACTTTATTGTATTTTCCCCCCTCATGACAACAAAACATCATTAATATAATAATCCCATATGGAGAAATAGACATTTTCGTCTGAAATCCAAACCAAAATGCTACAAGCGATTAACTTCTAACAAGCTCATTTTACAATATGTTAAGAAAGAAGTTTGGGTATAATAAACAACTATTTTTTAATTTTCTATACAATTTTAAGGCGATTTTCTTCCATGAATGCGATTTTATTTTAAACCTCAGATCTCCCTCCTAAGTAAGAGACAAGAATTATTCCCTTATAACTCTCGTTTTTCAGCAGAAACCAATAAATAAAATTTTTATTGTTGTATTTATCAAAGGAAATTTTATTGCCTTTTGTTACACGCTAATCTATTGCGTAGCTTTTGTTTTCAGTCATGTCACAGTTCTTCACAGGGTGTGAGCTTAATAGAGAGTGCTTCCCATGGAGAATGTTTAAAGGGGCATTATGTCTGACAAAACAGTATAATTAGAGGATTTATATACACCCCAAAAGCAAACCACTTTGCATTCACTTGACACATGACTTTTCAAGGAATTATTAGGAATCTCGCGATTTCACCAATAACAGTTTCCTTGCAGGTAGTATCAAGTCCCAAAAAGCACTAATTATTATTTCTCAAGTTCCTTTATTGCTCTGAAATAATTTAGGAGGCCGTAGTGATTTTACGCTTTATTTTCCTGGTACGTGTATGAAAGAAATAAGTATTATGGCATTTTTCCAAGAATTCGAGCTCTATTGGAACCAGATTTGTTGAAAGATTTGATCAAGATAATGATATTCACATGCGTAATTACACGCTGATGTAGACGTAGAGCAGCATTCCTGAAAGAACATATGAACATTTAATTGCTCTTGATACTGTTTCTTACTCACGTCGATAGATTTTTTTTATAAGTTTTTATCTTTTCTGATTATGCATATTCTTTAGCGAGAGAGAACAAATGATAATAAACTTCACATAAGAGATCATTTATATGAGAATTATTGATAACCCTTCTATTATATCTATGACCCACATTGACCATATGTTTCGTAGCTATATCTGTCTTTCTAATTTGATTCAGAACTCAGCATGAGTGAATTGCCGGAACAATAAAGAGAAAAAAATATTTTATTTGCTTCTATTTTATTCCCAGGTTGCTATTTAAATTCGATATAAAAGTTTATGGAACAAAAAGTTCTTTTAGTTATCTGAAACACCCATATTTAATACATTACATGAAGATGAATTTTAGGTAGAGTAATAAATACGATTGTAAATTAGATAATATGCACTAATGAGAACAGTATAATTGAAATGTCAAGAAATAGTGGTACTTTGCATTTTATTATCTCTTGTGACGGTTAACTTAGATCAGTGGTTCTTAACCGGGGTTGCGAGAGAGCATTTCTAGGGGTGCTAATGCACGTATTGAAATGAAATTTGAAAAACTGAACAGCTCTGGTTTACGTAGTTAGAACTTTATCCAGAATTGGCGAAAGCAGCATTGGAGACACTTTTACCCTTTGCCACCACTTACCTTCGTGAAATGAGTTTTTCTTCGATTTTGCACATCAAAACAAAAGCCAGAAAATACTTAAATGCATCTGATGACTTATACATGGCTCTTTTCAAAAAAAAAAAAAAGCATCCTGATTTTAAAGGCATAATTTGGAACAAAAAACAACAACGTAGCCATTAAAAATGTAGTTATTGTGTTATATGTAATAATATAGTATGCATTTTAAATGTATTAATTTTTTATGCAATAAATAAATTATCTTGCAATAAATGTTTTTCCTAAATAAAATATAGAATATCAAGAGGATGCGAGAGCTTATTTTCATATTAAGTTGGTTTTTGAATATTAGAAAGGTTAAGAACTACTGACTTAGATCAGTTCCCCCCTTTATAGATAGTAATTACACGAATTTTTGTGTAAATAGAGTTTTGACCTTTATTTAATTGGTTGGCATGAACAAAAGCATCGATTTATGAATTAAAATGCGGTGAGAAGCAAAAAATTGAAGATGAGTAAATAAATAATTTGTTAGAACAATTTCTGCACCCATTCATATTTTGTCTCTCATTAAAAACTATTTGTTATCTGGGTAAATATCGAAACCTCCATCTTTGACACCCCAGGCTGATGTTTTTACCCACTCAACTACCGTGATGTGTTGTAGATCCACCTAATATGCTCCCTAATAAAAGAGAGATCGACGGACATCTCACCTCAGTCGAAGGGGTCTTTTGTAGGCTATTTAATTACCTTAAAACAATGGATGCATGCATGGGTTGGAACAAGCAAGGAAGACAAAGCCTTGATCTTAAACATACATTTATTTGATAATGCACAAATTTCAATTAAATTGTCACAGCTATTAATATAATAATCTCTTTCATGTTAACATTTTTAACATTGAGAACCCAGAAGCAGAGGCAAACTATATTGTCAAAGATGATTTTTAGAGTCTATTGGGGAGGCACTTACTATAGCTGATATATGCAGCGATGATGGTAGCATCGACGACAGGGTCCCAGAATCATCTTCAGTATAGGAACATCTTAGCGGGATATTCGCACTTCTCCAAGACTCTGAGGCAGACAAGAGTCTCTATCATCTAACTCTGAGGAACCAAATCTGAGGTCGAACTCCTTCTTCTCCAATTCCTTCCGTCCTTGGCGGAGCTGTTGTCCGTTTACAGGGGGGCCATTCTGGCCCGCCCCTCACTTTCATTGGGCAGTGGGCTGTTTTTCTTTCAGTGGTTCCTGCCGCTTTCTTTATTAAACAGCCTCTGCCGCCTCTGTCCATAGTCTGTGAAGTACCTCCCCCACCATAATTTTATTTTGCAAAACAACTTTGACCCTTCTCATCTGACGTTTTTACTGTGGGCCATAAAATTACGACCATCCATCTTGTAAAATATAAACTTCAGATCGCTATCACTGGCCACACCGACAGCTATTCTTCTATTTTTTTATTGTTTTACAATCCTGTATTTGCCCCTGCCTCTGCATCCTTTATGGTACATTCTTTATTGTCCACACACCGTGGGGAATTATACCATTCCACTTCTACATCTTTATTTCTAAAATTTCTATAGAGTGCCACTGTGACGACCCTATACATCACACCCTTCTCATTCATATTGTTTCTTTAGGCTAAAACAAACTACGACCGGTGAACAGTGCCGGCTTAGTGCAACTGAGTTGCCCGAGGAGGAAATAAATTTTGGGCCCCCTCTGATGTTTTTAAATATTAATTCACTTAGTTAAATATAAAAAAGACATTTGAATTATTTATAAACTTTTTAATTTTATAATCTTAAGAATATAACAAAAAATTTAATATATATATATATATATATATATATATATATATATATATATATATGTAGAGTGAGCTACATTTTCCTCTCATTATGCATAATCTTTTCGCCCGTGACGTCATGCTGATGGGAATCTTTCGCTCCATTTAAGACTGAGCTTTATTCGTGACGAGGCAGAAGAAGAAGCGTTGGCTAGAAGAAGAAGTGGCAAGCAGGGGCGGCGGAACGAAGGTAGATCGTGAGCAGAGCGAGCCGAATGGCCAGAGCCAGCAGACTCAGTGCAGAATAAGTGCTACTAGGACATACTTAAGTGTAATGTCAGGTGCAGGTTTAAACGACGGGTTTTACTGTTTTAAAGAGAACAATCTTCCATAAGTAATGCTATATTGATCTATTTTTAAATGTGTACATGTGTCGTCCAGATGTTTTAAATAAATGTTGTGGTTTTATATTATCCTGTTCAGCCAGCTGATTCCTGACCTACATATATATATATATATATATATATATATATACACACACACACACACACACACACATATATATATATATATATACATATATATACATATACATATATATATATATATATATATATATATATATATATATATATATATATATATTAATATTATTAAATTTTAGTTGCTAAAGGTGCGAGGCGGAAGTCACTTCCTTTAAGAGGGCCTTGGAATTCTGCGTTCACATTTTTATTGCGTAATTAAAATATTATATAATATAAAGTTATCATAAAGTAAATTGAAAAGGAAAATCAGTAAAAACACAGCACTCCACAACGCACTCAAAAAGCGAATGACTTAAAATAGGTACTGACCATCGAGATAAGAATAATATAGAAACGGCAAGAACTCTGGGGTCAGGTTAAGGGTGTGGATGTCAGTCCAGGTAGTGTTATATCCTTAGTTTTATATGCCGTTTCGGAGTTTCCAAACATGTGTTAAATCATTATGTAAGCGTTGGACCGCAGTTCTACAAATTTTCGAGGGAAATTGCATGTTTTTGCCTTCACAGTGTACACAATAGAGACTACCTAAATAAAAATTTTTAATATGTGAGTAGCTAAAATTATTTGGTTGATTTGAGGGCTCCGGAGGCCCCAGGCTTGCGCCTCCAATGCCTGTGCGGATATCCGCCACTGCTGGTGAAACATTGAAACCCCTCTGTATACGGGCTCTGAACAATGATTAAATATGCTTTGATTTAAAAAAAAAATCAGATAAATAGCACATTTAAACCTTTTCGCACATCTGAGCCTGATAAAGACCAAACCCATAAGGTGAGATTCTGAAGATGTGATATATTTTTTCATTTTCCTGTAACATATTTTTGCGTTAATACCTTCTTTATAGGCTGATTTGATATCGGGTCGATGACTAGAAGTTTTGACTGCTTTCTAAAAGATTAGTAAAGTTATCAAGTTTTTTTTCCTTTTCAATATGATGAATAAAAAGCTACGGCTGTCAAAAGCTTGGCAAAAAGGCTTCTAGTTCAGGATGGAGAATGTCCACTTAGTTTTTCTTCCAAAATTCATTATCCATTTAAGTGTACATCCAAAGAGCCTTTAAAATTGAAGGAAGATTTGATGTTATCTTTTACAGACTCAATAAATAACTTTTTGTTCAAAGACATGAATAAGTATTAGTTCAAGTGAGTGATTTCTTTTATAGGTGATCGAAAAATAAAATAATAAAACATTCACACATATTTGGTTGATTTTATCTAAAACTCTGCTGCAACGTTATGCGGACTTTTTTTTTAAAACAATTTTTGATCAGAAATTGGAGTTGAATCACTTTAATTGTAAGTTTACAACAGAAAAAAAATAAAATGCGGGAAAATCGTAGTTACGACATTTCCAAGAAATTTTTAAAACTTCCGTCCTACTATGGCCCTTGTGTACTTTTTCCTTACTATCCCTTTTTTAAAAAATTAGAACTGAAATCTAAGTATTTAAGTTAGAAGCACACTTAAGATGCTGTCATTTGATAAACAAATTCTGAATTTTTTCCTCAATATAAACGTTAGTTTTTATTATATCAAAGAAAATAGTAAAAAGAAATAATTCTAAATATCATAACTGTAATTTGAGAAAAAAAAGAATTAACAGCATTAATGCTGTTACTTATTTAAATTAATTATTATGTTGTTAAAATGTTTCGTTGACAGTTTTCCTTCCTAGAAAGACTTTCTCTAGTAAGCGGACAGATTTTGGAAAAAAATCTTAAACTTTAAGCTAAAATTTCGCCAATAAGGAATTATTTTTGGAAACTAGTCTATTACCAGACTTTTAGCCTATTTTATCCTTAAAAAACATGCTTTAAACTCCCTTTGGAATGGAGAAATAAAAGATAAGAAATTTTCAATTCCGCAAAACCTTAAATGTGCGAAAATTGATGTACACGATTAAACAAACATGGCTGCCATGCACAAACCAAAAATGATAAAATTAAAATAATTGTCATTTTGAACTTCCATCATGTTAGACTTGTACGAAAAATTTCAGATTATTTTGAGATGGTCAAGAAACCAATAAAATATTTATCTGGACCACTTGAAATGGATTGACCCATTAACGTTTTCCTGGTACATTCGGAGACACGTTGAAATTTGGAATTAAATTTTAAGTCAAAATACAAAGTCAAAATATAAGTCAAAATAAAAATTTTAAGTCAAAAGTCAAAATACTCACCATTATTTTGTTCTACATGTATAAAATAGCAAATGAAAGAGTGAGACGATTCTAGGCTCTCTTTCCAATGTGAGATCATTCTCTTTTTCTTATAGTAATTTAGCAGATACACAGAGGAAAATGTATAATGGATGTCCATTATTAAAGACCAAACCCATAAGGTGAGATTCTGAAGATGTGATATATTTTTTCATTTTCCAGTAACATATTTTTGCGTTAATACCTTCTTTATAGGCTGATTTGATATCGGGTCGACGACTAGAAGTTTTGTCTGCTTTCTAAAAGATTAGTAAAGTTATCAAGTTTTTTTTCCTTTTCACTATGATGAATAAAAAGCTACGGCTGTCAAAAGCTTGGCAAAAATGCTTCTAGTTCAGGATGGAGAATGTCGAAGAAATACAAGTATAATGATGAATTAATTCATTTGAGATTGTATTTTTATATGCTGAGAGAAGAAAGAACTTTTCCTTATTATGAACATAAAAAAAAGATCCATTAAATTTAAAATTTATTACAATATTGGGAATATTGGAGGGAGTCTTTTGATTACATTTTAAAAAATGAATTATTTCTTAAGAGATGTTCAGGATGATAGTTCAATATTTTACATAGAACTTTAATAAAAAATATAAAAGTTTTATTTAATAAAACAAGACTTACATTATTTCCTCTGTATATTTTGATGGTAATTTCGTGGATTCTAGACATGAAATTTTTCTCAAAGTGACATTAGAAAAATTGGACAGTTACTTCTGTTTTTTCTAGAGAAAAAATTATCAAATAAAATAATCATATCGTTTTATCAGCGTAATACATCGGAAATAAATGAATTTCTATATTTCAGGAGAAACACGAAGGGTGTGGGGGGAGAAATACATAACGATTTCATTTGGTAAACACTTCGACAACGATTAAATGCAGAGATTTTTCTTTGTCTGAATATAGATCCGACACTTTCGATTTGTCTGCAGCTTAGTGAACTTTTTTCTCCTCAAGGTAGAGTCGGAAAAGGTTAAGTTCAAACAAACAGCGGCTCTAATTTGGCGACGAATCGCCCCGCGGTCGTCGCCAAGCGCTCCTGGCAACCCTCACCTCTGCCGTGAATCTGGCCCGGTCCATCAGTCGTCGCCGAGCCGGCACTGCAGGGAAACGGGAGACCAGTTCAGATTCTTCGTAGCGTCTTCCAACCACGGATGCAGCAGGGGTGCGCTCCGCCGGAGGGGGTGGGCAAGGCCCCCAACCCCTTCGTCAACTCCTTCCTCAATCTGTGCAGGGTCTGTCCCATGCCTACTGATGACAAGGTGAGTGGCCCGCAAAATTTTTTCCATAATTGTGGTCAAAAGTTGCAAATTTGTGGGAGTTTAGGGGCGTGGTGTGACACGGTTGCGCAGGGAATTTGCCAGCCCCCACACACCAATGCGGATAAACCGATGTTGGGACTGGCGCTTGTTGTGTACTGGCTACCTCTTCAATAATGCAGGTTGTTATCAACGTTTTCCCATCAAATCTGGTGCCATCCCAATCGGGGGTCTTCCTCAACAATGCGGAGAAAAAGCACTGGAAAATACTAATTAGTTAGCAATGATTTCTGCTGTCCCACCGCCGCTTAGCTCATTTTATAAGTCTTTTTTTTTACATGCATGCCCCTCATGTATTCATGTAAATACGTACATACCCAATGTTTTATTTGCTAACTTTAATGCAAAATATTTTGCTTCACTTATGTGGGGGGTGAACGCTTTTGGACGACGTGTGCTTGCACGTACATGTTCATTAGATAATCCTTACCAGTAATGTTTTAAAAGTATAAAAGACATTCATAAATTCCCCATCATTTTATTTAAAAATGCTCTTTAGTTTTGCATAATTCCAGATGTTTCCGAAGTAGGAAGTTTCTGAGAGTGTTTAAAGCATTTCTCCCGTGGCGTCAATTAAATTTACACTTCTTTCATTACAGTATTTTATCCTTAAGCTTGTTTTAACTTATTAAGTACACACACTAATAAATAAAAATCAAACTATCAAAAATTTCAAATTTATTTTAAGTGTACCAGTTTGTTTGAATGAAGTTTCATGAAGACCGTGTTTTGGCTCTTTTAGCCCATTATTTTAGCCTTGAATACTTACTTTCAGCCTTTATTTTATATTTAGAGGGGAAAAAATCCTTTCATAATATAATTGATGTATATAATTTCATAATATAATTGATGTAAAACAATTTAAAATACACGTTCATTAAAGTAGTATTCTTTACCAGTAATGTGATATTAATATGGAAAGAAATTTCTCATAAATATGTTTAAAATACTAATTAATTTTTTTGGTTATTGAAGACGTCTGCGACGCATAAAGTTATAAGAGAGGCTTAGCATTTCTCCGTGTTTTGGCTCTTTTAGCACATTATTTTAGCCTTGAATACTTACTTTCAGC
The DNA here is from genome assembly GCA_907164885.2 of Dolomedes plantarius. Taxonomy (NCBI): domain Eukaryota; kingdom Metazoa; phylum Arthropoda; class Arachnida; order Araneae; family Dolomedidae; genus Dolomedes; species Dolomedes plantarius. The sequence continues at coordinate 43,857,464 of OU015491.1, read as the reverse complement.
CTTTATTTTATATTTAGAGGGGAAAAAATCCTTTCATAATATAATTGATGTAAAACAATTTAAAATACTCGTTCATTAAAGTACTATTCTTTACCAGTAATGTGCTATTAATATGGAAAGAAATTTCTCATAAATATGTTTAAAATGCTAATTATTTTTTTGGTTATTGAAGACGTCTGCGACGCATAAAGTTATAAGAGAGGCTTAGCATTTCTCCCATGATGCCAAATAAAATTACAATTGCTTCGTAAAAAATAGTTTTTGTCAACTACTGCGACAACAAGAAGATGGGAATTTATTTTAAGTACATGAATTTATTTTCATTAAATTTTTATTGAATTCGGGTATTGACATTTTTGAAGATTATTTGCCTTGAATACTTAAATTTGTTTATTATTTTATATTTAAGGTAAAAAATCAAGATAATTTTAATATAACAGAAATTCCTGCATTGTATCTCTATAAACACAAAATATCTACACAGTTGCAAATACTTGTTACAGTATACCTTACCAGCAATGAGTTATAATTGCATATTTATTGAAAATTCGCAATAATAATAAATGTCGTTTAGATTTACATAATTTGTATAATCTACAAAACGTCATTTTACCAGAAAATCTTTGAGTATTTTTCCAGGGATGTCAATTACAGATAGAATTGCTCTATGTAAATGCTTATGTTTAATGCTTATGTTTAATTTTTTTCATTCTTCTTAATAAAAAAAAACCTGACCTACTCGGAGCTTGAGATTTTTATTAAGAACATTTATTTTAATGAAATTTTCTTTAAGGGGACAGTGGACCTTCAAACCTAATTTTTTTTTTGTTTTGAATGGATTTGCTTAAAATTTGAATGTATGATTACTACCATATATATGTAAAAGTGGTTAAGATTTAAAGATGAAATATTAATAATTTATGAATTAGGAATTATTAATTATATCAAAAATTGGCCTAATTAAAAATGTTCCATGCGCATTTCTTTTGCATATAATATGGTAATTTTTATTTACAGGATACCTTATAGAAATAACAATGAAACTTATTGCTTATTTTAAGCATTCATTAAAAATATAAAGAGAAAAAAATAATAATAGTGAAAACACCTTTTTTACTACGCAAAATACCTATAAATCATCTTATTAAGTACAAAATTTAAAAGTTCTGAGCTACGAAGCATATTTTTTTTCAATAAGATTTATTTGATATAGTGTTAAGTATATAAAACTTAAATTTCAAAGCAATACGATAACTAGAAATGCGCCTGGAGCAGTTTGAATATTCGTATGACATGAAAATTTTTATTTTCAGAAAAACACATTTAAAGTTATTGCTATTAGTAACCACATAATATCTAAATTAAATGCAAATGCCTATAACTATGAAAGTAATAACAGAAATTAAAAATTCTTTTTGCAACACATTCCTACTCGTCCGTAGTTTCACAATTCAATAAAATTTTAAAAAATCGAATTTTTGGACAAATTTCACAATTTTGAAAGTCCACTGTCCCCTTAAAATTGCTTATTGTCATATTAGGAGATTATTTACACCTTGAGTGCTTAAATTAAACTGTTATTTTATATTTAGAGTAAAATCATCTCCTTTAATATATTTGATGTAATTTATGGATAAGTAACGATCTGATTTAAGCATTATAATTCTTGAAACCCAGAAATTCCATATTTTCTGCGCAATTAATTTTAAGTTCAGAGTGATTTAGTTTATGCCACTTTCGAATTTTATAAATGTATTTAAACGCGTTAGGAGAATAAGTGGTCATGCTTACAAACGACGATTGGTTTCTCAACCCACATACACCATCTGCAGGGAAAATATTTTGAAGGGAATAAATCCTGATAAATGCATGCAGGAATCGAGTGCAAAATAAGACCATTATTTACTGCACTGATAAAAAGCTTGGTAGAAATTTTATAATTACCCTAAAATAAATAGTAAATATTTAAAGTAGTTTCTGGTGCTCACTTTTTTTCGAAATCTAGCGAAAGTGTGGATGAAAGTTATATAAAATATTTTAGCAAAAATTTTAACAGCAGTTCATTTGATGAATGCAAACATGCAATTCTTGAATTGAGTAAGTGTTGTGGGCATATATTTTACAACAGGTAAATATAAAATAAATTAGTTTTAAGCATTTTAATTGAATTTTTACTAGTTTCCATTTTTTCGAAGATTTTCTAATTTGAGTTTTTATTATATGCGTAGATAGTTTTGAAGTCAGAGAAATTCCTATCATAAATAAAATTGCAGTATATATATATATATATATATATATATATATATATATATATATATATATATATATATATATATATATATAATTTTTTTTTTTTTAATATATATATTAAGGATCAAGGTTTGTTTTAAGACTATAAGTTCAGTCATATTTTTTCGCATACGTAAAATCCCGTTATTATTTCACAAGTTCTTTTATTTATATTTTTAAAATTATTTATTGAAAAGGATTAATATTCAATGATTAACTGGTTCTGAAAAGAGGAATCCTTCATACAATTATGTAAATGTCACGTAAAAGTGAGTAAGACGTTATAAATAAATAAATAAATAAATAAATAAATATATATATATATATATATATATATATATATATTTTTTTTTTTTTTACAACAGACATTAAAATTTAATTTTGTAAATGTCTTAGAAATATACATTCTTATATCATTAAAACAAATATTATTGATGATAACTGCGGTAATAAATACATTGTAAAGAATTATAATCTCTACTTAATTTTACTTACATAATGTTTGAAATAATTCCATATTGTTAATTATTTTAGGATTATTTATAACCAGTGTGTAGATTTATTCTACAAAAGTCCTTTTCGCTTCAGAACATCGCAAATATTATGGATTATTGTATTCAAGAACTCCGACAGACACAACTTATATTTTTTTGGTTCAAATAAATGATTATTTGATTAATTCAAAATATTTTGGCAGGCTTAGTAAAAACTCCTGTCTATTGCAGATGGGATATAATGCTTTTTGAGCATGATTATTATAATTTTGAGTTTCAGAATAAAGGCAAATGAAATTAATTTTATTACATAAACTTTGTTTCACACTGCAGGATTTAAACTAAATTTCTTTCTCTAGTTTTAAAAATCAGTTTTCCTTTATTTAGGAGGTCAGAATTTTTTTCATTGCTATAAAATAAGGAGATGATTGGCCATTTATCTATATTATATTGATGAGTTATTCACGACTTTTTTCATCTATCCAAAATATGATAGGATTTATTAAAATGATTGAGATTTATCAGATTTATTTTTAAAAAAAAGCTTGATAATCTTACTGCCGGGGGATATTAAAAGGCCTTTCGCTCTGTTTATCAGCTTTAAAACTGCGTTTTACTCATATTGTTAGCATTACAATTGTTATAAGAACTTCATGAAGATGTTTTCTACTTTAGACTAAAGAAAGGAACTGATGCATACTGCCTTCCCACCCCACCCCCAAAGTTTCTGCCATTGCTTTTGCATTTAAAATCTTTATAGCTACAAAAGAAAGTTCTTTATTGATTATACAAATTTATCCTATTCTATTAGCTACAAAAAAATTTCGTGGTGACAAAACTATTGTTTTGTTTAGTATAACCTAAATTTGGGAAATTTTGATATTGATTATACAAATTATTTGATTGATTATACAAATTTGACATTGATAATGCCAATTTATCCTAATATATTAGCTACAAAAAAATTTCGTGGTGGCAAAAATATTATTTTGTTTAGTATAATGTAAATTTGGGAAATTTTTAGGTTGATTATATAAACTGTTTGATTGATTATACAAATTTGAGATTGATAATACAAATTTATCCTATTCTATTAGCTACAAAAAATTTCATGGTAACAAAAATATTTTATTTAGTAAAATGTAAGTTTGGGAAATTTAAATTGAAAAATTAGCAACAAAAACAGTAACTATGTTACAAATTACAAAGAAAACAATTTTTAAAGCTACTGAAATCGAAAATTTATTGAACTTTTACAAATGTGGTATACTTTAAGAGATTTATTTAGTAAAATATAGATACGTACAGTGAAAAAACTTTACCTGATAGACTATAAGGTTTTCTTGATAAGTCCGTGCAAGAATAATGAAAACGATGTTTTTTGGATAACTTCTATTTACTTTCTATATAATTTCATTTAAGAACGATACATTTGGTCCATCGTTGTTCAAGCATTTTTATCCCCTGCTTAAAGTAAGATTTTTCTAACTGTGCTATATAAGCATTTGTTTCGCTCATCACTTCGGAATTGGATGCCAGTTTTTACCTGGCAAGAAATTTATTTCATATTTGATAGCAAGTAGGGTCTTATCAGGAAAATACGGACGGTTGGGAAAATTTCGTAGCTTTATTCTAATAGTTTTGCCGTCGTAATTGCAGATGAACAAGCCAGAACATTGCCATGATTGGATAGAAACATTTTTAACTAAATAAGGCCTTTTTACTTTAATTTCTATGTTTAAATGATCAAGTAAACATATATAGTACTCTACGATGATTGTTTGCTCATTTCCAAGTACTCAATAAAGACTGTACCATGGACTCAAAACACTGTGGCCCTAAACTTCCCTGCTGAGGGAACCTTATTTACTTTCTTTGGTCCAGGTTTATCTGCTTCAACCCACAGTTTTGAGTGTTTTGAGTATTCTTTTGTTTCTGGTTAATAGTGACGCATCCTTGTTTCATAAACTGTTAAGAAACGAAGAAAAAATTCAGCTGGATTTCTTTGAAACAGCTCCGAATTGTGCATCGAGGTGACCACTCATTCACATTTTTGATCGATAGTCAGCAGACGCGGTACTCACCTTGCCGATAGCTTTCTCATATTCAAATATTCATGCAAAATATCATGCACACACTCTTGGGAGATGCCAACAGCTTCAGAAATTTCATGCACTTCTCATCTTCTGTCCTCAATCCCCAGATTATGGATTTTTTTCAATAATTTCTGGCGTAGTGACCTCAGCAGGGAGACCAAAACGTTCAGCGTCGCTTGTACTCATTCGGTCGCAACGAAAATCAACAAATCACTTGAAAATCAATCTAAGCGCAGGTGCTGACTTGCCATAATATTTATCAAGGTTGGATTTATTTTATGACACTGTTTTGATTCTTAAAAAGGAATGTTTTATCAACACGCGGTTACTCGTTTTTCTCCGTTGCACGAGAAATAGCAAGAATTGTCTGACTAAAATGGCACAGACTAAGAATCTAATCTGTTTGCAATTTGATATGTGAGCTCTTGAAGAATGCTAAAAATGAGAGCGCCAAGAATTTCCGTGTAGTGGCGCCATCTCTCAGATTTTGTACAGATTTATCAAAAGGCTTTCGTAAACTGCTTGTAGTGTTAGTTAATTTTTTTGCTACTTATAATTTTAAAGACAAGTAACGTGATGTATACTAAAATCAACAAAATTTGCTTTGTGACTGACTTCAAACGTTTTTGTCTTAAACGACCATAATAGGGCCTTTTGATATTTTATTAGTTGACAAGGTTTCTGTCTCCAGTTTCTTTTGCTTTGGGATTAAAATTTTTCTGTATTCTAAAAGAAATAAAGTTTAATTTGAATAGACTGTGATTTTTAGATTACATTCACTTTGTTAGTAGGATTATTTATGATTATAAATTTAGATAATAAGCTACACCAATCTCCTCGTTATTCTTTTAATAATGTTTAAACTTTTCACCAAATTACACTTAGTTCTAGTGTAATCATTTTACTTATAGATAACTTTGAGTTTTTCTTATATCTTTCAGGCAGCTTCTTATTGCAGTTTATAACTGTAATAAAATGCTTTCTGCAGGGAAATAAATAATGAAATTTTTTACATATTTTTAAGTTATAAATATAGGGCATAAATAATGCTTTATTTATATGGCCCGGGTTTGATTCTACAGAATTTTTGTTCTTTCGTTTATTACTTCCAAACAAAATTATTTATTATGAAAAGATTGACAGTTTGAGGGTTCAAACGTAAGGGTTCAAGGTGGTTCAAATTGTAAGATTCAAATTGAACCAGAAGAAAACAATTTAAGATGATTTCAGCTGAAACAATTTAAACAATCGAGCTGATAAATAATAGCTATATTTACAGTCTACTCGTACTGTACGAGATCACGCCTCTAGCTTAAATGTCATTACTAATCCAGGCTGCTTTTCCCAAGATGGCTCACTACTCGATCAGCTTGGTCTTTTCCAGGGCGCCAGAAGACTTTTTCGACGTAATTTTTCTCTTCTTACCTCAGCAACGGAGAATCTAATTTTCAACCTCTGCATTTTCTCTTATCGGCAGGGCCGGACTCAGCCATTGCTTGGCCCAATTGCAGAATTTTTGGCGGGTCCCTGCAAAATTTCTTATATACATTAAACGATAAAAATTTAATATATAGCATAAAAAACAAAAATATGAAGGCGATCATATTTTCTTTTTTGATTTACATATACATGATTTACTAGCTGAATACCCGTGCTTCGCTACGGAGTACATTCAAATTAAATAAAATGGTCAATGTATGCCATATATATATATATATATATATATATATATATATATATATATATATATATATATATATATATATATATATATAAATATAAATATATATATTATATATATATATATATATATATATATATATATATATATAATATATATATATATATATATATATATATATATATATATATATATATATATATATATATATATATATATATATATATATATATAAATATATATATATATATATATACATATATACATATATATATATATATAGAAATATATATTTATATATATATATATATATATATATATATATATATATATATATATATATATATATATATATGTCAAAACATAACTGAACTGTCAAAATATAGTTGAGAAGTACGGGGAAAGGGGGTTTAAAATAATAAGAATCTAACATTTCATTTACAAAGCGCGCGTATTTTTCAGTGGGGAATCATCCTTTAAAAGCGACCTTGAGCGGAAAGTGAAGAATTCTAGGCGAGAGGATTGATTTTTAGAAGTGTAAAGGTTTTGGGCTCGAAGTTAAAAATGCACGATCAGCAATATTGAGGGTCCAGATGACCAAGGTTGCTGAGGTCTGCACATGCGTCGTGCAGCAGGAGCTCGGAGGAAATTAAGTTTTTGGCGGTAGATTGCGTGCGATTTTCGTTGAGAGCGGAAGCTCGCGGCAGTCGTGCCGGGTAGGTCGACAAAATGGCTACGTGAAATAGATTATCCTGGAGCATAGTTACTTCAAGAACGCAATAAATAAGGATTAAAAAGTAGTTGACTGTCTTGAACTATTCCCTTCCATTCGCCCAACTAATTAAGGAATATGACGACTGCAGGAATAATATTTAAACACGGGAGCAAAACACATCTCCGTGTCATATATATATATTTAAAGAAATCGTAAGGGATATTTTTATAGGCAAAATAATGTAGAAGAAAATATTCAAATTAAATCTAATAGAACATACTAAGGAATATAGAACAGTTAATATAGTACAGTTTGAGGAACATATCTTTTACTGTATTTTAATATTTTTTTTTGGATAATGTCCAATCGTCTGCGCATTAGAAAGAAAAACAAAATTTGTCAATTTATTTCGTTGTTATGCACGTGGCGCAAAATTAGTTTAAAGTATCACAAAAAGAAAAGAAACCACGTGATGAGCATTTAATAAATTAAATTCTAAAAATTAATCTTTAAAAATTTTCCAAAAATCAGAAAATAGAGGTAAAGATTCGAAAAAGATTTCATTTTAAAGGAATTTTTATGATCTTTCTCGTGATATAAATTTTATAACTCCCAAATTATTACTTTAAATGCAAACTTAAAAGAATATTACAAAAACAGCTTAAAAATTTAATTTGAAAAAATCCAACAAGAATTTTTCAAAAATTTTTCTTAGTGCACCCCTACGCTATAAGAAGAATCGCCATGCAAAATTTCAACCCTTGTAGGTCTAGCGGTTTGGTCTGTGCATTATCTGTCAGTAAGTTAGTTACGGAACTGTTTTATATATATAGATAACAAAACAAAAACTAAAAAAATAGCTAGACTTCAAAGGTTTTACTATTTACAGAACAAAAATATTTATAAAAAAGCTTTTCTAGATTTTTTTTTATTAGCGAAATGATTCATGATTTGGTCAAACTTTAATTTACTCATTTCTTCAGGGGTCCGGGGTTACCTCTTATGGTCGGCAGATCTGTTCTGTCAGCCCGGCGCCCAGATCCATAATAATAACCCGAACAGGTGAAATTCACCCTCGACTGAGTTTGCAGACTTTGCTACGCAGTGACTGGTCTTCAGGTTCGTATAGTCGTATAAGCTAAACGGTGTGGTCGGCGTAACATTTGTGAATTACTCATTTCTTCATGGTCTGTAGAAAGTATTGCAAGGCTGGTAAGTCCCTCCTGCTATATTGTTGACCTCGGGTATGTTTTAGCTAATTTTAATCTAGAAAATCTTATTTTCCCTAACGCTACGGTTACAGGAATTGTTAGAAATATCATTAAAGATAAAAATGCCAATAAGTTGTCGCAAGTAATCTAAGTTATCGTTACAGATATAAAAGCCGATAAGTTTGTCATTTGCGGCAAGGAATAGTAGAATTTTTATGAGGTTTCCGAAGCATGAAGAGGGAAGAATGTTTTTTAATTCTTCCATTTCTTCGACCAGCATATAGCCATCTACATCTGCATCTTTTACAGACTTCGTTTGGGGGTTATTATGAATCCTTTTTACTTCTGTTGAGGCAATTTCTAAAATCGAAGCATGCTTTTGTAGTCCGTCCTTTGGAATTCCCTTAAATTTACTTAAGAATCAAAAAGTGTCATTATGTTTTACCAATTGCTTGAAACGCTGCTGCAGAGCCGGACTAGCTTTGTCCAGTTTTTAGTAAAAACAATGCGCCTAAAACATTTCTTGTGAATTAATTATTGTTTTATCTGCGCACTCGTAATTCAATAGCTTTTTTGTTTCCCGAAATTTTGGGATTACTTCTAAATCAGTCGCGAGATCTGTGACTCCAACTAAAATTTGTTAGACATTTATTTAATTTTATTGATTGTTGCATTTCAGACATGTTTTTAATTTTTCTCAGCGGGTACCCGTGCTGGCACGGTGCCCGATTGGATCTCATAAATCCAATCGGCTTACAGCCGGCCCTACTTATCGGCCACTACCTGCCAATGAATGCATGCCTATTTACAAGAATGGTGTTTTATGTTAAACTCAGGGAAAAGCACTGTATGAGGCGTTGCCAGAGAGATTTTACTAGAACTGCGACCGGAAAGTGGATTTCAATAAAACTTCATAAAAAATAACGGAATATCACATACGTTCAACGCTGAATGTTGAATAAATGTACAACTCCTACATTTCCTTTATTGCTTCTCTCATCAGTTTAAAAGATATCAGATGTTTCTTTCCGCGAAATTTGCTTATGCCCAAATCCAAGACATTTCGAATGTCTGAAGAATTACTAGAATAATAGTATTTGTATATTCTTATAATTTTAAGCGGAATTTTAATTTTAATTTAAAAAATAAGGAAATATAAGTGTTTAAGACTTCATGGAGGATAAATTTGGATTACAACTCAAAATTAACCCATCTTATCATTTTCTTGAGGTGTTTCGTCTATCGCTGTGGTTTTCTTTTGATGTATAGAGAGGATGGATTCTGTAAACGGTATTAAATATTTCAGCTAGCATAATTCAATTTTAACATAACTGAAAATTATTGTAAACAAACGTTTTAATAAATAAAAAATACCCGTTTTTATTGTGCTACTACTACGAAAAAAATTTTGCTACCGTGTCAGTCTTACATGAACGTTAATGGAGGTGAGGTGGATCGCTCGCAAAAAAAGACGAGTTTGATGGGAAAGCCTCTGTAAAAACATGTTCCATGCACCCCAGCTTTGGCTATAAGATAAAAGTAACCCGCAATTTGTTTTATCTAGTTTTATATAATAAATATCAGTTTAATTTATTAATTTTCTTCAGCTTAGAGACAATTTCCCTTTTTTGTTGTTGTTGAAATGGAAATGAAATGATACATTTTAAGAAAAAATATATAATTTTTCTTTCTTTAAAAAGAAACACTCTATAACTTTGAAGCTTTTCCAAGAAGAATATTATGATGAATTAGTTCTAATCAAATTACCAGTTTTACATCTGGGTGGTAATAAAAGAAATTAGCAAAAGAAACTAGAAATATAAATCGACATCTGTTCTACGTTTACATTGTTTCACTGTGTATATCTTGCATGTAAAAATAAGCAGTAGCAACCGAACACAATTATTGGCAAACTGTTCCTCATTAATCACTTACAATCAATCAATAATGTTTCCTCTTTGACAAAAGTTACTGACCACTCCTAAGGATTTTATCGAAAACGGCAATTAGTCAGAGAGTCTTTTCGAAGGATAAGAAAACACTCAGGCTGCTTTGTTCGATAAAAAGTGGATTTTCGCGTGGTTAATATTCTTTCTGAAATAGTATCAATGCATCAAGGGAACGAGGGCTGTTCAACCTTAATTTTTTTCAAATTCTCAGTTTTTAAGTCTACATATAGAATGACAATAATTAATATTCTTTTTTACTACATTGAAGACCCATAGAATTCAAAATAAGGATTTTTGGCTGAATAATGACTGTTTTTCAAATTTATTTTCAAAAATTCTAACATTATTCAAAGTCTACATATAGAATGACAAGAATTAATGTTCTTTTTTACTACATTGAAGACCCATAGAATTCAAAATAAGGATTTTTGGCTGAATAATGCCTGTTTTTCAAATTTATTTTTAAAAATTCTAACATTATTCAAAGTCTACATATAGAATGACAAGAATTAATATTCTTTTTTACTACATTGAAGACCCATAGAATTCAAAATAAGGATTTTTGGCTGAATAATGCCTGTTTTTCAAATTTATTTTTAAAAATTCTAACATTATTCAAAGTCTACATATAGAATGACAAGAATTAATATTCTTTTTTACTACATTGAAGACCCATAGAATTCAAAATAAGGATTTTTGGCTGAATAATGCCTGTTTTTCTAATTTATTTTTAAAAATTCTAACATTATTCAAAGTCTACATATAGAATGACAAGAATTAATATTCTTTTTTACTACATTGAAGACCCATAGAATTCAAAATAAGGATTTTTGGCTGAATAATGCCTGTTTTTCAAATTTATTTTAAAAAATTCTAACATTATTCAAAGTCTACATATAGAATGACAAGAATTAATATTCTTTTTTACTACATTGAAGACCCATAGAATTCAAAATAAGGATTTTTGGCTGAATAATGCCTGTTTTCAAATTTATTTTCAAAAATTCTAACATTATTCAAAATTCTCCATTCGCATTCTGTATCATTTAAAAACCTTAATTCTTTTAATATAAGTTTACCATATGTTTTTAAACATAATTGTGCACTAATTGTTTTTCTTGAATGAATTTTAAGTCAAATAATTTTTAAAAAAATTCTGCCTGTTATTTTTTTATGTTCTTGTATGTTTTTACTTTATTTCATGGTCTATAACTTTGAAAAATATTTGAGATTTCAAAGAACTATACACAGTTTTATGACAAACACTTCAATTAACAATCCTGAGAAATTTGGAAGAAATTAGAAAAAAATGAATGCGAAGAGAATTTTGAAAAATTTTGCATTTTTGAAATTGCCTTTGAAAAACAAGTCTTATCCTTTCGCAAAATATTTATTTGAGAATTCTAAGTGAATTCAATGCGGTAAGAAGAATATTAATTATACTCATGTGGTATATTAAGTAAATCATTGAAAACTTAAAAAACGAGTTTGAAGGTCCCGTGTCCCCTTAAGAAAATAATACACCCATGAAATATTCCCATTAATTTCAAAGCTATTTCAGTTTAACTGATATTCATATGTTGCTTCGTGCTTAGAAGTGTCACGTAAGTGTTATAATTATTATTTAACTAGAAGGTAACCCGTCATTTTGACGTCATGATACTAATAATGACGTCATGATACTAATAATGACGTCATAATGGAAAAAGTATATGAAAGTTAAAAATATCCCGAATTATCTAACAATATTGCATTTAATCCACACCTTGTAAAAGCAAACGCTTTCATTATTTTTTATTTATTTAGTTTTTCATGCGATTGGAGTAGTAGACTGCCATCCAGTTTTTTACAGCTCACTACGCGATATGAATACTTGAGCTACTTGATTCATTGACATTCAAGTTCGTTTACTTTCAGAATTCATCGCAAAAATAAACAGATTTTTAAAAACTGTTAAATATACAGCTAAAAACATCCAATTTTTTTAGTTCTGAATGTTTTATAGAAAAATAGGCTGAACAAACGTGATTTGATGGAGAAGATATTAGTTTTTAGGTAAGAAAAAATTCTGATCCACATCTGAAATTGAAATTAAGCCTAACCGGCTGTTTGTTTACAGAGGGCTTCAATTGAAAGATGAGTACAGCCCGGAAGTGTTATACAGAGACAACGGCTATTATATATATAATTCCCCGTTCGCTAAAATAGTCCACAATAAGGAAATACTGGTTTTTTAATTACCGAATGAATATCCGTATGGTACCACTTTGCAGCGTTAATAGTTGATTTATGACTGAAAAATAGTCATCTTGTTACTTTTACTGAATTTCTACAACATATATTTTCATTGAGTTTCTGAAAAAGCTCATACTATTTGCAGATGCAGAATGGATGACTGTTTCAAAGATGTTACCGAAAAAGGAAAAAAAAAATCTGCTTACGAAATTTCTGGCATTTTGATCGTTACCTGACTATTTCATACTTAAGGCTGCTGTGTACTAACCCTACTGGATTCACTCACCGCAATGTTAACCTAAAAATGATACTTTGAGGTAGACTGAACTTTCCTGCACCTTGCAACAGGATTCATTTTATAAATTTCGTCCACCAAAAGAATTGATGGACTTTAAAAGGCACAATACCAGAATTTTTTCACCGAATAATTTAAATGTTAAAATATCATTTGCATTCTTTTAAAGCGAAAAATTCCCCAAAGTGTAAAATTTCTATCTCTGTTACGGAGTATAATTTAAAAAAAAAATCTTTAAATCCAAGCCTACAATCCTTGGACAAATTTTCTCCATAGGTTAACATTGAGGTGAGCGAATCCAATGGGGTTAGTACACATCAGCCTTAACAACTCTTCAACTGGGTAAAATTATCTCAAACGGTTCCGAGAATATTATGTGATCCTCTGCCTTAAGAACTAAAATCACAGCATTAACAGATACAGTTCATGACTGTGGTCTTGCTGGCTAGTGAAATTGTCACAGTATGTTTGGAATTTGTAATGTCACTGGATATCGCAATTCGTTATCGATGCTACGAGAATACGGTGCACGCACTTTTACATAACGACTACAAGAGTCTGATGCCTGAAATAAGGTTTTGGCGTTTGCGTCAATAGCTAGTAAATCTAGAAAATCCCAAGTATTTCCTCATCCTCTGACGTACATTACAACCTCTAATCACAAAGTCTTACCTAATACACATCTTGTTAGCCAAACAGCCGTTCCAAAGGCAAAATGCAAATGCATTGCGGTAGCTAAATTTTCTCTCCTTATTACATAAGCATATAGAATATATTTACAGAAATGAAACAAATTAGTGATTTGGCCCGTTACAAAACTCGCGAACTGAACACAGATCATTCTATTTAATAAATTTCACGAGCGCCATAAATATCTGTTATAAATATATTGTAGTATTACAAAAAGCTGCTTTTATAATTTTTTTTTTTTCGAACGCGGAGGCATTTGTTGCTAGACATTCGCCTGTATGAACACCGCGAGACTGCTAGCAATTCATTTAAGGGGCCACCGTATAGGTGGCCAGCATTACCCCCTACAAGCCGGTCCCGTAATTTAGAACCGAGTCGAGTGACGAGACTGGTACACTTGACCCCGCACCTCCAGAGGTAAATTTTAGAACTTGGAGGACATTGCCACCACGACAGAATTTTCGTGCACCAACCACCATTAGTGTACACGGCGGTGGATTTGACAGAAACGGGCATCGAACCAGTGACGTTCAGATCACTGGCCCGCTGTCTTTGCCAACTGGGCTACAGTGCCCATGCTTTTATATTGTGGGGTTTTGAAAACAAACGGGGTTATTGAAGCCGATTTCAGAATAGATAAGGAAAGGAGAAATTTTGCCGATGTCAATGGAGGCCTTATTCATGGATGGGACTTGAAATGATGATACGAGAAATGGTGGAGGAGTGCGCTCTTATGGGCTATGGCGTGGAGACTCATGAATAGAGGAGGGGAGTACTTAACAGAGTTGGGGAAATTTCCTCCAGAGAGAGAGAATACCACGAAGAGATTGGAGATAAAATGGAATGAGAAGAAATAGAATAAGAGGAAAAGGAAACTTACTTTTACCATTTGCTTTGAAGCTTTCAAAAGGTTAGATTGTTTGAAATAGTTGACAATTAATCACAATGATGCATAAGCGTTAGATAAACACACTTAAGAATGCATTTCAAAAGGTGGACCCTGTTGATACAATTCAACCAAATGTGCGTTTGACCAGTTTTTTGAACAGTTCAAGAAGTTTTAAATGTCTATGAAATAGAGTTCTCTGCATGAAATTGTTGCGTATCTCCTTAACTGTAAACATGTTTGTACCGTTTTAAATCGTAACTCTTAAAATTGGGAATTAAAGTTTGAAGCATTTAAGGGTGTCCGGGACACATTTTAATTTTTTTTTCTTAGTACATAGCAGCCTTAATAACTCGCGGTAGTTTCGTTAGAAGAGACTACCTGCATTTTATTTATTTATTGAGTTAAAATTTTGAATTTTTTTGTGATGGTTAAACATAATTTGTAAAAAAAATCACATCATAAAACTTCTCATAAAGTTTTGAAATTTTTTAAAATTTAAAATTAAAAAAAGAGGGGTAATTTAAAATCGTTATAGCTCGAAATATTAGTTTTCAAATTTCAAAATTTTTCAATTAATTAAACAGATATAAAATAAATAAAATATTAATTAAAAAAAAGGAAATATTTAGAGTAGAAACTTTAAAAAAAATGATGTATCTTATTTTTAAAAAATCATATTTTCAAAAGTAAATAATTTTTTTCAAATTTTTCTGAATTAAAATTAAAGTTAAATAATTGAAAAAGACATGTTCCAAGTTTGAACTATTTATCTTTAGCGGTTCTTGACTTATAACAATTTAAATACGAGAAATGGTGAAAAAACCCATCATACAGAAAAACATTTTTAAAGGTTTAAACAAAGATTGGCTGCTATTAGAATGCTTCAAAACAAAAAATTATTATCTCCTGTTTTAATTAAGATAGGAACATTATTTAAACGTCATTTTAAGTGGAAAAGAACAGAAAATTCTTTAATGTAATAATTTTCAAAAACATTTGAAAAATTTGTGTCCTGGACTCCCTTAATCGCGCCTCATCTTTTACGGCCAGTGGTTGGGAACAAATTTTTCTGTTGCATGGTTTTTCGCTAATGAAGGGTTTTATTGTATTCGTAAAAAATTCAATTATACACTTACACTAAGCTCTAAATAATTCGTGAGCGTATCATCCTTTTTTGTAGACTCTCCGTGTGGCATTAAAAAAAGATTAGCGCTGAATTGTCAACGAAGCCTGTTACCAAAGGAATATAACACTTTCTCCCCTCCTCCCACATACAAAAAAAAAAAGAGTGAAAGTTTTTTTAAGTTTTATTATGATTTTGATTAAACTCGTGTTAACATACTGTGTAATGCTACTTAACATTTCGAATATGATATGCTACATAGCTTTAAAATATACAGCGGTACATGTTGTATATTAAAATCTGTGTATCGTTTACTTATTACAGTTATACAAGGCCATTATTAATAATCCAATAACCGTGTTTTCAGGTCTTCCATTTGCATATGTGTGTTAATTAGCTCGGATGATTGGAAGTATTTAGTTAAAAGTCAGTAATTATTTTTTACCCTTCTCAACAGAAAATCAGTTACGTCATGGTATAGTTAATCAAAAACTTTCAAAAACTTTTCAGTACTTTGGATTTGTTTGTCAGCATTCTCTCTCATGTCTCACAAAACTAAATAATGCAAATTTGCAGCATTTATAGATAACCAATACGAAAATCTTCTCGATCCATTAGTAACTTTACACAGAAAACAGATAAAAATATTGATTTGTTACTAGGAAAGAGAGTAATGTGCCTCCGATATTATCCTTGAAAACCCCTCCTATGAAGGGCCACGGTCAAATACAGAGGGAGATGAAAGGATATTTATTAAGTTTACTTTGCATAACTTGATTTGTTCTCCAAATACGAAACTTCACGATTAACATAGACGTAAAATTTCATTATTAACATAATCAAATTATATATTCGTAGACTTTAGATAAACGCCACACTTTTGGGGTGTGTTTTTATTCAGACAAAGGAAGCATAAAAATTAACATCTTCGCAGATGTATTTTTTTTTGTACCCTAAAAGTCTTAAATATCGATTTCATTAGAAAAATGAAGAAAAGAAATCCATCAAAACTTCCTGTCTTAGGAAATGTAAATGTCTCTCGTACGAAGAATTTTTTCTGAGGGTGAGAATTTCTTTTTACAATTAATAAGGGGATGAATGAAAATCAATAAAATTGTTTGCTCAGTAAATTTTCTGCATGCGGGCAACTTGGTGAAAATAAAAAGAGAATCTTCCGTTTATAAAAAGATGGCAGCAGTAGCTAGCTGATAAATCGCAATGTATAACATAATGTTATCTCTCCAAATGTAAAAAGTGATGAAAGATGTTACAACCAAATTAAATTGAAATGATCGATGATTATTGTAAAGAGGGACACTAATATGTAAATGAGGACTGTAGCTGAAGGTAGCGGATGTCTCGTGATGGAATTATCACGATGATCATCACTTCCATTTCAAAACTTTTCGAACGGAAATTCATCGAAAAGCTCTCTCCTTTATATTTTCCTTTAAGTTTATCGTTGTACTAGGTAGCCTAAAATTTGTTTAATATAAGTAAATAGGCCTCTCTGATTTCAAGCAGAATTCGCTATGTGTAAGGCAATATGAATGGCGATGATTCCCATGATTAAAAGTGTCTTTACGGGTGAAATAAAATACTAAATCAAGTTTAGAACTGCTAATGGTGAGAAATCTGCACTGTATAATCTATTACACTTTATTTATGTTATTGCCGTTGAACCTGCCTGAAAAATAGAAGGTACTTTTTTTTTGTTTTCTGGGTAAGCATGTCGACAGTTACACCATTAAGCTTTAGTCATGATCTTAAATCAAAGTGTTAATCTGTAACATCACGACACAATTAAACGTCACATTTAGCGCATATCCTGCGACATAAAAATGCATGAATGTGTCTTATTTGATAGCCTTTATCGTGTTATCTAACGTTAGAGAGTTTTATTCAAACTTTCACGAGTGGAGGGTCCGAAATTGACGTTGTTTTGTTATGTCGCTTCAATGCATATTTCATAGACTTTTATCTCCACCATTGCTTTATTAACTTTGACTCACTTTCATTCATTCAAATTTTGAGCTCTGAATTTTGATCACTGAGGTGCAGAGAAATCCCAACTCCTCTATTTTTGAAGATTTTCAATCCCTCTGTGGGTTTACAGAAGTTCGCAAAACATTTGATCTTAACCCATGGGCGTTGATTAAAATTTTCGTAAAGACCTAATTTTGACCATAGTGTAAATCACTTTAATCGATTGTACAAATTTATTCCTATCTATTCTTGTTCTACTTTTCAAGATAAATATTATTAATTATACAAATAATAATACACATTTTTAAATCAGATTTCAAAAACAGGGATCCTATAAATTTCTTGTTACCCTGAACACTTGTTACTGAATTCCAGATTGTTTCCCAGCACAGATAAATTTTCCCTTTTGCTCCAAATACTCCTGCGATTCTCCTAGCATGGAGTCTATGAGATGTTGGTAGGTGGCTTGAGGAATCTGAGACTGTTTTCGACGAACCGCAGTTTCCAGCTCTCTAAGATATCATGGTTCTGGATCCAGCTGTCTGATGCTACTTTCAATCTCAAAAGGATTGAGACCTAATGACTGTGGAGGCCAACTAAACAAGGTAAACTCTCCGTCATGCTCCTCTGATAATCTAGGGACAATGTGAGCTTTATGATATGTAGCATTGTTATTCTAGAAGCATACATCTTCAATGGAATAAACCATTAGAATAACTCGATGAATTTGGTCAGCGACCATGTTATTTAAATACTTTCTCGCATTAAGGCATTCTTCCATACGAATTAAAGAGCCCAAACACTGCCAAGACAGCACGCCCAAACCTAAAATTGCCTCCGCCAGCTAGAAGTGTTGTAGCAATGCATTTGAGATCCCTGTTGTCGAGGTGTTTTCTCCATATTCTCTCTCTGCCATCTGCATAGTGTAATTGAAAAAGGGAGCACATTACCGTTTCCATTCATTAACTGTCCAATCCCTGTGATGCTGTGCTAACTGGAGACGTTTGATCTTGTTAACTGCAGACGGAAAGGGCTTTTGTACTGGCCATCGGCTTCCATACTCGATAAGGTGCAATGTGCGGCAAACAGTACATTGAGAAGCATTCGGAGTTCGTCTCTCATTAAGATTAGCTGTAATTTGATCTACTGTAGCCCATCTGTTGGACCGGATAGGTCAGGAAACTCTTTTTTTTAAAAACTCGAGCATGCAGTAGCCGGTCAAGAAGCTTGCGTTAAGAACCCCTCTTTTTTAAGGGGGGGGGGTTGTAGACACTATTTGTAAACATGAACAACAGCTGCTCTCGGAAACATCATCCTGCAATCTCCCAGTGTGACATCATACCTGATTTGCATAAAATTGTAAGGGAGTCATAATAATAAATCGGCCACTTTGTATATATATATATACCAGAGAACTTTTACCCGAGGTTCAATGTCTGATCCCACCACACCTGAGGTTATAAGTTTGATAAAGGTGATACTCTTTTTCATGATTCTTTTGTATGAATTTACTAGGCAAACGAGGAAAGACGGAAAAATATATCATAATAAAGTAAGGGTAATATACAAGGCTTATTTGACTTTGACTTCAACTTGCCGAAGTCTACTGCGAGGAACTTGCCAGCTGTTTTATTTTGACATTTTGCTGATATAGACCACAGCGTTGCTTTATATATATATATATATATATATATATATATATATATATATATATATATATATATATATATATATATATATATATATATATATATCTGTGACTTGGTACAAAAAGTGCCTAGGTCAGTTTTCTCTAAAATGACTTTGTTTGCTCATGTCCCTTTAAAAAAAATATTATTTTCAATGTAAGAAGTACCCAAATCTGTCCGATGCTTTAAAAGCGTTTTCTAAACCATTGTACAGACTTGTGTACTTCTTTCATTGAAAATAATATTTTTTTAAAGACACATAAGCAAACAAAGTCATCTTGGAGAAAACTGACTTAGGCACTTCTTGTACCAAGCTACACACACACACACACACACACACACATATATATATATATATATATATATATATATATATATATATATATATATATATATATATATATATATGGCATCATTTTTTATGCACGTATTTCAGACATATTTCATGCTTTCTGTCCTTAGTCTTTCCAATTTTAATCAAACTATCTGTTTAATTTTAATTATTTTTTATGTATGTTCGGAGAATGTGTTAGCTTACCACGACAGTGAGGTCCAACCCTTTTCTGTAACTGACAGATTTTCTAACCATAAAATGTTAGGAAAAAATACAATCAGTTTTTATTCCAAGTTACCATTACTTCCCCCCACTATCCCCCTTTTAACGTAAAGAACAAATATTTGACCGAACATACTGTTTGAGCTTTAAAAACCACTTCAGATAGTAACTTGAACTTCGATCCACTTCAAAATCACCGAAAACGGAAAAAGAATCTCCGGAGATTTCCGGATTAATTTTTCAGACTCTTAAATAGTTAATTGATACGTGATATTGCAGTCAACAAATATTATTCTTCCCTCACATTTAGTAGAGGTTAATATCTCCTGATTCGAATATTATTCCTACCCATTCTCACTCTAGACGCTCCATTCGAGTATGTTAAGTATTTTAATCTCAAACAGGGTGCTGCTTTGCCAGATATTAATCGTGTGTCTACGGAGAAATTTTGCACTGCGGCAACGGCAGTGCAGGTAATAAAATGTTCCTCTCTCCGGCACGGAGGGATTTGTTTCGGATCGAGGAAAAAGAAAATACTTCAGCCAGACGGACGCCTATTTAGTCAAGAGTTATCGCTGAGGAAAATTAGGTACTTACGACCCTAGTTATATAACGTTCCTAGTTAAATATAATACCTTACCAAGGAGGTTGAAAATTATCTAAAATTAAATAAACTTGGATTTTAAGCTTTACAGTAGTAGCTACATCAAATGAAGTTATAGAAAGAATACCGTTGTAATGTTGCCAAATAGTAAAATACTGACCCCAAATAGTGGACGGGTTGGTTACATACATACGTGAGATTTACAGACGCCCGTCTCAAGGCGTCTCTCCAATTATGTGTCATACTTTTTGAAATACATTTGAACACTTATCCCCCAGAAGTTGTTTTTTTGTTTGTTCGTTATGTTATATCCAAGATAGCATTTCTTGACTTACAGAAAATTTTTGATCTAATTTTTTTTGTATCAGGTGTAAAATTGCAGAAGGTTTTTTATACAATGTCCATGCATTGAAGAATATGCGAATAATCCCTCCCGTATGTATATATCCATATACAGTCAAACCTCGTTATGAGGTCACTCGGTAAAATTTGCAGCTATGATCTTGTGGAGAGACCTTTCAAGCAAGATAAAAACTTCCAAGTTTAGGATGATAATTTAAGAATAGAAGGTTTTAACGATGGATAGGAAAATAAAAATAATAGCCTAATATTTCGAATAATAAAGTTAGGTTTGTGTAAACAATTTTTTATGTAATACACACGCATACACTTTTGAAATTTGATATTTTTATTAATTAATCATTGAAATCTTTCAGGAATCTTATCAACAAAGCTAAGATGACAACTCAGCTCATTGAGCAAATAATAGAATGAATCATTTAAGCACAGACCCTAAACGCATTGCCACAACACATCTAGCTGGCGGAGATTGGATGTTACGACTTGGGGATGCTTTCCTAACATTGTTTAGTCCTTTAATTCGTGTGTGAGAATGTCTGGATGCCAAAAGGTATTTAAATAATAATATCGTGGACATGAATGTATAGAGTTACTGGAGACGGATGCATGGATTGAGATGTAGTGGCTCACATTGTCCACAGAGGGTTGAAGAGCATGTCGGAGACTTCCCCTCACTTAGTTGTCTCCCACAATCATCAGATCTCTATCTCTAATGGAGCATCTGTGCTGGTAAAGTCGAAAGGGGCATCAGGCAGCTGAACCCAGATCCATCAAATCTTAGAGATGTGGAAAGTGCATCGGATGCAATCAGAATAATTGCCTCTGGCAACGAAAATTTAGATCCCGGGGGATTTAACATGCGTTAGAAAGGATATGGAAGGTATCAGTTTATGGAAAAGGACGGTCTTTTTTGAACTTTTAACAGTGCGCTATTATAAAGTAGGGTCAAAGAAGATGTCGCTTAAAAAGGTGTGGCAAGGGTTTAAAAAAGGTGCCTCTAAGACAAAAGAACCTTATACTCATAATTTTTACAAGTTATTTTTCTGGGTAATCCCAGAAAAATAAATTGTGAAAATTGCACAGAAGGTTCTTTTATGGGAGAGGAACAGTGTTAAATTGGGAGAATATCGTATATATTGAAGTGAAGACGATGGGAATGAAAAGATGAGGGAAGGACAGGAGATTAAATTTAAAAGTTTTATGTTGAGGAGATTAACAAAGAAAACTTAAAATTATAGATCATTAGTACATATTTTGGTGTGATTCTCATTATTTGTCTAGTTTAATATTCTAATGCCCAAGAAGCGGCCCAAGTACTGCATTCTAGTTCTTTCTCTTTCTTAGAATTATTTAATAGGTAATGAAGTTTTAGTTTACTTAACGGTCCTTTGAAAAGTAATTCTTACTTTGTAACAGGAGAGTGAATAACCCCCAAGAGCTACTGGAGATCAACTCTTTGATATGTAGGAAATGTAATGATTTTACTTGTAGCCTGTTTAATTCAGATCCAACAGAATGCTACTGTATTGCTTTAACTGAAATTTTGTTTTAGTTCCACCTAAATTTAATGTCATAAAGCGATGAAACTTTTCATTTATTATTATATAACTATATTTCTCAAAAGTATGATTGGAGTTCTACTAAACGTCTAAAAGAGTCTGAAATCTTAACTTGCCTATCAAAGGGAACAACGGACTTAGTTGGTGTCAAGAATTCAACCATAACAATACAAAATAACTATTCCGAGAAACTTCCTTTCCACTACATACATTATTGGAAGCAGATCATAAGATAACTATTTTATGGTTAAAATGTTCTTTCCCTTTTCAATTTAGCCCCAGAGCCTATATATGTTATTTCTGTTGGCAGCGGTATTTAGAAATGAATCGTTTATGAATCAGAAACATTTATTGCCATTAAAAGAACAGCTTATCTGCTTTTAGTGGCATTATGTTCTGTTAAATAAATTGCAAAGCAATTTAATAGCTTTGATGTCTCGCGGGGAAAGATTGCAGAACCATTATTATTCTGAAAAACTAATATTAGTGTTTAAATGTGTATAGTACTATAGGGTTCCGTAATGGCAACTATGAAAAATACACTGAGTATAAAAAAAGAGTTGAGAATTTCGTCAAAATTATTTTAATAAGACATTAAAACACTCCTTTGATGGAAAATATGAGTTTTGTCAACACACCTTAAGAACCCAGCGTAAATCCTGCGGCCACCGACTGATTTTGATATGAATTCTAGAAACCCACATTAAACACATTTTAGAGAATATTGATTTCCTGTTCCCTTTTCTTATTTCAATTTCTTTCCTCCACAAAACATTTTATTAAAATAATTAAGCATTTTTAATCATAATGTCTAGATTTTGGCTGGTTGAAAAACTTGTTCGACACGAATTGTGTGTGAAGCACTTTTCTCGCCGAGAGAGAGAGAGAGAGCCATTAAACAGTGTGTTACATTTCCCGATCTAACGATCAAACCCCGAATGTTATGGGCCTCTTAAACCATTAGTTCCTCGCAATTAGCACATTAAAAACTCAAACACAAGCGGGCAAGCGGCAACTGCGGCGAAGATTAATCGTATGTCAAATGGGTTTTCTCTGCGGTGCAGCACAGCATTGCAGGTAAAGCCCTCCATGCTGCAGCCTCTTGCTTCTCACGTATATATACAGTCTTACAATTAATTTTTGGAAAGGCGAGATACTTATCGCTAAAGGTGTACTTCCCGGTTCTTGTGTGTGTGTGTGTGTGGGACGGCTGGGTGAAGAATTAAAAAACAAATCGATTCTCTGCGAGGCGAAATTCCATTTTTCAACCCAGAATTTAAATGCTTCGGGATTTGTGTGTTTCCAGAGCGGAGATTTTTCTTTCGCATGAATATGAAGTTTCGTAAAGAATTTTTTTGTATACAGTTCCTTTTTTTCTTTTTAATCAGGCATCCATTTTGGTGTTAGTCATTCATGTTATTTTTTAAATTGAGACACATTTACCTGCGTATTAGTCGTTACGGTCGCGACCCCATGCACCAATAATGCTTTTCTAGGTCCTATAGGTTCCCATTTTTCCTAGTATTAGTTGATTTGGTGACGAACTGTTACATTCTTGTTTCGTAGAATTCGATTTGATTTGGAAAAACCTTTGGGCGTTAGACAATGTCTTCGCTACAGCAAGTATTCTTGTTGTTGTTTATAATGCTCCCTGGCTGGAAGTTCCAGATCATGTCAATGTAAGCTACGGGCTGAAGTGTGCGGTTCCGGTTAAAATAGTACTACAAGGGTCGAAGTCCGTCTTAGCTAGTTGCCACCTCAATTATGACCGAGCACCCCCACGAACGACATCTACCATCTCCCACCCTCTCTGACCTAATAGTGAAACATTCCGGTCTACGGATTTAACGTGCCCATATCCGGCCTAGACAGGGAGGTATTTAATGGAGTATGTCGGGATTCGAACCGAGCACCCTCAGCACCGAAAGCCAGCAAGCTACCACAGGGCTACCTCTAGCCATTGCAACTATTCTTGTTCCTGTGTATCAAATCGGATACGCTTTTATCTATTTAATAGTGAGTGCACTAGCCTAGATCATGAAACTCCTTGTCCAATAGAATTCGCACTTATCTGCTTATTAGTCGATATTGTGATGGTTGTCAACTGTCCAAAGAAGGCTCAAATAGTGGACTGTTTACTACTGTCGTAAAGTTAATTTCCTATTAATAGTCATAAACACTTAAAGGATTTTCTATCGAGAGGAGAGCACATGTTTGGTACTTAATTGGGAAAAATCGTAAGGGATTTCCCCGCGTGGGTGGGTGACGATAGCATATTTCTGACTACTGGCACTCTTTCAAGAAAAGACCAAGCCTCCCCCCTCCTCCTTTCAAGATATTCGCAAGATGTCCATAAGCCCACTGGCGGCAACAGTCGTTAAGGTCTTGGACGGCATTTATGCATACTACTATGCGTCAGAACTGATTCTCAATCATTTACGTTTCTGTCAGCCGATCGACACCACTTGAATTGCATTCATCTGCGATTCCGATGAAATTTGAATTCGTCTGAGTGTCACACGGTGGAATTATGACTGCATGTGTTACTATTCCTAAGTAACTGTCATGATTCGCTATCATTCACGATTCTCCCAGTATGGACGCGGCCGTGTGTTTTTATGTTTTGTGTGTCCGATCGCATTTTCAGGTCGCGTTTTCTTTCTTTCCATTTTCTGAATGATTATATCTCCCATTTGGAATAAGTGCAAATAAGACTTGGTTATCAATTTTGGAAAAACGTTGGAAATGAGTCTAACTATTGTGATCAAAAGTATTTCTCTTAAGTTACTGGAATTATAATCTGAATCAGTAGCTGAATAAACAAGTTGTCGTTATTCTGATCACTGCTGTTCCTAATTTCAGTCTACACTGAGGACTCTAAATGAAGCTTCTTGTCGGTAATGTAAATATTAAATCTCAACTAACCGAGTGAAAAACTCTAAGGTTCTTGAGGAATGAGTCATACAATGCCTGATTTCTAAGCTAAACAAATTCATTGATTTTACAGTTAAAACAGCCTTTAGAGTTAACTTGTCCGATTCAGCTTGTACGAGGGGGAGTCCGAAAATAATTTTCCCCTGGCGATTATGGATAGAGGTGTGTATGAAAGACAAAAAATATAATGAGACATTAAATATAAGACGTAACTTCATTTTTCCACATAAGTATCAAGTACGTTGAGACATTTGTCATACCGCTTTATAAGCTTCAAAAAGCCCTCCAGGAAAAAATCAGGACTCTGCATACGGAAGAAGCATTTAACGGCTTGTGTGACTTCAGCATTGGTTTCAAAGCCGGACACAAATGGAAGTCCCTGGTTGCGAGATCAGGACTGTAGAGCGGATGGTCAATGCATTCCCAACCAAGAGTTGCAATATGGTTTTGCGTTGCTGTCGCCGAGTGGGGTCTCACATTGTCTCCAACAACAGAAATCCAGAAGTGAGAAAGCCAGGCCACTTTTCCGAATAGCCTCCTTCAATTTCAACAGGGTGTGACAATACCGTGTAGCATTGATGGTTCCTGTAGGGTATTAATTACCTTAAAACAATGGATGCATGCATGGGTTGGAACAAGCAAGGAAAACAAAGCATTGACCTTAAACATACATTTATTTGATAACACAAATTTCAATTAACTTGTCATAGCTATTAATATAACAATCCGTTTCATATTAACAATTTTAACATTGAGAACCCAGAAGCAGAGGCAAACTATATTGTCAAAGATGATTTTTAGAGTCTATTGGGGAGACACTTACTATAGCTGATGTATGCAGCGATGATGGTAGCATCGGCGACCGGGACCCAGAATCATCTCCAGTATAGGAACACCTTGGCGGGATATTCGCACTTCTCCAAGGCTCTGGGGCAGACAAGAGTCTCTATCATCTAACTCTGAGGAACCAAATCTGAGATCGAACTCCTTCTTCTCCAATTCCTTCCGTCCTTGGCGGAGCTGTTGTCCGTTTACAGGGGGGGCCATTCTGGCCCGCCCCTCACTTTCATTGGGCAGTGGGCTGTTTTTCTTTCAGTGGTTCCTGCCACTTTCTTTATTAAACAGCCTCTGTCGCCTCTGTCCATAGTCTATGAAGTACCTCCCCCAACATAATTTTATTTTGCAAAACAACTTTGACCCTTCTCATCTGACGTTTTTAGTGTGGGCCATAAAATAACGACCATCCATCTTGTAAAATTTAGACTTCAGATCGCTATCACTGGCCACACCGACAGCTATTCTTCTATTTTTTATTGGTTTACAAGCCTCTATTTACCCCTGCGTCTGCATCCTTTATAATACATTCGTTATTGGCCACACACCGTGGGGAATTATACCATTTCACTTCTACAGTTCCAACCTCCAAAAAGTCCAGCAACAAAACTACTTTAAAGAAGAATCTCGGCGGAAGGCGCTTTGCAAGCAATGCTGAAGTCGCACAAGTCGTTAAACGGTTCTTACGTATGCGGAGCCCTGATTTTTTCCTGGGGGGCTTTTTGATGCTTATAAAGCGGTATGACAAATGTCTCAACGTACTTGGTACTTATGTGGAAAAATAAAGTTATGTCTTATATTTAATATCTCATATTTTTTGTCTTTCATACACACCTCTATCCACAGTCGCCAAGGGAAACTTATTTTCGGACCCCCCTCGTACTATAGAAAATCATACCACTAACTTTAATTCCTAAACTAAAGGGTAATAAATCTCGGCCATCTCGATCTTGTAAGGGGCGACAGTATATTCCTTTGACAAAGGTTTTTTTGCTTTTATAAGTGACGGAAGAATTTCCCTTACACAAAGGATTAACTTATTGCTGCCGGTATGCTATGTATTGCAGCCTACTTCTTTTGACAACTCTACATTTGTTTTTTTCTTTATGCGTCCAAGGATTTGAAAGATCTATGTCAAGGCTCTAAAAGTCTCTAAAGTCTCTAAAACTATTTGATTAGTAGAGAGAAAATATCTGACTCGCCAAAATCAAAATGACGTATTAAAACAACTCGCCAAAATCAAAATGACGTATCAAAATGACGTCTTAAAACCTGTATCTAAACCTATTACCTTTTGGTATATTTGCTTTATACTGATCTGTTTTTCATGATAAAAAAAAATTATTTTTGTTAAAAATTGATCTGGATCAGAGGTTCCCAACCTTTTTCCTACATCGACCCCTTTTAGAAGAATGATTTTCTTCATCGAACCCCTCACATTTTTCTCTATAATATGCAGCATACAACATAAATAATAAATACATACAACATAAGATAAAAATAATAATAGTATACAGCATAAGATAAAAATTTTACTAAAAATATGAACAAAAAATTAGAAAAAATGGTTCATTAGGTTTATGTTTTATTATTTTTGTACTATTTTAATTTTTAATTTCACAAATATAAACAATATTTCAGAAAAACAGATTGTAATTATACAAAAGTTCGATTTCAATTAATGTGGTTCTTGTGCTTGATGCATTGATGCTATTTTTTTAATGTTTGGCCTGAAATTGCTTATCATCGTATAGTCACAATAACTAACATAACGAATACAAATATATATTTTACTAAGCAATTTTACTAACTTATATGTAATTATAATATAATTTCAATCGTCATGACATTCGACTTTAGATAGGTGGATCACTACACCCTATGCAAATCTGTATCTATACATATTAAAACGGATATTATTATCTAATAATTACATTCCTAAAAAGTTAAATTAAATTTTAAAACAGATAAATTTATCATCGATCCCAAGGGTTCCACCTGGACTCCGTTGGGAATCCCTGATCTAGATTTAATCTATATATATATATATAAAACAGTTCCGTCACTGACTCACTGACATACAACGCACAGACCAAACCGCTGGACCTAAAGGGCTGACATTTTGCATGGCGATTCTTCTTATAGTGTAGGGGTGCACTAAGAGAGATTTTTGAAAAATTCTTCTTAGATTTTTTTAAATTAAATTTTTAAGCTGTTTTTGTAACTTTTTTTAAAGTTTGAATTTAAAATAATAATTTGAGGGTTATAAAATTTATATCATGAGAAAGATCATAAAAATTCCTTTAAAATGAGACCTTTTTTGAACCTTTACCTCGATTTTCTGATTTTTGGTGAATTTTTAAAGATTAATTTTTAGAATTTAATTTATTAAATGCTGATCACGTGATTTCTTTTTCTGGTACTTTAAATAAATTTATCGTCACGTGGATAACAACTAAATAGACAAAAAATATTCTTTTTCTTTCTAATGCAGCAGACGATTGGATATTATCCAAAAAAGATAAATATCCCTTACGATTTTTCTATAAATATATATATATATATATATATATATATATATATATATATATATATATATATATATATATATATATATTTTACATCAATTGTATACATTGATCGTCGCATTTATTATAAATATATATACTTATTTTTTTGGCATTAATTGCATACATTGACCGTTGTATTTAATTTGAATGTACTCCGTAGCGAAGCACGAGTTTTCAGCTAGTACTTATATATAACTTAGAGGCTTTGGATGAAAGTTCTGCTCTTTTTAAGTTCTCTTTTAAGTTCAAAAATTTCTTTTTTGAACTTAAAATTTCACTAATCATTAGAGTATTTTTTTATTGACGAGAATATGTGAGCACGTACAAGTCTAAAACAAATATTGCTAGAACTGTCCTAAATTAAACCTTTTTTTTCCGGATTTGAGATCTGCTGTTAACGATATATATTGAAAACGATAGAATACCAGTATTTGTGGCAAAGCCAGAGGGTTAAAACACTAAGTCCGCGCTTTCTTATACCCCTTTTCTACAGAAAAGAGAAGCATTGATTTACCGAGCGATATACCTCGGAATATCCTTATCGCTTGGAGCTAATATTGACCCAATTACTTATCTTGAAATCCGAAATCCTTTATCCTGAGACGATTCAATTAGGATTTATTTGTATTCAGAATCCAGATTTTTCCAGCCTCCATATAATTAGAAGAGCAATAAGGGCGCAGAAATTGCTTCTTGGTAAATTTGACGTCTTATCTGGCAATTTACGAAGCAGGTAACGCTTCTGAGGGAATTTCTCTAAATCTATCGTGAATTGAATCGAGGCAAAGGAAGATTGTTTCTGTAGCAAATTCCTTGTGAAAGACGCACATAGATAATTCAAGTATATCCCAGATAAGTGCAATTTATTTCAAAAATAATTTTTGCGATGTCTTTGGAATATGTTTGTATTCATGCAGTATTACAGAAATTATTACAGCGGCTATGAATTGTTTAAAAATTTCGATGTAGCTATCACATTATTTCTAAGCGCCGTGATTACATTTAAAAAAAAAAAATCAGATGTTACCACATTTTATTTTGAAATATTTGGATAAACGTATTAATCGTAAAATATTTCAACCCCATACATCAAAACAGGTAGCACTGGAATGAGAAATTATATTTTTATATAGAAGAGAAACATAGAAAATAGCAAAGCAAGTTACACGTCAAAAGATACATTCTCAAATTTTTGTTAGTGATTAAAATATTCGTGTAGAAGAGAAAATGGTATAATTCCCCACGGTGTGTGGCCAATAAAGAATGCATTATAAAGGATGCAGATGCAGGGGTAAATACAGGATTCTAAACCAATAAAAAAAATAGAAGAATAGCTGTCGGTGTGGCCAGTGATAGCGATCTGAAATCTAAATTTTACAAGATGGATGGTCGTTATTTTATGGCCCACACTAAAAACGTCAGATGAGAAGGGTCAAAGTTGTTTTGCAAAATAAAATTATGTTGGGGGAGGTACTTCATAGACTATGGACAGAGGCGACAGAGGCGGTGTAATAAGGAACCAATTGGGGTATGAACCACTGAAAGAAAAACAGCCCACTGCCCAATGAAAGTGAGGGGCGTGCCAGAATGGCCACCCTGTAAACGGACAACAGCTCCGCTAAGGGCGGAAGAAATCGGAAAAGAAGGAGACGGATTTTAGATTGGGTTCCTGAGAGTTAGATGTCGGAGGCTCTCGTCTGCTCCATAGCCTTGGAGAAATGCGAATATCCCGCCAAGGTGTTCCTACACTGGAGATGATACTGGGTCCCGGTCGCCGATGCTACGATCATCGCTGCATACATCCGTTATAGTAAGTGCCTCCCCAATAGACTCTAAAAATCATATTTGACTCTATAGTTTGCCTCTGCTTCTGGGTTCCTTATGTCAAAATTGTTAATATGAAACGGATTGTTATATTAATAGCTCTGACAAGTTAACTGAAATTTAGGTTATCAAATAAATGTATGTTTAAGGTCAATGCGTTGTATTCCTTGCTTGTTCCAACTCATGCATGCATCCACTGCTTCTAGGTAATTAACACCTATAATTCGAATATGCAAAATACCCTAAAAATATTTTAATGTTTAACTTTTTTATTTTTGTGAAGCAACGGAGTATCAGTATGCATGTAAATTCCAGTTTTATATATATATATACACAATATCTACCAATAAGTATTTGGACACCCATGCAAATGACTATATCTGCGGTCCTGGTATAAGTCCCTCACTCCACCGTTAAATATCGTGTAGGAAACAACATTTGCATGCAAGGTGCCCCGAAGTGTAGAGTTATCTGATTTCGAGAAAGGTGTAATCGTCGGGAATCACAGAAATAGCCGATCCGTAAGGGACATATCTAGCGAGCTAAAATACCCAAAATCGACAGTGGCCTATGTTATTCAGATGTGGAATGTGAGCAGTGATTGTCGGAATGTGCCCCGAGTCGGTAGACCCAGGAAACTGGGAGATAGAGACCGACGGATGCTAACTAGAGAAATTCGGAAGAACCACACCCAATCTTATGGCCCACATACTCCAGGACTTTCGACAGGCATCCGGGAGTGTTGTTTCGATGAATACCATCCGTAAGGAAGCACATCTACTTGGTTTTCATGATCATGCTGCCTTTGATCACAAAGTCCAACCGCACTAATTGGTTAATGTGGTGCAAAGCACGTCGAAAGTGGACCGTAGATCAGTGGAAACGAGTTCTTTAGAGCGAGGAATGAAGGTTCACCCTCTACCGTTCGGACGGCAGGGTCTGGGTCTAGCGTTTCCCTGGAGAACGCCTCAAACCAAAATGCATTGTACCTACAGTAAAGTTCGACCGAAGTGGAATTAGGTTCTGGAAGTATTTCTCCTGGTATGGACTGGGACCCTTGGTTCCAATTCTAGACCTGAACCCTATCGAGAACATCTGGGACGAGTTGGATCGCCGAATTAAGGGTTGCAACAACCGTCCAAAATCGGTGAAGGAACTTACATGTCTTCTCCAAGCCGAGTGGAAGAAAACACCACTAACCATCATACAAGGACTTGTGGAAAGCATGCCCCGGAGGTTTGAGGCTGTAATTGCCTCTCGTGGAGGCTCTACCAACTATTGAATAGGAATAAATTTTGTTTTTCTTTTCAATCACAGGTGTCCAAATACTTATTGGTAGATAGTATATATATATATATATATATATATATATATATATATATATATACACTGCTGGCCACCCAAATTGCAACACCAAGAAGGACAAGAGATATCACAACAAAATTTATTTTGTAGATAACATGTTGACCAAGTATCAAATGATTAAATTTATAGACTTCTGTGAAGTGTGGTTCTTGCCAAAATCAGTAGCCAGAGTAGCCGCCATTGTTGGAGATCACCGCTGTCACACGCCTCGGCATTGATTCAAAGAGACTTTGGATGAGTTCTTGGGGTACAGCAGACCAAGCAGCTTCCACACGTTGCCAAAGTTGATCTGCTGTGGCAGCTGGAGATGGAATCTGGGTCAATCGTAGAGCAACCATGGACCACATGTTTTCTATCGGCGAAAGATCCGGAGAGCGAGGCGGCCAGGGAAGCAATTCAATCTGGCGATTGACGAAGAACCGTTGGACAATGCGTGCCACGTGTGGTCGCGCATTATCCTGTTGAAATATGGCTTTGGGCAAGCCCTGAAGGTAAGGAAGGGCAACTGGCTCCAACACCTCGGAGATGTAGCGCTGGCTGTTTAAAGTACCGGCAATGCGTACTAGAGGTGTACGAGAGTGATATCCAATACCGCCCCATACCATAATACCCGGTGCAGGTCCAGTGTGGCTGTGCATAACGCAGCTGTTCAGCATCCTCTCTTCACGGTGTCTCCAGACTCGAATGCAGACAGAAGCGTGACTCGTCAGTAAAGACAATTTCATTCCATTCTGCCGTCCACATCCTTCTGTCATCACACCATTGGCGGCGGAGACGTCTGTGGTTCTGCTTCAAGGGTAGACAAAGCAATGGACGTCTTGCGGACAGACCACTCTGCTGTAAATGGTGTCGAATGGTACGCGCAGACACTGGATGATGCGTTACAGACTGCATGTGCTGTGCTATGGTTCGTGATGTGACTGAGCGATCCGTCACTGCCATGCGCACAATTTGCCTGTCATCACGTGAAGTGGTGCGCTGAGATGGATGCTATCGAACACGCCGGTCCGTCGTACCCTCCTGCATCCAACGATCACATATCCGCATTACAGTTGTTTGGTTTCGTCCAACACGACTACCGATTTCCCTGAAAGATAATCCACAATCTCGGTAGGCCACTATCCTTCCTCTGTCGAACTCGGATACTTGATCAAAAGATTATCGCTGTTTTCGACGAGGCATAATTGATCGTTTTTTTGAAAAAACCACAAGAAAAACACAATTGCCGAACTTGAAATCGTCGAAATCTCCAAGCCTTAAATAGCGCTTTGAAGTGGCGCCACAGGCGCGCGTGATGTGCGTCTGCGCTGAAATTCTAATCATTTGCATATCTCACCTCCGCTAATGCATGTTGTAAATTTCATGTTATTTGCATGTTTCCTTCAGGGTGTTGCATTTACAGTGGCCAGCAGTGTATAAATGCGGAGGCACTTTCTAGGGAGACATTCGCCTTTTTTTATTCACCGTTGGTTTGCTGGGTACTTTATTATGGGAGCCCCATTTAAGTGAGTCAGCATTGGTCCCTATGAGAGGGACGACTCGGAAACTTCTTCGAGAGATGAGCCCAGCTCATGACGCTAACGACTATATGTAATGTGGGCGGCATTATAAGTTCTTTAAGCTTTAAAATTACATTTCTGTAGATGAAAGTTCAGAAATGTACTTGTTTGGTTCATTCTTGACTTGCCATTTTTGTTATATTTTTGTCGTAAACTCCTGCAAGATACAGAAACCATCCGTCTTACTTTCAGATTGAAAAATAGTATTATTAAACGTCGATTATGTTTTCACATTTCTTTTATATATTCTGTAATATATAGCGAAAGTTTAGAGATGAAATGATGAAGCGTATTTTGATTATGTAAATATGGCTATTTTATGGCTTTGTAAATATATAATAGATCTACGAAGCTGACGTGAAAGAAGAGTCACGCTCCTCCATCGTAACTCAATCCAAGCGCTCAATCTCGTCAGCAGAGAAAAACAAACACAGCCATATTTATATTCTTAGCACGTATGTATTGTAAAATCAGGAGCAGCGAGGAAATTTTAAATGCTTCTCAAATGTTGAGATCTTTTCCACGAGAGACGTTACACAGACAGATGGGCTAGACCGATGGCTATTGACAGAGAGATTTCCTATGGAGTGAAGAATGCTGATTGGACAGTCTTGTCAGGAGTCTTGAAACGCTAAAAGGGGAAACGTTAACTTCCGGTAGCAAGTAAAGGGGTTGTATATTTACGAGCAGCATGGGGGTCAATAAACATAACAATTTTTAAAGGATAGATCAATTCCCTGCGGTTACACCTTGTTCTTGAAAGTAACTGTGTAGCTGTCATTAGGCGTTTAATAGTTAATGGTTAAAAGAACGATGTGCAGATATTTCAAGCTATTATAAAATTATTAACGATTGTTTCAGTCACACTGTACTGGCACATATATATTAACAGGGCAACATTTAAAACTGGGAGTGTTTAAAATAGTAGCTTAGTTTGTCTAGTTAATATCTATTGCTATATCTACCCTCTCTCTCTCTCTCTCTCTATTAAGGGAATAATAGTCCTAAAATACGGTAACCTAAGTAAGTTTGCAACTGAGAATCCACTACCTCAATGGTTGCAAGTTTTGTGACGTCAGTCATCTTGCGGTTACAAGTTCTTAACTTCCACTCTGACTAGCGCCAGGCTTGGTGTTCTTTGGTTAAGTACTTTTATTCAAACTTAATTCAATTATTAATCAATTCTTCTGTTAATAATGGATTGCACGGTGTCTGAGTGTGTTTATTTTATAGATCATACTCATCGGAAACAATCCATTGGTTTTTAGACAGTATTGACACCGCTGATGAAGAAATGCTGTCAAAAACCTTATTCATACTTTTCTTTTCATGTTGTTTGTTCCTGGCTGCAAGTAGCTTTAGAGCTATTACTGGTTTTCTCTTTCATCTTATTCTTATACATATATATATATATATATATATATATATATATATATATATATATATATATATATATATATATATAGAGAGAGAGAGAGAGAGAGAGAGAGAGAGAGTGGTTGTCCAAATTAATGGAACATGTATTGCTCTCCTAAAATGATGTGGGAGAACATTTGGCACTTAAAACTGCTCGAATTCTGCTTAGAATGGACGCATAGGTGACCTGGATGGTGGTAAGGAGTACGTTACACATTCTTCGGGAAGAAACTGATCCAATTCCTTGAGAGATGGTGGAGGAGGATAATGGGATCTCTCTTTGTTTTCCAATACATATCGCAGTGGCTCGATGATGTTTAAATCTGGCGATTGTACAGGCCATGGAAGGTGTTAAACTTCATCATCATGTTCTTAAAATCATAATTTATCAGTTCCATCTCGGTGAATAGGGGTGCTGTCATCTTGAAAGACGGGATCTTTTACAGGAAACGAACGTTGTACAAAGTCATGAAGTTAGACATAATACTTCTCGATACCCCCTATAACTTTGCAACTGAGGTTGTCGAAACACAAAATAGGTGCGCACATACAATTTATATTTTTTGGATTCTGTCAGGTTGCTCGTTTTGTTTCTACATTGAGTTAATTTTTTTCAAAATTCAGTTTAAAATACAATCAAAAACAGCCTTGAGAACAAATCCAAGACACGGGATGTCTATGTACGCATAACAGCCGTGGAAGCAGTGTATGCAGACATGCTAGCAAAAGTTTGGGAAGAATTTGCCTACCGTATAGACATATGTCGTGCATCCACAGGTGGGCATATTGAGCATATTTAATTTGGTTTGTAAAAAAACTTTATGATTAGCCATGTAATATAAAATTAATTTCAATTTTTGATGTTCAATATTTTTCATAATATACTCCTTTCAAATCGGGTGATTCTTTTTGAAACACCCTGTATAATAATTCTGGAAAATATTAATATTTTGACGTTTATAAATAATTTGCTTGCAAATGAGATGACTTAACTGACATTATTTAGGCTTCGTCTTGGGAATACTCGGTAAGTATATAGTAAATATATAAAAACTGAAAAACTGTAAAAGTGGATTAGATGATTTAATTTAAATACTATATTTTTTTACAAATGAAAAACACTATGTAGTCACTTTAAGAGAAAATATGTTTTTCTTCATTGGTAATGCACGTCCCTGTTTCCACCTGTTAAAGATGTATTGAGTCACGCTCGTCCGATTTCTAGAAAAAATTTCCGGTCTTGAAAGAAACATTTTTATCGGATTCACTTGATGGATAATTACATGCTTCTGAAAAATAAATCTAAAACCAACGGCTCGTATTTAAGACTCTTGTATCAAGTGACAAATCGTTTAGTTTCCGTCTGCTTTACTCAATGATGCGGAAAATTGAATAAAGTAAATTCATCGACACACCCAACATACTGCGTTTCAAGTGATTTACCATTTCTTAAAGAGGAATCCCCCGAAACGATCAATGCAACACTAGCACCTTGGAGACGTACGTTGTTTATCTCCGCTTGGAGAGAATTCAGTTTTCTTTCTCCACGGTTGGTTAAATTTTTTATCACTTAGTTCTAGCATCGCGCCCCCGAAAAATCGAAGCTTTCACAGTTTCAGATCTATAAAAATAAAGCTGAAAGCACTGTGCGAGCGATGCAGCTTGCAAAAGACTCTTAACGTAAAAGCAGAAAAAAAGTATTAGAGAACGGAAAAATATAAAATACACGAAAAAGGTGCCTAGCACGTTTATGCTTCTGTTACTTACGAAGAAAATTATCTGACGTGTTTTCATCCCACTTATATCCGTTACACCCCCATAACTTCTAAACGGCGACAGCTTAGGCCGTAAAGTTGGTGTCTAGGTATAGTAAAAAGGCTATGCGCTACTCGATGAAACAACTTACAATGCCATCTATCGGCAAATTTTGGAATCAGCGTTTTTATCTCAAAAAAGGTACGAAATAGGGGGGAAAAGTCAATTACAAAGTTGTTCAGCATCATCGATTTAGTAAGAAAAGACACCTTGCGCACATTAATACTATAAACAGAATGTAAAAAATGAACATTTGTTTGTTCGTGATTTTCAACACTATGGCGTCGTGAAACGCGAACAAAGCTCTAAAAGACTACCTCACGGACTAAATAATCCAGTCCAGAGTGTAAATGTGTATAGTGGCTAATGGACAGCATTTTCAGCAACATAAATAAATGATTCTGAGGATAGGGAAGTGTCTCAGTTTCTTTCGTCCACTCTTTATGACATGACAATTTACGAAATTGCGACCAAACAAATGTTCATTTTCTGCATTCTGTTTTAAGTATAAATGTGCGCAAGGTGCCTTTTCTTACTAAATTGATGATGCTGAAAAACTTTGAAATTGACTTTTCCCCCGTATCTCTCACCTTTTTTGAGATAAAAACGCTGATTCTAAAATTTGCCGATAGATGGCGTTGTAAGATGTCTCACTCATCTGCCGATAGATGGCGTTGTAAGTTGTATAGTAGCGCATAGCCCTTTTCCTATACCTTGACACCAACTTTATGACATAAGCTGTCACCGTTTAGAAGTTAAGGGGGGTGTAACGGATATAGGTGGGAACCCTATATGATTGTTTTTTACAATCACTTACTGATTCCTGTCGACTTTTTTACAGTTTATTTTGCAATCACAGCTGCCCGTAGTGTAGTTTATTATCCAAAATACTAACAATAGCACTAAAAAGAGTTTTGTTCTAAATACTTAGGATAATATTGGGATGGGAACACAGAAAGTTAATGGATTCCGCAACGTGTGGCTACATATATTATGCACAAAATATTACCTTTTAATTATTGCCTAAAAGGTTTTTTAAAAGTTCTCACGGTCATCACCAACAGCTAATAATTAGATGTAATAATTTATGAAGTTTTAAGTGTTTACAATAAACTTCATAAATAAATAATTAAAGTCTTTCTTGTTTACCCGAATACTAATAATAATGCAGTCGAACCCCGTTATAACGAACTTCAAGGGACTAAAGGTTGCAGAAGGTAGCGGAAGCGTTAAAGAAAAGGTGGCGCTGAGGCAGAAATAAACCAAGCATAGGCGTTAAAAGCTTCGTTGACAATCGTTTGGAGGTTTGTCAAAAATAATGAAATATATTGGTTAAATATATTTAAGTACTTTAACGCTTCCGATACCGGACTCCTATGTGAACAGGTCCTAACTGCGCAGTTCTCTTTAACAATGAGTGGAATATATTGTAAAATTGGACTTATAGCATACAACATGTCAACTATAAGCATACTAGCTGAAAACCCGCACTTCGTTACGGAGTACATTCAAATTAAATACATCGGTCAATGTATGCAATTAATGCCAAAAAAAAATAAATATACGTATATATTTATAATAAATGCGATGATCAATGTATACAATTGATGCAAAATATATATATATATTTATAAAAAAATCGTAAGGGATATTTTTTTTTTTTGTATAATATCCAATCGTTTGCTGCATTGGAAAGAAAAAAAATATTTTTTTGTCTATTTAGTTGTTATGCACTTGACGATAAATTTATTTAAAGTACCAGAAAGAAGAAATCACGTGATCAGTATTTAATAAATTAAATTCTAAAAATTAATCTTTAAAACTTTCACCAAAAATCACAAAATGGGGGTAAAGGTTCGAAAAGGATTTCATTTTAAAAGAATTTTTATGATCTTCCTTGTGATATGAATTTTATTACCCTCAAGTTATTATTTTAAATTCAAACTTAAAAAAAGGTACAAAAACAGCTTAAAAATTTAACTTAAAAAAATCTAAGAAGAATTTTTCAAAAATCTTTCTTAGTGCACCCCTACACCATAAGAAGAATTGCCATGTAAAATTTCAGCCCTTTAGGTCCAGCGGTTTGGTATGTGCGTTGTATGTCAGTGAGTCAGTGAGTCAGTCACGGAACTAATTTATATATACAGTGGCTCCCAAAAGTGTTCGTACACTTACGATTTTCAATGAAATAAGGGTCTATCCATTAATTAAAATGAATATTTCAGAATGGGAATTTAATAATAAGATCTATAATCTATTCTTAACAAAACTACATGAAATATTTTGAAAACATAGTAAAACTTTATTTTTAAGAAACCAGTAATCAAAAAGTAACAAAAACTTTATCTCACAAAAGTCATCGTACACTGAAATATTTTCGGATAAATTCATAATTAAAATTATCATCTGGCGCTTTATTTTTATTTTTGAATTGTGGGGGCATTTAAAATATCGTTTGGCTTTAATTTTTGCTTGCCTACTCCATAATATTCTATATATAATTTAAAAATGTCTCGTAGTCGTAAAGAAACAACAAACAGCATTCGAAAACTGATTATTTTTCTTCAGAGAAGTGGTAAATTAGTTCGGAACATTGCTAAATTACTTAATTTATTCCATTCTACTGTGCAGTATGTGATAAAACGCTTTAAAGAAGAAAATTGGATCGAAAACTAGGTAAGAAAAGGGCGTCCGGCAAAGTTAACAAAACGTGATCAGAGATTTATAATTAGAAAATTTGTGAAAAATCCACGTTTGAGTGCTGTAAAAGTTTCTGCGGAATCTAATGAAACATTTTCTACTTCAATTTCACCTGAAATTGTTCGACGAGTTCTCAGAGTATCTGGATTACATGGGCGTTCTGCCCGTAGAAAATTTTTTGTGAGTGAGAAAAACAGAAAGCTTAGACTTTCCTTCGCACTATCAATGATAAATAAGCCCCAAACGTATTGGAATAATGTCATATTTGTCGATGAAAGCAATTTTAACATTTTTGGTTCCGATGGGCGTATAATTGTATGGAGAAGAAAAAAGAGTAACTTTATCCCAATAACTTAGTAGGAACAGTTAAGCATGGCAGTGGAGGTGTCCTTGTGTGGGGGTGCATGTCAGCATCAGGACTAGATAATTTGGTATTTATTGATGGCATAATGAATCATGCTGTTTATCTAAATATTTTAAGAGAAAATTTAAAATTATCAGCCCAAAATTTGTGTATTGGAAACAATTTTGTTTTTTATGAAGATAACGATCCTAAGCACACGGCTCTCAACGTTCGTGTCTGGTGTCTCTATAATTGTCCACAAGTTTTGAAAACACCACCTCAATCGCCAGATTTAAACGCAATAGAACATATTTGGAGAGAACTAGAGGTTCGAGTGCGAAAACACGACATTCACACGAAAAGCGAACTAAAAACAATTCTGATGGAAGAATGGATGAACATTGATGCAGAAATTACAAAAGAACTAGTGCAGTTTATTCCCAGACGTTTAAAAGCTGTTGTGGATGCTAAAGGATATCCTACTAAATATTAATTTAACAAAAAATTAGAATATTTACTAATATGTAGAGATTTTTTACAAGTGTACGATGACTTTTGTGAGATGAAGTTTTTGTTACTTTTTGATTACTGGTTTCTTAAAAATAAAGTTTTACTATGTTTTTAAAATATTTCATGTAGTTTTGTTAAGAATAGATTACAGATCTTATTATTAAATACCCATTCTGAAATATTCCTTTTAATTAATGCATAGACCCCTATTTTATTGAAAATCGTAAGTGTACGAACACTTTTGGGAGCCACTGTATATAGATAATAAAGTCACGTGACTTTAAACGCAAAAGTATGAATTAAAACAAATAAAAATAAAACTTAACTCTGAAATTTTCCTTTAAGAAAATTCGTAGGAATGTATGAGAATGTTGTCGATTGTTTATTGAGAGAAGAAAAAAATTATGCCGAGGGAACATCGTAAAGGGCGACTTTCAAGAAATGAGATTCTGTTACATGCTGATTATGTTTAGTTTTTAGGACATTGATTTCTAAGTCCAGTTTAAAGTGGTTATTGACCGTACATCGACTATTGGTGTACCACTAGATAGTATAAAAAGCAAAAAAGGGGAAATATTCATTGTGGAAAAAAGCAACACCGGAAATTGTTAAAAAGGAAACAACACACTTCGTCGTATACCGCTATATCTTGACTATAATACGCACACCTGTATAATACAAATGCTTGATTTTGCCCGAAATTTTCGGAAAAAATTAAAATTCGACTTTAATACGCACCTATAATTTTTCAATATCTTATTTAAAAATTGAACAAATATTTATTAACATAAATAAAATTTCTAATAAAAATAAACGAAAACGTCAAATTTGGTAGAAAAAAAGACGTTAAATTTTTAATTCAAAACAAACAATATAGTGAAATTTTCAGTCTTAATCATTTTCACTAGAATACAACTCATCTGTTGTTTGTCGTTTATTCAATGTTTAAAACTACGTTTTTTTTTGTACACGAATATAATACTCATACTCATTTTTGTGGACTAAAATGGGAAAACAAAAGTGAATTATATACTCAAGATTTTACGGTATATACAGGGTGTGGCAGAAAGAACGTTCGGAGGGTATAAATAAATAAATAAATAAATAAATAAATAAATAAATAAATAATAATAATAAAATAATAATTAATAATAAATAAATTAATTAATTTTTAAAATTTTCTCACGTATAAACGATTTCTTTCTCTATCTTGCTTTATATTTTTGCCACGTTTTTATTAACCCGCTTTCTTGTTTGTCCAGTACAAATCTTGCAATCGATTTTTAACTAACTTCCCGACTAGCTAGACATTTGAAACTTTTAGAATAGCTCAGAACACGATGACAACGCATTCTTTTAATACTTTTAGCCGAAAAAATCCGCAAGGCGGCGCTTCGATCGAATTCAATGCTTGCACTTTTGCGTAACGGCTTTTTTAACGATTTTGAAAACAGAATACATGCGAATTTAGTTTGTTTACAAAAATATTATACAAAAAATTTTAAAAAAATTATAAAAGTTAGCAGTTTTTAAAGCGTGTGGATAGTGGAAACGACTAAGAAGTGATTTAAATTAAATAAAAGAAAGTGGAAAAAGAATAATTAAGTGAAGACTTGTGAGAGAGAAAAGGAGAGAAAAATAGTCAAGTTTATATGATTCAACAGAAAATTTAAAAACGTGGTATATAAAAAGTTCTTTTTATCTTGTAATTATTGTTACTGACGTTCGAAATCCGAACGTTCTTTCTGCCGCACCTGTATATACATATACAGTCGAACCTCCATATATCGAACTTCCCTATATCGAAATTTTCTATATATCGAACTCTTAGCAAATCTCCATATTCATTACATAGGAAAATTGTTTCTATATATCGAAAAAATCTCTATATATCGAAATTTTTTCCAAGGCAAATTGGGAGATTTTATTCCACTTTAGAATAAAATCTCCCAATTTTTGGCATTTGAAACAATACGTCGTGGACTTCAATTCGCGGAAAATATCCCTGATGAAGTTTTTAGTGGACTGAATAAATACGAACATTTCTTTGAACTTTCCGCAAAACTAACTGTTCAGCAAGATATTGTAGTTTTTTTTAAAGAATGTAACTGTTATCATTGTAACCACTGTCTGCATTATTGTTTTTTAAAGATATGTAGTAATCAATAAATCTTTCATATCAATTCATTTTTTAGTTAATAACTTTCATTTAATTGGATTCGCATATAAATTAGGAATGGAGTTTCGCATACGAAAATTAGCTTTAATTTTTTTTAGGAGAATTATGATAAGACTAAGCTCAATTCTATATATCGAAATTTCTATATATCGAATTTTCTTCGCGCAATTTGCTACTTCGATATATGGAGGTTCGACTGTATATGATTGTTGAAATTGGTCAATATTCCTGTGACAGAGCTTACACCGAGTGTAGCTAAGCATTTACTCTCCAAATAAATCTTTTTTCTTTTTGCTGGCGGCAGTGGGAACCGAATGGATTACATTTGAATTGAATGTTTTACACCTACGGGGGGGGGACTTAAAGACCTGATTATACGAGAAAAATTCCCCCCGCCTGGGAAGAAGACAAATGTATCCACTTCATTTCTTCCCACTTTGTAGCGTGTTTCATCCCAGAAACATAACACTAGGGATGTCTTAGAGATAAAATTCTTTGTTTCCCTGAAGAAATGAGGACTAGGTTGGATTTCAATGCATTTTATTCCGCTAACAACATTACTTCCTCTTGAAAGTTATTAGGTTTCTTCTAGAGGAAGAAAAAAAAAAGGATAGTGTAGTCCAAAAGATACTGAATAGAGTATTAGAATATATGGTTGTTTTTATTCCATTTGACAGAAGCCATTTGGGTGGTAGATCCTTTCTAGATGTGACGCTGAACTATCTGTTGTTTATTTCCCATTCATCTTGTACTTATCAATATTTCTGATGATTTTATGCGTGTCTGACGTTAGATATTCATGATTTCCTCGTAAAGCCATTAATTCTACAACTGAGGTAATACCCAGCTATCACTCTCCTTTTTTTTTTGCTGAATGAACTCATATCCGACTGTAACATATGACGTAAAAATGGTTTTTGTTAAAAAACAAACTTCCAGATAAAAAACGTCTTTTATGATAATTGAAAATGTTTGTAAGAAAAGCTCTGTTTAGAGTGCTCTATTACGCAATGAATCTGATTTTAACGTAGGATTACGTTCCTCCATAACGGTCCTCTGAAAAGCAAAATTTCAGATGTCCTGCGTCACGAGTTATAACTTTGGCAGCGCGCCAAACCCAGTCTGTATCGCTTGGGTAAGCAGTAAACAGTTAAACAGAAAAGCACCAAAATGCGTCAAAATGTTGACATACATACATACATATATATATATATTATATATATATATATATATATATATATATATATATATATATATATATATATATATATATATATATACATAATATATATAGATACATATATACACAACACATACATACATATATACATACAAAAGAGGTAAGCAACGATAAGTAATCCTACGTTAATAACCCGCGGTAGTTTCGTTAGAAGAGACTACCTGAAATTTGTTCTTTTATTCAAGATGGATCATAATCAGAATTCAGGGAAAGTTTTCTCTAAAAATTTTTTTAACTAGAGATTTAATCAATGAAAGTGTTGAAAACCCGGCATTGTAATTTTAAAATTAAGTCTGAAAAAGAGTAATATTTCTTTTTCAGCAAAATGAGGTTTTCTTTTTATCATGAGTTATATTTGTAATTTAATACTGTATGGCTCTTGAAAATAAAGCAATTTTCAAGAGCTTAAAATCGAACTTCTTAATTCAAAATAGTTTTCTTCACGATCAAGTAGATTTCCATTCGCCACACATCCTGTATTTCTTTGAAAGTCTTCTAGAAATTCTCAAAATCTTTTAACTCTAACCAAAAGAAATTTTCGTTCTCTCAAAACTTCATAAGCAAAAAGTAATTTTTCATCTCCCAGAAAGGCGTTTCTGTTTATGAGAAATGTTTCTACTATCTAAAGTTCCTCCAACTCTCTTCCAATATTACCGAGTATAGTTTTGCATCTGTAATAAGGTTTCAATGTTTAGAACTTTGGAAGAGAAATTTTTAAGTATCAATTTTCAAAAATTAAACCAGAACAATTCATCAAAACCCGTTTCTGCATTTTAAAATAATAAAAAATTGTCTCCTATTTTATCTAATTTATTTTTAAGTATTTATTCCGCAGAAGCAACTTAAATTTTACAGGTGACATTAACCATTTATAGTGAAAAGTACTGAAAGATTCATTCTCGAAGATTATGCTATGGCTTAGTGGTGTGATGGTAAGCTCGAGTTTTTGGAAATAAGCAGATTCCAATTTCGATTCTCTAGTTCGGCTGTCATCTTTGA
This sequence comes from Dolomedes plantarius, assembly GCA_907164885.2. Classification (NCBI taxonomy): domain Eukaryota; kingdom Metazoa; phylum Arthropoda; class Arachnida; order Araneae; family Dolomedidae; genus Dolomedes; species Dolomedes plantarius. Next base: position 43,812,756 of record OU015491.1, on the reverse strand, counting down.
AAAGATGAAAAAACTGATAAAAGAGTAACTGTGAGGCTGTTTCTTATCTTTTACCTTAAGGCTGCTATGTACTAAGAAAAAAAATCGTATTTACCTTTTCCTCTTCTTGCAGACTCTTGTAGTGGGAGGAGTCCAGTTGACAGTTCGAGAGTCCCCCCCCCCTTAGGATTGACATTTTGAGGGATTGTAATGACTCTCTCTCTATAGGGGGGTTAAGCGATGCCCCCAAATTTTTTTATTTAAAATGTATTTTTGTCAACTATTTACAGGTACATAAATGCTGATAATCAAATAAAATTGGTATTGTCAGATAGCCTGAACTTTTCTGCAAAGCCCTACAGGATTCATTTTACAAATTTCGTCTATCGAAGGAATTTATGAGCGTTTAAAACACTATACCAAATTTTTCCCCGAATAATTTAAATTTTAAAATTATAATTGCATTTAAAAAAAAAAACGAAAAATGTACACAAATGTAAAATTTCTTTCTCTATGACGGAGTACAATTTTTTTTAAATCTTTGAATCCAAGTCGGCAGTTCATGGACAAATTTTCTCCATAGGTTAACATTGAGGTGAGCGAATCCAATGGGGTTAGTACATAGCAGCCTTAAGTATCGAGAATTTTACCTTGTTGTGACGAATTACATTCCATTTGAGATTCAAAGAGCTCATTCCTTAGAGAATTCCAGTTTAAAAATACTTGAACGGATTGTAAAGTTGAATTTTTTTTAGTACACTAAGGTAAAAGAAACAATGGTCGAACAAAGCAAATGCAACTAATGGAATACCAGAAAAAAATCAAAAATAAAGGAAATAGAATAAAATTAATGTTATTTGCATTAACAGATCTCAAGCGTTTATTTTCAGTAAATGCAATCCCCACTTCTTGAAAAGGTTCTGGTTTGGTTTGAGTACTACGGTCTACTTTTTGCTACACGAGGGTTAATTAGACCGGTACCTACAATTTAAAGCCAATTCCGAACGGCTACAAACATCCATGCCAACAGTGGGACTAGAACCCACAGGATCTGAACCGAAAGCCAGCGCCCTA